>LR750126.1:51689-85398 GCA_902729485.2 Mus minutoides
ATATATATATATATATATATATATATATATATATATATATATATATATATATATATAGTTTATTTAAATCGAAGGACTGTGAGACACAGATTCTCCATAAGGGCTATTTAGCAATAACATATATTTCTCATTAATAATATAAATAGTGAAAATATTAGGTTTAGTTATGGGAGAATATTGCTTTGAGTATGGTAGGTGTACATATATGATTAAATAGGAGATTTATTTCTAAATGTTTAATAATCATAAGTGATAGGCTTAAAAATTAAAGTCAAATAAGTGATCATGAGTTTCTAGATATAAGAAATATCTGGCTAGAAAATATGTACTCCACCTTGTAGGACCTTGACAATGCAAATAAGCATTAAAAATGTTGGCATGCAGACTTTTTAAAAATGATTAAAACTATGTACATAATGTGCCATTGTCTACTTAACAACAAAGAACTTTGTCTCCACATGTTATCTATCCATCCATCTGTCATGTGGCATTGAACAGTTTTTTTTTTTGTTTGTTTGTTTGTTTGTTTATTTTGTGTATTTACTTTTTCTCATTACTAAAGACAGCTGGTTGAATGTGAATATTCTCTCAGGTACCATTAACCCTTGGCTGGGAGGAAAGGAAAATATTGAAACTTAATGACCAAATTATTTTCTCAATGTTTACTAGTGAAAACACTAGTATGGTGTCTGATAGGAGAGGGCAGTCTCCTATCAGATCTTCCATTTAAAAGGATCTCTGAAAAATGAAATGAAGGGAATGCATTTCTCAGAATCACAGAGAGTCAGTCTTCTACTGTATCCGAAAGCTAACATAATTGGACTTAAATTTGAATGAATCGCTTTCAAAGATCCTATTTCAAAATATAAGCAACTCGAGTCACCAATTTAAATTCTGGGGAATGATATTGAAAGAAGACAGCAAAGACTATGTGTAAATGCCATGGTCTGCCTGTTCCGTGGCTCCCTTATGTAGTCTATCTATACTCACACAGATATCCCAGCACCATAGGTAGAGCTCCCAACAGAAAAACACACAATTGATGACTCATTCTAACTCTTCCACGTTGAAGTTTCTAAAGCATTTATTTAAACAAAGAGGAATTTGGAGCTTTCAGGGTCCTGATAATGACCTTAATTTCCTAATTCCTTTTTATATGTAGACGTGCCTGTGGGGGATCTAGCTGTTTAAAAGAAATTTCAGAGAAGAAGGTGAATATGTATGTTAATCCCATCCATATAAAATGAATTTGGGGTGCCTTGCAATTGTTTCTTTCATCTGTTAAGGCACAGAGGAGCATCTGTGCAATCGGAAGCAAGCTGGCTTTATGGAAGGCCGCAAAACTCACCGCTGCCAGTTGTGTTCCCTGCATTTTACTGCATCTTCACTTACATTCCTGGGGATGAATGCCTTACCTGGTTATGCACGAGCTACTTTCTTCTTCGTGAACTAGCAGGGTGCTGACAGTGCACCATAGGATATAAATGCTTCTCCAGCAAATGCACAAGGCATAGCGGGAAGCACCTCGGGCAGTAAGTGATACCCAGACAGCCTCCCTGCAGTTACTGAGTGATGGCCAAACCCCTGCATCCTCAGCAACTTGGTTCTAATTATTTAAACTGACATCCCACAACATTATTTGATAGCCCTTCATATGCATGCTTTAAAAATTGGTGTTTCTTAATGTTTTGTGCTACATGCAAAAGGGACATTGCATGTCATATATGTCCTTTAAGAATAGGTGTTTCTTGCTTAGTCATCCTAAAGGGCACCAGCTATATCCTACTCAACTTCTCTCAGTATGTACAGTCGGTAAACAATATTGATAGTTCACTAATTTTATATGTATTTATAGAAAACAAGTTAAAACCCAAATAAGCATGTAAAAAGCATCCAGATGTGCATACACACACTGTAGGCAACAATCTGCACAAAACTCTAAACAACTTTCATCCATATCTGAGGATATATTTTTTACATTTACCTAGAAGTTCTAACATCAAAATAATATGCCAAATATTGTATGTTTTTAATGCATCCTCCTGAGTTAGTAATTAGTAGAAAACCATCCTGTATCCGCAGTGCCTATTAAATCCGAATGCCACACACACTCAGAAAATATTGGCGAGTGGTTAATAAATAACCACAACTTATTTTTATCATAAATTATTATATTTTATGTTCTATACATATTCTAATATTCTCCAGTACTTATATCCATTTCCACAATGCCATACAAATTATTTTTAATTCTGTCACTATGTCCCTTTTTACATTTTTTCTATTCCTTCAACATAATATATTTCCCATATACCCTGTATCTAGTCTAATAATATATACAACAAAATCTATTTTACACTCTGTATTTGAAATAGTGCTCTTCACAATAATTGTTTCTAGTACACCACATATATATATATATATATATATATATATATATATATATATATATATTTTCCCTTTGGTTCCAAATTATACTGGGTGAACTTACATTAAATAGAAGGTAATGGCATTGAATTATATATGGCTAAGAAAAACACTCTTTGCCCTGTAGAGATATGAGGAGATAATATTCATTTTTACTTCACCTTTTTCCTTTACATTCTACCTTGAATGTGATATTTTGACTTTCAGTAAAACAGCTAACATCTGAGATTCATGATACTCATGGTGCCTCACACTACAGAACAAATATTGCCTAGAACACAACATGAAGCAAATGCATCTTTAATTACTTATATGTAGTATATATGAAATTTAGCTCATAATATTTTTTATAACTCTATTTTGTCATTAGACACAGGTTACAGAATGGCTTTTAACTCCTTCATTTTAAAAGTTGTGTGCTGACTAAAGTACCTTAAAATTCCATTTGTACTTTGGCAATCACATCATATTATTGACTAATATTGAGACTTCCCGCAAGTAAAATCCCAACATCTTTCTGACATGTGCTGATAAGCCTCAAAATCCTCCAGCTATACTTGTATGGGCAGCTGTTATAAACTCTATTTTTAACTTAACTTTGTCCAGCTTATGAGATAAACTTCTAAGAGAATATTATGAATCCAAGTTTAATATCAGCAATTGCAATGCCTATTATGGACTCTGACCTTACTGGAATTTTCAGTGCATAAAGTAAGTGAAGACATATTAATAGTATATCACAAAATATGAAAATCTTACCCACCCAAAGGGAAAAAACATTTCCAAATGATAAATACCTCAGGAGAATTATTAGAAGAAATACTGATTTACTAGTTCCCCTCTCAACACATAACAATGAAATATTTTGTTAAAATGTAAACTTGGGCGATGTGATTTGAGGTATCTGGAAAAACAAGAGAGTTTGCTTTTCTCTGTTCATGTGAAAACACAAGAAGATTATATTTGTCTGAAACTACAAAGAGAGCTATAAGCAGAACCTGTGGTGCTGGTGGCTTGATCTTGTAAAACTAGGTTCCAAAGATTTAATGAAATAAACGAATTTATTTAAGTCATTTGAATTGTCATTGGCATAACATCTGTGATGGTGTGAATTAGCCACATCCACCACAAACAAGTCCATGTATTTGAAGTAGAGGAACTTTAATCCAGTAATATCACTTGTCTGCCAAATGATCACATCTAAAGATATGACCCTGCCAGAATTCAGACACACCCAGAATTACTGAATGGCCTCCCCTGGATACAGACACACCTTTAATATGCATACCTTTAATCCCTAACAAGGATGTCAGTTTGTAGAAGGAAGAAGCCATATTTGAAAGTGACAGGGAAAGTGTCAGGCAAAGTGATGAGTCAGAGAAAGATTTGGCAGAATGAATGTGATATAGGATATGCCCGACTCGCAGGAGAACAGCTTAGAGAAAGGAAAAAAAAAGTACAAAGACTACTTAGGAGAGAGGGGGAGGTTCAGTGGATGCATTAGGGGTTGAATTCAAGTTCAGTTGAATTCAGGCAAAGGATAGAATTCAGTTGAGTTCAATTCACAGCAGTTAGGTTTGAGCAGAGCAGAGCGATTAAGTCAGAAGCCAAGAACCACTCACCTTGAAACGATTTTTGAGCCAGAACAGATAAATTGAATCAGCCAGCCAGTGTTCAGAAAGAACTAGAACAGGTGAGCTTATTCAGTATCTGGCAAGTGCAAGACACTTTTACAATTTGATCATTTGTTTCCATTTGCTGGAGGTGTTTGGAAGGTTATAGAATACTTGGTAGTTAGAGCTTTCTTGTAGGATGTATGACTCTGGGTATGGGCTTTTGGTATTTATAGAGTTCTTTAACTCTTCTTTCTTTCTGTATTTCATGTGTGAGGCAAAAGGTGATTTCTCTCCTTTCTACTCTTACTATTATGTTATAACATGCCTTCCCAGCCATTCTAGCTGTAGCCGTTGGAACTGAACACTAAGATAAACCCTTTCTTCCCTATGGCTATTTCATTCTGACACATAAAAGAAAGTATCCAACATACCATTTTTCTCTAATAATAAAAAAGGAAATTCAAGGTCAGTTGTTAGTAACATAAAATGTATCAATTAGCTTTTAGTGATGGATTAAGACAATATTTGTAATTTAGAGGAAATTTTGATTCATACATGTACTTTTGACATAAAATTCTATATTTAAAATCATAAATATGCCTTACACCTTAAAAAGAAAACTTTTTCCATGGCATCATTCTTTGAATTAAGACACCTGTTTTTGCTTTAAGCATAGAAGAAATTGAAAACTCTAGAACTGTTGTTGATGATCTGGCTTGATAGAGTACTTCAGATCCTCAGAAAATTATATGGAATATTTAACACTTTATCATTCTGTTTGGAAAGCCATCAGCTAATTTTATTCTCTCTCTCTCTCTCTCTTTCAAAAGCTCACAACCACATTAAAGTAAAAATCAATAAACAAACCAAAGAGCAAAATCCCAAAACAAAACAATACAAAAAATTCCTCAAAATCCATGGAGTCAGTTTTGTGTTGAGCAGGCAGTCCTGGTCATGGAACCTGCTCTGGACTGCAGTTAATATATCCAGTGGCATTCCATTAGAGAAAATTTATTTTCCCTAGGAAAAAAAATTAACAGTTACAAAGAGACAAGTCATCATTAAAAACAGAAATTGTATTATTTCATTGCCTTTCTTTGGTGCCCAAAATCTTATGAGCATTTCATTCCAGATGGGTCCTACTTTATAACCAAGAAGAGTAATAATTTTAGTTGAACGTTGAAGAGGCATATAAACACACATTTCTGAGTGCCCTCTCTAGTCTAAAGTTCCATAATCTATGTCCAATTATGTTCTATATGGATGTCCTGCCTTATTTCAGTTAAGCACAAATAAAGTTTCTTACATATCTTTGACCTTTGCACCTGAAGACAGTCAAATCACACAAAAATATTTAGTGATTTGTTGTGGTTTTTTACTTTCTACTTATGCTTTTGCAATAACTATGAATGTACTATCATCCATCCTTATTAGGAAGGAGTAGATCATTGAAATGAAAACTAATGATAAAGCAAATATTCCAGAGATTGCCTGTTGAATTCAATAGTTTAGAAATGTAGAGTTACAAAGCAGATAGGATACAATATAGTAGTCCATGACTAATTTCAAAATAGTAAGATTTGTGGACTAATTGCTCCAAATGACAAAATACAACCAGGAGCATTGATGCAGAATTAACTGTTCACTTTTTTGACGTTTTAAGATATTTGAAGTGAGAGACAAACTATAAAAATACATGAAGAGGTAGTAAATTGATTTTGATGGCTTTCAGTTTTAGAAACAAATTCTGTGTGGTGAGTTGTCAATATTTAAGGACTCATTTGTACTCTCACAACATCACTACAAACATAAATCTCATTCACTTCCCCCTTACAAGTACAACCAGGACAGACCATTCATTGATGTAATACGTTCTTTTTTAGATTTTGTTCCTTTATTTTTTCCATAAAATGTTCCAGATCTTCTGAGAGAATTTCTATATTAGGCACACAGCTTTACTGCTGTTTTTAACTAAAGTTAAACACAAATAGGATCTCTCCTCCTTTCCATTGAAGTGTCATTCAGCAACATACCCACGCTAGCAAGTAGGTGGCTCTTTGCAAAGATTCATCATGCTATTTTTTTTTTTTAATGAACCTATTCAAATTCTCATCCTATTTATCTGACTATGGTTTTCTTTGAAAATTATCCTCTAGATTCGCATATATGCCCATTTATACAACTGTGGGGAGGTCCTTACAATTTCATGCATGCTATATAATGTATCAATACACAATACCATACACACACAATGTATCCAGGTTAATATACCTAATATACCTTTAAGTGGAATATGTAAAACCTAAAATATCCAGAAAATGATGCTATCCACAAGTTGTGCTTTTATAAAAATCTTGATTAAAACACCTATTTAAATATAGAATATGTAATAAGAAATAAGAAAGTTAAGTAGAAATTTCAAAAATTTTGAAAAATATTCAAAGAGATGGCATAAGAAAGGTAGAATGTAGAAGTTAAGATAAACACAGGAGTTCAGCATGAGAACTCTCTGGAAGTGTTGATAATTACAAATGACTAATTGAAGACACCTGACTCTTCACAAACTACCCATAATAAAAATATCAGTTAATTCAGAAAAGTTATACTTTTGATCTAGTAAATTGAAATAACATGAGTGTCCTCTGCTCCTATTAAATCTGTGACCTGAGATCAATCAAATACAAATTAATACTGTTCTGAAATGCCTGTATCTCTGTGTCCAATGTTTTCAGTGGTTTTGAATTAACATAATTCATTACAATTTTTATCATCTCCTTCATCACTCAATTCTCTGACCTAGTTCACATCTGAAAATGAAACTTTCTTTCTGCCGTGGCAGCCATCTTCCAGTAACTTGCCAAAATGATGAACACAAAGGGAAAGAGGAGAGGCACCCGGTAAATGTTCTCTAGACCATTTAGGAAACATGGCGTTGTTCCTTTGGCCACATACATGCGAATCTACAAGAATCTATGAGAAAGGTGATATTGTAGACAACAAGGGGATGGACACTGTTCAAAAAGGAATGCCCCATAAGTTTTACCACGGCAAAACCAGAAGAGCCTACAATATCACCCAGCATGCCACGGACATCATTGTAAACAAGCAAGTTAAGGGCAAAATTCTGGCCAAGAGGATCAATGTTCGGATTGAGCACATCAAGTGCTTGAAGAGCAGAGACAGCTTCCTGAAGCGGGTGAAGGAGTATGAGCCGAAGAAAAAAGAAGGCAATGAGAAGGGCGCCTGAGTTCAGCTGAAGTGCCAGCCTGCGCCACCCAAAGAAGCACACTTTGTCAGGACAAATAGAAAAGATCCTGAGCTGCTGGAGCCCATACCATATGAATTCATGTCCTAATGTACAGAAAGAAAGAAAGTAACAGTACTGCAAAGTGTTTTCCACATAAATAAATAAATAAATAAATAAATAAATAAATAGATAAATAAATAAAAGGGACTTATAAGTATATAGTGCCTCAAAATACAGATTAACTTAGAATACCTTGACTTAAGATCTTTTAAAGTTTTAGAGTTTCCTGACTTAAGAAAATGAGTTTACAAAGTTTTAAAAGTAAACCTAAGAATTTTCTATTTGAAAACAATATGAAACAGCTTAAACTACTTTGATGTCTAATGGGGAAAATTGTGTTTTTTTTTTGTTTTTTGTTTTTTTCTTTTTTTTTTCCAATAATATGGTTCTGTCTAAAAAAATGGGTGGGGGGAATCATCTTTAAGTGAAAATAAAAAGAAAGTAAAATCAAGAAATATAGTTCTAATTAGTCATTGATTGAAATATTAGACCTAAGTTTCCAATCTGATGTTTTGATCAATGATCATAAAATGGCAGAGATGACAAGCAGATATTGTTATGCTGAACCTTAAAAGTAAATGTGATGCTATATATTCAGATGGATAACTCTGGCAGAAGGCTCCTGCTTTATCAGATTCCAAGCCACTACTAGGAAGACCAGTAAGACATTACCTACCGCCTATTAACACTACATAATTGGATCCAGCTGAATTACTGCCCAATAACCTCTCTTCCTATTGGTTCCAAGCCTTGGCCTACAACTCCAGCAGAAGACAATTGTTCTGATGTAGGTCAAGCCAGTTCTAGGAACATAAGAGATACTATGCTAGTACCTAGAGCCCAGATGCTACACTAGTATACAGAACCTCAGAGACCATACTAATTCTTAGAATCTCAGAACCCAGAAGTACCACAGGCACCCCATACACGAGAGGTCTAACAGACCATCAAAACCTCAATGAAGATACTCTACTAGTTATCAGATACTTTGGTTTCCAGTGCCAGAGTCCACTCAGGCCTAAGAACCTGGCAGGAAACAGAGATCAAGAGGTTAAAAAAAATCCAAAGAATATACATCCAGCAAAGTAACTCAGAAATCAACACTTAAACTTGTAATAATCATAAACCCAGATGAGTAGAAGCCAGCATAAGAACACAATCAACAACATCCAGGGCAATATGGTACCTCCAGAGCCTGGTATCATACTACAGCAAGTCACGGATAGTCAAACACAAAGGACATTTTCTAAAAAGTCATTAAATCCAATTTATGAAAATGGCAGAGGCCCTTGAAATGAAAAAGAAAAATTCCTTAGGAAATTCAGGGAAACAAAAACAGGTAAAGAAAATGATGAGAACTGTACAATAACTGAAAATGGACATAGAAATGATAAAGAAAACATAAACCAGTGAAATCCTGGTGATAGTAAATCTAGGTTAGCTTATGGTAATTTCAGACACAGCCATCAGGATCAGGAGGTAGAAAAGAAAATCTGAGGTGTATAAGATATGACAGAAGACACTGATATATTGATCAAAGGAAATGTTAAATGCAACATGTTTCAGAAACTAAGCAGCCAGGAAATCTTAAACACTATGGAAAAAAAAAAAAAACTTAGAACAATAGGAATAGAAGAAAAGATTCTCAATTCAAAAACCAATAAAATACTTTCATAAAAATCATAAAAGGAAAATTTTCTATTCAAAAGAGAGACATGCTTATAAAGGTAAAAGAAGCTTACAGAGCACGAAATAATGTGAACCAGAAAGGAAAACCACATAATACCACATAATAATCATATAATAACCATTATATTAAAAGTACAGAACAAGGACCAAAGACATAGAATTAGAAGCTGCAAGGAAAATGACTGAGTAACATATGAAAGCAGACAGAGAAACACAGATATGCATGCACACACACACACACACACACACACACACACACACACACACACGACTACCACCAACACCAACAATAATGTATCAAGAATTATTCAGCATTACTCATAAATATGTTTCATTATCAACCTACTCTATTCCCCAATGAACAAGCAAATGCTATAAGAATGGATTTGAAAAAAAAAAAGAATCATCTTTCCACTACATAAAAATACCTCAATATTAAAAATAAAAATTAACTGTAGAGCATTAAAAAAAAAAAAAAAGATCTCCTAAGCAAATTACCCAAGAAGCAAGCTTAAATAGGCATTCAAATATCTAACAAAGTATATTTCCAACCAAAATTGGTCAGAAGAGATAGAGAACACTTCAGACTCAACAAAGGAAAAACCTAACCAAGATGACATCTCAGATCTAATGATCATTTTTTTTCCCAATTCACGGTGACCCACGTTTGAAAAGGAAACATTACTTAATCTTAAGTCACACATCAAAACCTACACATTACCAGTGGGAAACTTCAACAACCCACTCTCACCAAGGAAGTTCTCATTCACATAAAAACTACACAAATAAATAATGGAATTACAGACATAATGACTCAAATCAACATAACATATGTATAAAAACATTCACACAAACACAAAATAATATACCTTCCTCAAAGCACCTCACAGAACATTCTCCAATATTGACCACATTTCAATTAAAGAAATTCTCAACAGATACAAGAAAACTGAACTAGTCTCCTCGATCTTGTCAGACAACTACTAATTAAAGCCAGATTTGCACAAAAGAAACAGCATAAAGCTGTTGTTCATGGAAACGGAAAAACACTCTACTGATTTTCAGAACACTGTACTCCACAAATTGGAAAATGTAAAAGAAATGGATTAATCTCTTGATAAATAATACTTAACAAAGTTAAACCAAGATGAGATAAAGAAGATAAATAGACCTACAACACTTAAGGAAATAGACATCCATGAGAGGAGAGACCCTTGGTCTTGTGAAGGTTCTCTGCTCCAGTGTAAGGGAATGCCAGGATAGGGAAGCAGAAGTGGGTGAGTTAATGGGCAGGGGGAGAGGGGATGGGATGGGGGGGGGTTCAAAGGGGAAATGAGTAAAGGGGATAAAGTCTGGGATCTTATTATTCTAACTCCTCTGCATTTATTAAAGAATGTCAATATACCCCCCCACACACACACACACAAAAAAAAAAAAAAAAATCAAAGCCATCAGGGCACATGGTGAGACTGTCTCAAAACCACAAACCAAACTGAATAAATGATGCAATTAGGTTAAAAAGAAAAAAAAAGTAATAATTGTAGGACTCCCAGCAGTGGAAATGGTATGTCTCAGACTCTGTTTCTACTTTTTGGGTACCTTTCTTCATATTCATATGAGGGGAGGTAGCCACTGTCACCTAAGGTGTAGTCTTACTGCAACTTGATATGCCATGTTTATTTGATATTCGTGGGAGGTTTGCCTTTTTTCTGAATAAGAAACTGAAAAGGAGTAGGAGGAGTATTCAGGAGCAGGTTTTAGGTGTAATGGGATTCTGGAAGAAGAAGAGGTAGAAGAGGAAACTGCAGTTGTGCTGCAAAATAATAATAATAATAATAATAATAATAATAATAATAAAATATGTGAAAGTTATGAGTCAACTGTTTTATCTTTTTGTGTAATGTGCTTCCTAAATACTTGGATGCTTTGTTGCTAATTTTACTTGCAGTTGTCTTCAAAGTGTTGAGTCTGGATATTCAGTCCTGGATATGCTTTATCTTCTTTATGGTTGTCACTTCCAGGCTATCTGTCTCTGACCAGGAGGACCCATGCAGAGTAGTGGCTCAAATATATTTAGACTCACTGGCTCACTCTGCTTCCTGCATCCAGATGTAGTACTCTCCTTAATTCCATATGGACAGTGGTTTTGCAATACTTTGCAAGATGTTCATGCTTTGGATATCACGACAATCGTGACTGAGACTGAGCTTTGAAATTCTAGAAAACCATCTTAAATCTGATAATTGGGTGGGGGTTCTATACAGATTGTAATAGCATTCATAAGAGTTATATTCTAGCCAGGCGTGGTGGTGCACTCCTTTAATCCCAGCACTTGGGAGGCAGAGACAGGTGGATTTCTGAATTGGAGGCCAGCCTGGTCTACAAAGTGAGTTCCAGGACAGCCAGGGCTATACAGAAAAACCCTGTCTCAAAAAACCAAAAAAAAAAAAAAAAAAAAAAAAGAGTTATATTCTGTAGCATATTACTATTAGCCTTGTGCAATTGACTGCTTCTATTCCCTCACATCTTCTAACCACAAGCCACAGTCTTCTCATCTTCTCTGTTGTACATGGTTTCTTTTTATGGACATCTAGGGTCAAAACACTTCTTTCCAGTTGCATTCCTTACTGATGAAGCTATATCTTTTTCTTACATTGAACTACTTTACTGTTCCCTAAACCCTCACTGTGATTATCCTCTCGTTTATGTTGCCCATTAAACCAATGTTGTGTTATCCCTGTTGTCACACTTAGTCTAAGTTCTGAGAATTGGGACACTACAGGTGTCTGCTGAGTTGGCCTTGCAGCTTGTTATAATAGTGGTGAATTGATCTGCAGGTTGCACCTTTAGCTTCTGAAAAATGTAAATAATGGATTCTGCAGCGTTGATGGTATACTGAAGACTTTCTAGCATTGCTCCTGGATACAACCATGTGTATATTATTTTGATTGTCTTTAAACAATGAATTAATAGTCTATGTTGACTTACCACAGATTATTAGTTATATATTATACTCTTAATGAAAAATGGTAAGAATTTTAAGAGAACAATTTTTCTATTCTAATAGATGAAGTTAGGAATTGCTTCCATGTTGATGACTGAT
This sequence comes from Mus minutoides, assembly GCA_902729485.2. Taxonomy (NCBI): domain Eukaryota; kingdom Metazoa; phylum Chordata; class Mammalia; order Rodentia; family Muridae; genus Mus; species Mus minutoides. The sequence goes on from LR750126.1 coordinate 63,832, forward strand.
ATAACACATGGCAAATAGAGAAGACACTTGCAACAATTTATTAAAAAAATGAAAATAAGAGAGAATCAAAACCATTTATATTTCTCTGTCTTGGGAATAGCCATGAACACATGTATGGAGAGTAAGATAGTAGTACATCTGTAATTTTTCTCACTGTTAATGATAGAGTCATCTATATTCCATGGTAATAAATTAAAATCGTGTGTGTGTGTGTGTGTGTGTGTGTGTGTCATGTGCTTATTTCAATATTGTAATCTGTACAAATTATATATATATGATAACACCTGTAGAAAAGAAATACTCTGAGTAAAATGAGGTTTTGTAATTCAGATCCAAATTGTTTAAAAATCTATTACATTCATCCGAGAGATATTCCAATGCCATAAAATCTAACGCCTTAGAAAATCATCAGACTTTTTTTCTGTAAATGGACTTTGTTGTCATAAATAGAGTGACTATTTTGCAAGTGAATTGTAATAAAATACTTCTGATATCATTTGTTTTAAAATGTTTATTTTAAACAAAGAATTTGGTCATCACCATTCTATGAAGTATTTACAGTAGGAGGTGAAAAAATTATCCCCCAAAAGTATTTTTAAATATAAGACAACTTACAGTTACCTCGGCATTGCATATCATTGTACACATGTAATTCTGAGTGCTTTGGGACTACCATATAAGTTATCTTTGTAGATTGATTTTACCTACTTTTTTTCTTTTAGTAACTTTGTAAATTCTATAAAGAGTTTAATTAGAAATCAATCATTACAGAGAATTTCAAAGGTCTCAGGTATTACTATTGAAATAAATAAGTCTGCTGATAACTAAATTCTGTACAACAAAATAATGAAGGTCACATTCATATATCACTTCCTAACATATTAAATGGAATTGTACTTAAAGACTACATATAATTTTTCTGTATGAGTATCCCACAACTAGTGTTCAAATAATAGCATCAGCCCAGGGTATAACTAGATACTTAGGAAAGCAAAAAAGGGGCAGAATCAATCACACTTTGATTAATAGTAAGGAATGAAGAAAATATAGTTGAAAGGAAATAAGGTATTAAATGTCAATCAGATTAGTGATACTCACAATGCTATATAAAATATCTCCTGACCTTTCTTTATTACTTTATCTTACTTTATGTCAATTTTGCAGTGGCTAGTGTATATTATATGGGAGTTATTAGTTATCTAAATGTAAAATAAATATTGGTTATCTCGAAAATGTAGCAAGATATAAAAGTATATACATACCATTTTTATAGAATGTCTATTTTTATTCTAATAGGTTCTATTGATTATAATGGTGCTATGAAAATTTTTATTTGTGCTTTTCTTCAAAACACTATTTTAAAATAGCAGCAATGGAAAAACTATATGACCTTGGAGAATATGTGCCAGAAATCTTTTTTTCCTTGACATTTAAGGGTATGTTATAAAAGCAGTAATAGAGCTGATTGCTAGCTTGTCTATGGGGGACAGTCTCCAAAGGGAATAAAACTCTATAGGATTATTTAAAAGTTTTACATGAAACTATATTACATTAATATACCTAAAATGCTTGTAACTATGAGTATACTCTAATAAGTATCAGATAATTTCTATTTAGATAGAATAGAGTGAACTTAAAACCCTTTTGTTTTGATCCATGGTCTTTATTCATCCTTTACCAGCCAGCTACCAACTAACACGACACATCCAGGCAACAACGCACAAACAGGCAACCAATGCAATCCAGTTGTACAACAATATAATGCTTGTAGTAAGAGATTTAAATTTAAAAATAAAGAAGAAGATATAGAAGCGAAAAAGGAGGAGGAGAAGGAAAGGAAGAACAAGAACAAGGAGAACAAGAACAAGAATGAGAACAAGAAGAAAACAAGTAGATCAAGAAGAAGAAGTAGAAGAAGAAGGAAGAGCAGGAATAATAATAATAATAATAATAATAATAATAATAATAATAATATACAAATAATATACACATAATATACAATTATTATTATTATTATTATTGTTATTATTATTATTATTATTATTATTAAAGAAGTAGGAAAAGAAGAAGTAGGAGGAGAAGAAGAGGAGGAAGAGGAGGAGGAGGAGGAGGAGGAGGAGGAGGAGGAAAACTAAAATAATACCAAGTGACAGTAAACCTCATCTTCCAAACAACACAAATGGTGTAACAATTTAAACATCTCATTTCTGTTTTTTACCTGGCACAACACCAGTATTAAAAGCAAATAAAGCCTAAACTAAAAGATCAAGATAGAGTAATTTTAATTGCCTAACTCCTTGAAGCAGAAAGTTGGAATTGTTTGTCTTGGAAACGTTATAAAAATTAATAGAAAACACAGGAATAAAAACATATAACAAATTATATTCTGTCATTTACAATACAAACAAGGAATCTGCCATCTGTTTTGTATGTATGTTCACAAAAGGGATCTACCCATTAATAATCTGTGCACAATGTTATTGCCAATATATACAGGACTTTAAAAGAGCCTTGACAGGGAGGGCCTTATAAAAGAAAAATGGGTCAAGCGTTATTAGAAGAAACAGACAAACTAGAGAAACTCTTGGCTAGTAATAAATATACAATTTCTAAAAATCAGTTTCCAGTATTTTAAGAATATTCCAGTTGTATTTACATGGTCACATTTGATGAAGCTGTTAGTGATAGTTGCGGTAGATTCCTCTTCAATTCATGTGTGTGGGAAAGATTGGCATGTTAACACATGTTAATGGAAGATTAAGTCCTCATGTAAAACTCATTTTTTTAAATATATCTCAATAAACTTTGGTTATACATTGTAGGTATCACAAGCTAAAATTTTAAAAGCAAGTAATTAATGAATACATTAGATATCATTCATTCCATAGAAAGAGAAAAATCTTTGATGATTTGGGTTTGCTGAAGGACTTTATGGAGTTTTAATGTGTTAAATGAATACATGAATCAAGCTTCAAGGTCCACACTGAAATTCCCAGGCTCACTGAAAGTGGTTGCCTTTCAGTATTTGAACTTAGCCTCCAAGCTACAATACAATTTTTCAAGTACTATAAACACTGCCAAGAAAAAAAAAATGTCTAAGTAACTTCCCTGTTATGAACATGTATGCATATGCAGATATGTGCATGCTTGCACCTGTGTGTCCTCAGAGAGAGAGAGAGAGAGAGAGAGAGAGAGAGAGAGAGAGAGGGCGAGAGAGAGGGAGGGAGAGGGTGGGAGAGAGAGAGAAGCCATAGAATGAGGAAGGGAGGGAGGTAGGGAGGGAGAAAGAGAAAGATAGAGAAAAAAATGTATAAAGATAAAAATCTGTCTATTATGCCAACCAGATATTCAAATTATGGATAGTAGATTGCCAAATAGATACTTTAAAATCATATCTTAGCTCTGAAGTATCTTATTTATGTCCCAAAATCTTAAGTGTTTTCTTTGTTTTTGTTTTTGTGTTTTGTTTTTTGGTTGGTTGGGTTTGTTTGTTTGTTTGTTTGTTTTTCCTAATCTCTGAATCCGATGGGAGCTATAAAAATCCAATGGGAATATAATTAAAGATAATAATAAAGATGGCCACTCCAAATAGCCAAAATTAATAAACTAACTTGAATAACTAAAATCATCATTATTCTTCTTATCCTCACACCTTTTATTGTTTTGAAAAAAATGCAAAGATGATTAGACAAAATATTCATCCCTTTGGGTAAATTTATTTGGGGGATAAATGTAATGAAATTGGACACTGTGAATAACTTAAATATTATTTTTAGTGTATTATAAAACTCAATTTATTTAGAAAAGTGCAATAAAGTAGTGGATTCATTTTAATAATCTAAATGATATAATAAGTCTGGGGAGATGGCCTAGTCAGTAAAGTGCTTCCTAACAAACATGAAACTTGAGTTCATTTCCGAAACGCAATGGGCAGTTGTAGTATACATTTGTAAAACCAGCACAGGGAAGGAAGAAAAAAAAAAAAAGTGAATCTAGCCAACTCTGTTTGCCAAGTCAGTGACTGCCAGTGGGTAACCCTTTCTCAGAAACTAAGGTGAAAGGAGGCATGAGACATCAACATTCTGACTCTCCATACAGCACACACACACACACACACACACACACACACACACACACACCAACACATGGGTATATACACATACAATGCATAAATAAAAACATAGATGGATAAATAAATAAACAAAAGGATCTGGTTTTGTTGTGGACCTTTGGACAGTAATAATTTTGCGTAAATTAAACTACATTTTTATGAAACTACAAATAACATATATAGATATGTTAGATACATAGATACATCCTTGGAGAAGATGTCTGTTCATGTTATTTGCTCAGATACATATTAAAATCTCACCTTATTCATAGTATAACTGCTAGTAAAATGGAGATTTCAGGTTTAGTACACATAACAAGATAATATGTACTGTGTTGATAATCTGTGAGTTTTCTAGCTGTATGAAGTGAACAAACACTTTAAACTCTCAGTCTATCTATCTATGTAACAATCATCTATTTGACAGACTCACGCACACGCACACTCACGTGCGAGCGCACACACACACACACACACACACACACACACACACACACACACACACCACATATACCTAGTAAACTAGTGAAAACCTGGGTATACGAGTAAAAGGAATATCCTATCCAGCAGATATCCTTTGCCTTTTGTCTTTTCTAGAGATACTCTCTAGAATACAACCTGAATTGAGAGCACAATCTGAAGCATATCAAGATTTGCATCATATGGAATGTTATCTCCATGTTATAAAGGTTGATTCATCTGAGAACAGCTACATGCATCAAAGACAGACAAAACAAATTGTAGTAATGAACAAAAACAGCAAAGAAAATTATTAAAGAAATGACTTGTGAGGATAGCACTGAAATGTCCCTAAATGGACCACTTGCAAGTGGTTAGAAGTTTGACAGGGTGTGTCCTTGTATGCTACTATCAGTTACTCTATTTTACAATTTTTCTTATACTGTAGCACTAATATGAAGTGTACATGAGAGTGCTGCTTACAACTTGGACTAGGCTTGCTTTATGAATAAACATAAACAGGTTAAGAGAAAATTTCTAGGAATATGAAAAACACCCTTTGCAAATCTAAAATGTTTTTCTCGTCTATCTTGAATTTTTTTTTTTTTTTTTTTGGTTTTTTTTCGAGACAGGGTTTCTCTGTGTGCCCTGACTGTCCTGGAACTCACTTTGTAGACCAGGCTGGCCTCGAACTCAGAAATTCGCCTGCCTCTGCCTCCCGAGTGCTGGGATTAAAGGCGTGTGCCACCACGCCCGGCTCTATCTTGAATTTTTAGGCAAAAAATCATGGTCAGGTTCACAATGATAGAAAAGATGCCATTGCAAAAGAAAAACAACAACAACAGCAACAACAACAAAACATTTCTTTCCATTATCTAGATTGAGCCTCTACAAATTATTATTCTGTTGAGTTAAAAATGATTGCTTTGGATTAATTAATTTAATATGTTTTAATAAGAAATCTGGAATACAAGAAAATACAATGGTGTTATAGAGGTACATGTCTGTTCATTTCTCCCTAACTCAAAATCAAAATTTAGTAAGCTTTTCTCCTTTACTAGACATAACACATTAAATACAACAAGCAAATTTCTGTACATTGTGGGGAGCACAGTACAAGTTTAATGATTCTCTTTTAGAATCAAGGGAAAATTAAATACTTAAAAATTTTCAAAACTTTATGAAGTGACCTTTGACTCAGAGGGGAGCAATGCACAAAATAAAATCATCAGGATGCCAGGCAGTGCTTAAAATGAAAAACCCTTTATGTCCATTATTGAACATATTTAATTCTAAGATCTACTTCAGTCCATATGCTGAGACTGGAAAACCCTATCATTTAAAGCTTCTTTAACCCTCCCAACCATTTCTGGCCTTTATTGAACTATTACAGGAGCTTATTCTTTTAAAATGCATGCTCAGAATAATCCTGTGATGTCAAAAGCAAGCCCACAATGGCCATCTCGACATCTGGTCTCACTTCCTTGCACCAAGCGCCGCTGCCCTTCCCCCAGGCTTTTCCCTTGATTTATCCAATTTTCTCTTTTCCTCACTCACATTTCTGTGCCATTTTTTCTAACCACTCCATATGCTTAGGGAGTCTTCCAGATTACATGTTTCAAAAGACTACAGCCTCCTCCATACACCCCAAAAAGCAGCCTGCTCAAGCATGGTAAACACAACCTTTTACAGCTTTTTTTTTTCCCCTCTCCTAGTTTTATTAAAATCTCTTATTTATTTTCCTTTGCAAGGATATCACACCTGTTACAATAAATTTATTATTAGTTGATTTCAGAAAGTTTCATCATTTATTTATTGTACTGGCAAGGGTGAATATTTTATAAAGACTCATTATGATTTTTAAGATAGTAATGATGGCAAAATTATTATCATAATAAGATGATGCCTTTGGGCTATTTTAAATGTTGATTAGGTTGGTTGTATTAATCATCTATAAAAAGAGATCAGATTTTGTTCAAAAAAATTTCAGATATGTCTATTCTGAAATCTTCAAAGCAATGTTATATAACTAAAAAAAAAATTATAAGCAAAGCCAGAAATTAAAAGGAAAGTCAGATATTTCACCTTTAAGAAATGAATATAGTTTTCAAAATCACTTAAAAAGTGTTATCATTGACAATTCATATCACAAATGAGAAAGAGCAAAACAATATGCTGCAATTGAAGAAATGTATTTGAGTAGGTAGTATTTAGTTCTTCGTATCTGTGCTAGGGATTTTATAAAAGGATCGACCTCATTCTTATTTCAGGTTGCCTGCACAAGCATGTAGGCAAGCTGTGTGGCTTTCTGAGTTTGAGTTTTCTCATTTTTCCAATCAGTCATAATGATTACCACACCTGTCCACATACTATTTAGTTTGTTTGAACTGTAAAATGGAATATGTGTGTGTGTATGTGTGTGTGTGTGTATGTGTGTGTGTGTGTGTGTGTGTGTGTGTGTGTGTGTTTCAACTTACTTCACAAGGTGATCTATAGACAAGAGTGTCAGTGTCTGCTTATATTATAGACTTATGAGTACATTACAATGTTTGTGCTTGTTCTGTAGGAAATTCCTAAAGTGTTTTGCAGAAAGAGCTGAAATCATAAGACTAAGTGTGAAGGAAAGATGGAAGTTGGAAAAGTCTTCAGTGTTGTTAATGACTTAGAATTAGGACACATGAACAGATTATATCTAACAGTCTAAAGCCCAATGGTAAAGTAAACGTGTTCTTGGAACTTATGCCCAACATATATGGATAAATAAACACATCAATCGCAAACTTTAGTATTTAAATCAGATGCAAAAGAGAGAACAGCCCCAGAGAAGAATGACCTACCTACAGTTCTCTGACTTGACAACAGAGAAAAGGGGTTTATGGTCATAGACAATGTAAAGTTTCTAAAAGGGGAGAGATCCCACGTTATATTGGAGGAAACATATCACACAAAGCTGTAAAATGCAGTAGGAGATAACTATTTATTTGAACTGCTACTGGCCAATAGTGTGTGACTATAATATTTAAACCAGTAAAATGGTAAATAATATTCCAATGAGATTCTTAGTTTGAGGAGTTAAGTTTAAATGCTTATAATTACAGATGGCTATATCTCTGCTTCCCATGGTTGGAGACCACTTCCATCATTGAATAGATCTATTTATAGGAGGACTGATTTAATATAAGACAGTTTTTAATGTAAGAGAGTTTTTTAATATTGAGACATACACAGTTCTTACTTCAGTGACAAAAATCTCAGAGAAGCCTAGTATATAATACTATATGCAGGGTAAAACAAATAATGTAAACATAAAGAAAATGCATTTTCCTAATAAATGCTCTACATGTTAAAAATCAAAGCAACTGAAATATGTTATCAAGGACTTCATGTAGTCATTCTCTTTCAATATATTAAACTTTTAACATAATTTTGCATTTTCAGAGGAACTAGCTAGCAAGCTTCATTGTATTAGAGACTGATTATATTTTTAGACGTAAGACATTAAAGCATCGATGCTTATCATTTTGTGCTGCTGATACCTAACATGCACTTAGTAACTATAGATGAAGGAATCTCCCTTCCCGTTCTAACAGTAAAGATCACTCAGCATCTGCTTCAACACTTACATTGGCAAGAGATTTGCCACCTCAGAAGGCAAGCATTCCGTTTTTAACAGTTCAGTTTAGAAAGAAGTTACTTCATTACAGAAATTCCAAATTTACCTGCTTATATAACTCACATTAATCTTACAGTTTGTTACATGAAATTTATTTTTTCATGCAGAAGGAAACTTTAAAATACTGACATGCATCTAGAACTCTTAAATTCCCCATTTTCCTTACACAGCAGCATTTCCAAATATTCATTTGTCTTCACTAACTTTAGAATGCCTCATAATATGCATCATTCAAAACATGACCTTATCTTGCAGCTGTTCCTAGCAGCGCAGAGGACTGTGGGAACTACTCTCACTAGTTTTGTGGAGCATACTTCTCTTAATGATGCCCGGGATTCCATTAGCTCTTCTTGGCATTCCCATCACAAGATGATGCACAGTCTACTTAGAATCAACTAAGGGTACCCAACTCTTTAAGATGAGCTTTTGTCAAATCATGACTCCTTTATCCTTAGCTTCTTTGAGTTGCTTTCCTGTATTTCACTGAAAGATTTTTATTTTATGTCAATATCTAAGGGCACATTGTTTTTAATCCATTTAAAATTACTGAAACTCTGATTCTGTCAATCATCTAGTACATTAGCCTTCAATTAAACTTTTAGCTTCTTGTGGACGATTAACCTCACTGCTTTAAAAAAAAAACATTTAAATGACAAATATCAATGATGCCTTCACATTAGTACTTTCAGATTATTACATATGGGAGCAATGCATGCATGGCTGCTTCTGACTTTCTGTACAGAACATTTAGCATAATGTCTTTGATGTATAGGAGTGAGAAATACCTAAAATATGGATCACTTTATGCTAGGACTGATAGTGATAGATAGAACTCCAATTGGGCACCGTTTCCTTCCAAACTTATCTTTTAACAAGACACAATGACTCTCTTCAAGTAAAGCTAAAGTAGCTTAATGTAGCCCTTAAACCATATTTATCTATCCTTGTGATAGAATATAAAAACTGCTTTCAAAAGCCAGACTGATGATGTCAGATTCTCTCTGTACCATTTCAGTACTCTGACACTCATGCTCCCTTCAAATACAGAACCTTGTTTAATAGTTGTTGCATATGTAATCCCTTTTATAATTCAGATAACCCCTGAACAGCAAGTGTAAAATGTAGATAATTTTCATATCAGTATATTATATGACAAGTGTTACATTTAGGAACATGTATTGCGATGATTGTTTATGTCACTGCAGGCTAGGAGGTTACACAGGACAATCTTAGCTGATAAATGATTTGGTAGCATGACTGAGAAAGGCCAATATCTCTATCTTGGTCACAACTTTTCTTTCTTAGTCAATGCTATCCATGTGAATGAAATATCTTCTCTTTTAAATCAGAAGATGGCCTAGTTGGCCATCAGTGGGAAGAAAGGCCCCTTGGACATGCAGACTTTATATGCCCCAATACAGGGGAACGCCAGGGCCAAGAAGTCGGAGAGGATGGGTAGGGGAGCAGGGCCGGGAGGGGGGAGGGTATAGGGAACTTTCTGGATAACACTTGAAATGTAAATGAAATAATATCTAATAAAAGTTAAAAAAAAAAAAAAGGAAAGATCCAGAGAGTGCCCCACCCGGGTGGTCCATCATATAATCAGCCACCAAATGCAGACACTACAGCACACACCAGCAGGATATTGCTGAAAGGACCCTGATATAGCTGTCTCCTGGCAGGCTTTGACAGTCCCTGACAAATACAGAAGTGGATGCTCACAACCATCTATAGGGCAGAACACAGGGTCCCCAATGTAGGAGCTAGAGAGTACCCAAGAGCTGTAGGGGTCTGCAACCCTATAGATGGAACAACAATAGGAACTAATCAGAACCCCCAGAGCTCATGTCTCTAGCTGCATATGTATTAGAAGATGGCCTAGTTGGCCATTATTGGGGAAGAAAGGCCCTTGTTCTAGCAATGTTTATATGCCCCAGTACAGGGGAATGCCAGGGCCAAATAGTGGGAGGGAGAGGGTAGGGGAGCAGGGCGGGGGGTGGGTGTAGGGGACTTTTGGGGTAACACTTGAAATGTAAATGAAGAATTTCTCAAAAAAATAAAAGAAAGGTAAGCTTAATTTCATGTAAATTTCATTCAATATAAATATATGCACATCGACTTAAAATTCTAAAATATATTTTTACTGAAATTTTAGTTTCAATGGTATTCAATCAATCAACAAAAAGAATGGAAGGAGCTGAATTTATTCTATCAAGTAAAAGATGTTCTTCATTGTGAATAAACCTGAAATATACCATGTGAATAATACTTTCTGATACAATTATACATGAAAATTTACAGGAATATGGTCTTTTTGAGAAATTATGCATCTTAAAATGGTCACATTAGTGATATTTGCCTTGTTTTCAAAGCTTGGGTACATATGTGTCCTAGGTAGATTTTATTATCGATGTTATTTTTCACATTGCCCTTTCTATGATCATAAATACATATAAGAAATAGAAAACAGAAAAAGCAAATGTGCTTCGGGTATTCTCCTAAAAGAAAGTTGATTATCCCACATCTAGGGAAGTTCTTCCAGGCTGATGCTTCTTTAGATTGATGAGAATTTCAAAATTTGAGATTCATAACTCTAGAGATAGTGTGATGATTATTGCTCACACATAATTTTCACTGCAGAAGAACCTAAAACATAATTTATTGAAATGTGTATCATTGTGTGAGCTTATGTACATTCTGAGAATATCAAATATATGAGTCTTTTCTCTGGCAGCCCCTAAAGAGGAGGGGGTATTAGGGAGTTGTTTAAAAAGTATAGAGTCCACTTTGCATGCACAACTAGTATTCTTCCCACGAGTTCTCACGCTGGGTCACTTGCAGCTTTTGAGATGGACCCTCCCATTTCCAGAGGGCAACTGGAGTGCTCATGGAAGTGAGGATTTTGCTCTTCTCCAGTTACTATCATACATTTTGATTACAAGGCTATGAAGTTGTCTTTTGAAGTAAAAAAAGAAGTGGGGTGGGCAGTAACTGTTAATGATCAATGCCAGAATTCCTATTTGTCTGATGTAAGGATATCACTCTGAATTCTCAAACATCATAGATATTGATGAAAGGCAGTCAGGCTATTTGGATTCATTTCATGAATCAACGGGGACACCTAATTGCAGCAATGTGTGTTTTATGTGTATTTGGACAAATTTTGTTCGGTGTGTATTCAGAGTCCTCTGCTTTTCAGACATGCCTATAATAGTGCGTAATGGTCATCTAAAGCACTGTAGCATGCCTCCCTGTTACTTTCTGCTGAGATTGTCAGGGTGCTTTCATAGACTACAATAATACATATCACAAAGGATACAGGACACTGTTATTCATATGTGTAATCACCCATGGACTGACGAGACAAAACAGAGGTCTTATTATGCAAACAGTAGTTCATAATATGCAAATGTAAAAAAAAAAAAACCAAAAACCATCAGAATAATGTTTACTGATGTGTCCTTAGAATCCCTTTAAAGGAAATCACATTACTCTGTCTTCTTAAACACGTTAAATAAGATCAAGGATGAATGCAAGGAAACGTTTATGCTTTCTTTCTTGCAAATTTATAAAGAACCACTACCTAATCCTATTCTGATTATTTGATTTATTTTCTCTCAAGGCCATTAATTCCTCCTGGCTTCATTACAGTCTTCTGTAAGGTTTATATGGTGTCTCTTTTAATTGCTTAAACTAATCTGTTCAATGACTGCAAATCTAATGCACACTGGAGCAGGCAGCCCATAAATTCTGCCCTTCAGATGTGTCCTTGAACATGTGTCAGTCCTGATGAAGAGCAGAGGCAAAACAAGAATAATAAAATGAGAGGAAGTATTTTCAAAGAATACATGTAAGAGTTCTTAGAAGCTCAAAAGATATTGTTAGTTTAAAAGAATATAATTAAGCAACCTCTTACTCTTCCACTTTTACATAAAGAATCATTCAATGTATTAGAATTCATTTTGAAGTAATTGTTCCAAGCAGTGTGCTATACCAAAGGTAAAAATAGGTCATTAGTTATGATTTCAATGAATGTTTTCACAAGTTTTGTTTGGCTATTTTACAGCTATCTATCTATCTATCTATCTATCTATCTATCTATCTATCTATCTATCTATCAAATACCTATGTATCTATCCATTCATTCATTATTTATTTATTTATTTATTTATTCATTCATTTATTTATTTATTTACTATCTGTGTATGGCTGAGTGTGCACACATATGCCAGAATGCATATGTAGAGGTTAGACAATTCTTTTTTAGGAGTTGGTTCTCTCTGTCCACTCTGTGATTTCAGGGGATTAAAGTCAGTTTCTCATGCTTAGAAAAACATACTTTTATCTAATAAGACATTTCTCTAGTCTTAATTACATCCACTTAATGTAAGCTTACTTCATACCATCGGAGAAAATTAACTTTTGTTTTTTAATTTAGCTAGGTAATTATCTTCTGTTCCTCCACTGCAGCTATAGGTACTTTCAGTTGAATGCATGGACAGTGAGAATATACATGTACAAGCACAAAGACAAACATACATAGACTCACTTCACATTGAAAGAAATCCAATTACTTTTGCAATGTGTTTGCCGAAGCTTTTAGAGGAAGTTATTAAAAGTTACAGAACAGACGACTGTACCCTGTGTTAAGGGAATGATCATATTTTTCTACAAAATATATAAACATAATTATGGACACACAGGAATAGAATCAGGATGAGAGACCATTTCCAAAAAATCCAAGGAAGTCTTTTTCAAAAACATTTATCAGTATTATGACCCTTGGCCCTTCGTTATCCGAGTCATACCTATTACTAAAAAGTGAAAGAGAATATAACCTAAGCTATGTAAATCATATTTTTCAGTTATTATTCCTCCAAAAGAAAATGTAATGCTTTTTCTCTGAAACCTCTTGGGGTATCATTTATATTAATTCCTGAAATAACTGATCTGTGCCCTCACTGAAATCTATGGCAATTTCCAAAAATATCCATCTGAAATCCTGGTTCATCATTTCAATTATTTTTCTCAAGGATGTTTTGACACTGTTTTAATCTTTATTACCCTGATGGAGAAACTTTGAAACTCGTTTTGGCAACCAGACAGTCTCAAGATCAACTTGAGTCATTGCTAATTCTAATTGAAACCCGTGCTCTGTGACTCACTCTAGTACTGGCCCTGCTATCCTTCTGTTAAAGCAGTAAAATAAGAGAATGAAACTAACCTGAATGAGTGATTTTTTTTCCTTAGTCTATACAGTGTGTGTGTGTGTGTGTGTGTGTGTGTGTGTGTGTGTGTGTGCGCGTTTTCAGGCACCCATAACGTCATCTAATAATGTAAAACTCACACTACCTTTAAACATTTCCATTTCTTCTTTTATTCTCCCACTTTAGATATCATTCTACATTTCAATAGCATTTGAATATAATCTAGAGGAGCCATACTTTACAAATGTTGCCTGGCTTCTTTTGAACTGAGGACCAGGTTCACTTTATTTTAATATCATTGATGAATCTGCCCTTTGTGTAACTGTAGATTTTGTTGTCCTTATGCTTTCTGTGATGTGCTGCTTTTGCATGTGACTTGCCAGAACTAGTCTCTTTTACCCACTTTCAACACTCTCATACTTAGAGCTACAAGGCTTTGGCCATGTTGTTTTATTCTTTCAGAAATCTCAAGCTTATAACACTGAGTTGTAACCCAGCTAAACTCAAATGGTTCACTTCATGTTTGTGGTTTTATGAAGTACAGTGATAGCAACATGAGACGGGTATTAAAAATCTTCTGAGTCTATGGAAGATATGGGAGCAAGACAGACTATACCTTGTCTCAAAGGCTTGTTCATGTACTTGACAATTTTAAAAGATATAACATCATGATGTATATGAAATATGTACTGATTAATTTTAATTGTATTTTGGGATTTTCACTTTTGGCTATTGCATGAAAGTAACATTCACAGTGAAATGTAACAATAATAATATAGGGATGATATAATATCTTATTTGAAATAACTATTACATATTTATTACTTTTTAGGGGTCTAGGTACATTACTTGTATGTTATAAAAGCTTAATGTGTGTGATATAATTACCATAAAACTCTATGTTAATTTAGTATACAAGCAATTGTCTTAATTGTTGGTTTTTGGTGTTTAACTTAGCACACTCTTCATTTGAAATGGATACATGTCTACATACTAAGGCTTGCTCTAGTTAAAATGGAATAATAGGAATGTTATTTCCCTGAACAGGATAAAACAAACCAAAACATGACATCTTACGATAAAATCAAATTTGTGATTAAAGAAAACAGTGTCGCCCTCCCATCTTGTACTTTCCCTCCTTTCTCTTCTTCTGTATAGAGTTTCCTTTTACTTTGTGGAACAGATTTCTGTGTATACCTTACATAGCTGCATCAGTTCTTATGACCTTGACAATGGAAACATTGGTACTCCCTTGAACACCAGAAAGTTGAAGATATTTCTTTTAAATGATAAATTAAATCCTTGTATATTTTCTTTTATTGAAATATATAATCTAAAATTCCTTCCAGAAAGTATTATCCCCTCTTTGTGAACTGCTCACCTAAACTACACATGTAGGGGCCCATTCTCAGAGACATTCCAGCACAGAAATTATTAGGTTAAGATTTCATATGTGAACTTGAAATGAATGAAGCTAAATTCTATTCAAAGAAAAATTTGGTTACACAGGAATTTGAGAATCATAGATATAACTATATGTACATGTAACCTCAGAATGCTGAAACTATGGCATGAGGATCAAAATTCAAAGCCATCACAGACTACAGTGAGACCAAGAATGGAAATAAGAGGAGAAAAATGAAATTATATCCAAGAGGATATAATTATTGAACCTATTGAGGGTGAAACAGTCGTCTCATTTGATGTGAAGCTTCTGAAAATATTTAATTATATACAGTATTTTTCATTAGTAAACCTTTATCTAGGTATTTCTTAGTGCGCCATAAAGGAAAACTTTGTGCAATAGCTTATGTCCTAAATTCTTCTTAAAACATATTGTTTACATAATAAAATACTTGAGGTTCTCCAAGCACTGAGAACAGGAAGTAGACCCAAAGTGCCACCTCTAATAAGAAGCTGTTTGAAACAGATATCCACTAGAATTGAGCACTATTCAGAGAACAATTGCTGAATACAAAGCAGTTTTCCCCAGTGCAGTGGTGCCTTTTGTTTTGTTTTGTTTCGTTTATTCATTTTTTTGTTTGTTTGTTTGTTAACTTCATTGGTTGTCTAGGAGGAATAGACAGAGAGGGAGGAGGAGAGGGAGAGAGGGATTGAGAAAGTCATGAAGTTTGGTAGGAAAGAAGACTTGGAGAATATGGAAAGTTTGGGGGCAGGGAGAAAGGCATGACTAATATATTTTATGAAAATAAAAAAAAAACAAAAAACAAAAAACAAAAAACAAACAAAAAAAAAACGGACATTTGACCTTAACCATAAATTTTAGAAATAAAAATCTACTATGAAAAGACACATTGTGCAGGTTTTATGCCAATTATGATTCCGAGGTTGCTCCTCAGTGAAATTTTATTTTGTGAAGTTTAATTATGAGCAAGTGAACATTCAGTACACTGTGAACTCTTCACCTTCTCTGCAGCAGTGTTATGACATAACTTTGTTTCAATAAGACAGCCTTAACCACATAGTAGTTAAATGACTTTTGATATGACACTAATAAAAGCCTGTCTGGTATTAGGGATGCTTAAGCTCTTCACCTCCTTTGTTTATTTTGAGGATATTAATCATGGCACTAAGCTAATAAAAGAAAATTGTGGGTTTAAAGTTTCCATTAAGGAGTCCGTATCTTCACTATGAGCTAGCATGATAAATGCTTACCAAACAATTCTATCTTCATGGAGAGTAGCGTCAACAGAAGCAATAAGACAGAGCATATTATAAAAGTTACAAGAACAAATAACCTTGAATTAGTCTATTACAACAATTAGGATAATTTTAACACCATGAAATTTTCCCCATAATGGGTAGAGGTCATGAGAATATGAATTAAGTGGCAAAACTGCCAATTGCCAGGCTAGTTTATCTCATGGAAAGTTTTGTTTAGGTAAAAGTAAATAAAAATGGCAAACAATGATTCAGTGTTACTTTATTTTAGACACCCTGTGACCTAAGTGATACACATGTATGGAGTATGTCTTCAGAGAATCAACCAGATAGCATAAATGTCTTCTTTTTACTTTGCATTAGAGAAATTAAAGAACAGATATGTTTAATAAATGGCTCAAGTTCATTCAGCTAATAGAATGAGGCACAGTTAACACAGCAGTCTTTGAACCAGCATGGAAATATGTGTTAAATACAACTTGAGAAGTAAAAATCATTTCCAAGTTCACTTTTCATGGCAACCTTATATAGATGTAGGTGGGGAAAAGAACAAAGAGATAGAAAATCACCAAACTGTCATTTCTCTACCTTTTAAAGACTCATTGGGGAACCTCCTTCAAATGGAAATAGGAATAATAAACCAATTAAATACCATGAGTAATGTACCTGACTTGTCAGGAGTATTAATATAGTAAAACAAAAATAATTGCAATAAGATATTCATCTTCCTGCAGCAACTTTTCAATAACTGAAAGGTAATATATTCCAAGTAAAACTGTCGAAGTTCTATTCAGTATTCAGTTAGATATTGTTAATTATGAGAAGCATTCTATAAAAGGTGAATTTTTGCCACATCAGAACCAGAAGGTGAAAGAGCTGAGGTTTGTAGAGAGAAATAAGAGAGTTAGGAACTTTTATACTCATAAGAAGTGGGAAAGAATGATCTTGGTCCATTAATGACAACTCTGTAAAGGGTTTGCTGTCTATTCCCTACTATGTCAATGAATGAGTGACATTCTATACTCAAAACCATTCACCAGGAATGTCTCTATGCTCCACAGACTTGTCCGTTCATGTATTTACATATTTACTTATGTTTATGTTTTGAATATTGGAAGAGGGTACTTATTTTTCATACCTAGTATTGCTAGAAAAAATGTACATGAAAAGATAGTAATTAAATACACATATTATAAAATGTGTAAATATTTAATGTTGGGCCAGATTTCTTATCCATAGTAAGCTATGATGAGAGTAATACAAGACCTTTTTTGTTATTTTTACCATTTTATCATTTTACACATTTATCCATGGACTCTTTTACCATGTGATTCATTTTTATTTTTGTTTTATTTCTAGTAATACCATTCTATGAGTCTCAAATATTTTGTCAAGAAAAACCTATTTGAATGTACCTACCAGACATAAACTTGATTCCTATCTGTACTACATATTCTGTTAGAAGAAGTAATTGATTAATTTAGCAATGCTTGGAACCAATATTAAACTGAAAGCCAGGTAGGCAAAGCAGGATGTGTAGGGACTGTGAAGTCTCCTAAGAAGGAAATCAAGAAAGACAGGGAATCAAGCAGATGCTAGCATTTACATGGCCCATATAGAGTTCAGGATATTATTTTACATGAAATCATCAGGAAAAAAAAAAAAAAAAAAAAAAAAAAAAAAAAAAAAAAAAAAAAAAAAAAAAAAAAAAAAAAAAAAAAAAAAAAAAAAAAAAAAAAAAAAAAAAAAAAAAAAAAAAAAAACGCAATCTGATGGATGAAGGAATGTAGAGAGTCCATCTTGAGTGAGCCTTCAACATTACTGTTCCCATCATATGTTCTTAAATATAAAGACAAGAGTCTTAAAATTTCACATTTATTTTATGTATTTGAGCCTTTTTTTTCAGTTTTGGTTTCTATTTAAAGATTCCCCCCCCCCCAAATCTGAAAAGCAGCTGTTTCCTTATTTTCAATGACCCAAATATTCAGCCTTCTATGTTTAGAAGATTTTTCCTGCTCACTGACAAAATCCAATAGGTACATAATTTTTGCCATTTTGTTTCTCTTTCTAGCAATGTATTTTACAATAATTGTCATCATATAATAATAATAAACACAATTTGGTTTCTTTCGATCCTATCACTCAATATTTCAGAATATATACTTTCTATATGCTTGACACTTGCAGAGTCTTGTTTACTGGACAGGGAAACTCTGGCTTTCAGAGTGTTTGGAGTAATGTACCAAAAGCATTTACAGCAACTTCAGAAGTACCACAGCCTGAATCATAGGCTGTACTGTAAATGGCAGCATATGGCTGGAGAGTCAGAGCAGCAGGATAATGTGGCAGTGCCCAGATCCCAGCTGTAGGCATCAAAAAAACCTTTTGATGTTGGTACTCATAGCTCCTGTTCACATCAAAACCTAAAAAGGATGACTATTAAAGAGTCTGTTGTCTTAAAGGCTCTATTAAGTTATTGCCCAAGGTGGTAAAGGAAAACAATGTCTGCATATGTTTGCCAGATTCATAAAATCCTTTATTCAGGCACTCCTGCCAGGTGTCTCCTTAAGTACTTATTCTAAATGGGACACAACTGGGAGACATCAAAAGGGCACTGTTGACTACTGTCATAACAGGTTTCAGCTTGAATGGCAACTGAGCAGAAGGTCTCTCTCCAGAGTACTTCAGATCATCCTAATAGTAGCATCATTTCCACCAAGAACCCAGCTTCTACCAACAAGGACTGCTGCGAAATACTGTTCGTGGTGAAAACTCATCCCATACTTGGAAATGTTTCATGCCACTAGATGTACCATACAACATACCTACAAAGCTCCTGGAAGACTCTTTACTTTATTGTTAAAATTGCAAGATTTCCTTTTTTTCTTTTTTTCTTTCTATATTGGTTATATTATTCATTTATATTTCAAATGTTATCTTCATTTTTTAACTTATTTTTTATTGTATATTTTATTTATTTACATTTCAAATGTTAACCCTTTTCCCGGTTTCCCCTCTGGAAAACTCCTATCCCTTTCTCCCTCCCCCTGCTTTTATGAGGGTGCGCCCCCACCCACCCACTTACTCCAGGTTCCCTGCCCTGCCATTCCTCTACACTAGGGCAAGGGCCTCCCCTCCCACTGATGCCTGACAAGGCCATCCTCTACTAGAATACATAAATTACCAAGCTGTCAATTACAGTAAGTGGAAAACATGAGAAATTCTTATTTGTACACATCTAGTCTACCCTTAAAAATACTTCATTGTCCTTCATAACATGAATAGAAAAAAAAAAAAACTTGAAATTGTTAAATTTTTCAACATACCAAGACCACTCTTGTGTGTGTAGAAATGGAATTTTAGATATATATGCTGTATGATAACATTGATATGTCTTTCACAAATTTAATTCTGGTTCGTTTGTAGGCTCTGCCATTGCTTTTGCCATCACACATGTTAGAAGAGGAGAAATGTCAGATGCTGACATAAGAAGTCATTTAAGGAATTATTTTTAAGTCAATTTGCTCCTTTGTCAGGATCATCCATCTGAAAATAAAAACTACTAAAAGTTCTGCACAATTAGAAGAAAATAAGTATATAATATAGCATTTGGCTGAAAGCTACAAATCATGCTCATATTTCTACTTATATGTTATACATTTACAAAAGCAAGATACAAAATTAATTTTGTTGTTTTGTATTACCTTAAATTTTTAGAGTCTTCTTTAAGAGTCGTTTGTTAATCATCGTTTAGATACTTATCTGTTGTCCACTTTTGACTCAATTTAAGTAAATAATTATCTCCTATAAAATATTCATTAAATACTAAAACATAAAATATTTTCATCAATAAATAAATTATATTATAATTAATGATAACAATTTTTAAATGGAAAATTGTAATTTATTGAGAGGTAACATAACATTCTCTTTGAAAAAACTATGAATTGCCTTAACATCAAGTTTATTATTGAATTAATAGCCATGTTTCCTATTGTTGTTCTCACATTGATAGTGTCTCTTTTGTAAAAATGCATAAATGTGAATTTATTATAAAATATTATCACAAAACAAATACCTAAGCTACTTCAAAAATTGTTATAAACCTCGGATCTTAGAACGTGGTTGTGTTTTAGATTAGTAACACATGCAAATTCAGATGCTAGAAAAACTCTCATGCAGTAATGATGTACAGAGAAACATTTTGTTCAGTGACTGAGTGGATATGTGACAGCAGTCTCCTAAGATTAGAGGGCCTCATTGTGTCACAACTAGCTAAAGTTGTGTAAGTACACTCTGATAGTTATATGACAAATTGCCTGCCACATTTCACAGAACGTGTCCCTGTCATTAAGTGACACACAACCATAATTACATCCCACCCCGTTATGTTTGTATCTCAATGCCATTAAAGTCATTTCTTCAAATAGCAAACCCTTTCACCACTAAGTAAACAGGCATCTAATTCTCCCTCTCAGCTTCTCCAAAAGGTCTGCAACTGTGCTAACCAGAACTTGTGTTCTTCACCTTTTCTGCTCAGTAACTGGTGACAATAGCATACAGATGACACATACAGATGGCAGCAGTGTGCTGCCTGTGTGCTGCACCCTACTCTCCCTCTCTCACCCCAGACTTGCTTAAAGGTATTTTTTCTCCTGGTCCCTCAACATAGTTTTCTATTTTACCTTATTTGTTATATATGCTTTCATATAATACATTCCCACTGCAGTATCCCCTCCCTCCCCTGCTCTTTGTTTCTCATGCCCACACCATCCCTCTCCGTAATCCACTTTCCTTCTCTTCAGAAATGGCAGGCCTCCCAGTGATATCAACCAAACATGGCAACTCAAGTTGCAATAAGACTTGTCATCTCCTCTCAGATTAAGCCTGTTTTCTAATGGAACACACATGTTATAAATATTCCTCAGTGTCTCCATTTCTCACTCAAATACAAACAACTTTTATCATCTTCATAATATCACCTGTTTACCTTTCTCTTAGGCACATTCATAATTCTTGAAAGAACATCTATCCTAATCAAATATCTCATGAGTGCTTATGCCATTGTATTTCTAAGATCAGCATCAAAATCCAAAACGTGAGGCAGGAAGAAAAATTTATGTACATATTTTGTACAACTGAACTGATTACACATTTACATCTCCCTCAACTGCTTTCATGGGTCTCTCTCTGACATCAATAATTCTACTTCATGCTAGTGTTTTTTTTTTCATTATCTCTCTGTCTCTTCATTTCTGTGACAGTCTTCACCATTTAATCACAGGGCTCTACAAGACATCATAACTCAATTTTGAAAAATTCTTTTGTATCCTCAATGTTGTCCATTTTATTTCCATTGTTTCTAATAAAATATGGCAATCATTTGTTCATTTACTTAATATGTACCTATCTGTCTATCTCTCTGCCTGTCTGTA
>LR750126.1:85498-304308 GCA_902729485.2 Mus minutoides
TAGCACCCTCCTCTGAAGCCCTATCTAATCTGATCTCCCAAGAAGTATTTTTTTTTTTTTGGTTTACATTCAAGCATAATTCAATCATGTACAATCTCTCTCTCTCTCTCTCTCTCTCTCTCTCTCTCTCTCTCTCTCTCTCTCTCAAATATTTCCATCTCAACTACAATTTATTTTCCAGAGACAAACAAAATAATTTTATGACACTAAAATTAAATTATGTAATCATTGACCTACCTAGAATGCTTTTATTTAAGTTAGGAAAAGCATTTATTATGTGTGAGTAACAGATTCCTACCATGGTAACCACTTGAATCCCCCATTCCCATACTAAGGGTACTACCATAAACATATTTTTGTTGTAATTATTTTTATTTTTAAGACAGAGTTTCTCTGTGTGGCCTTGGATTTGTAGGAACTTGCTCTGTAGACCACACTGGCCTCAAACTAAAATTTTGCCTGCCTCTGACTTGTAAGTGCTGAGATTGAAAACATGAACCAGAACTGCCCAGCTTACATGATTTCCTGTGAGGTATTTTCCTGAAAAAAAAAAAATAGGTCTCATTATTTCTTTGTGTACCTCACTTTTTTTCCATTAGAATCACTGTCTTTCTTTATAATAATATGTGTTCTAAAAACACATACTTAAAAACATACCAGAAACTAAATCTAAATGATGTTTTTGCATCTCCTGCCTTATCTACTTTCCCTCCGACCCTTCCCATTAGCACTTTCACTGAGTAGGTAGTTACTAAGTATTTTTCAGTTGGATGGCATTTCCAAAGCATGCAAGTAGAAAAGAGCAGTAAGGTGAGTTTCAGTATAAACATGCAATAAAACAAACAAAAATGCACAGACACACAAATACCAGCTCCAAGCTGTTTACAAAGCTATATTTGTTCCTTCGGAGTTAGTCTTTATACAGTGCTTATTGTGATAACTTGCTGTGTTTTGCTCTAAGTGGTCTATTTTAAGTGTGTGCTGTATTCTACGTGCTTCACATATTAAGTCAGTTAATATGGTAAAATTAGAAAAGGACGCAAAAGGCAACATTGGGTATAAGTTATACTAAAATATATCTCGCATATGATTTAATTTTTATTACTACTATAATTATTTATTTAATTTTAGATCCAATTTAATCTTATGGAATTCTTACATCTTATGAAATATTTCATTAATTATAAATAATTTATATAAAAAGGAGAATTTCTCCTTATTAGATCAATTTATATATGTAATTCTTGCTTTTACATAAACTAGAACTCTTTATTTAATTGATGCAATATAACTGCCCTCTTTCCTTATTTCTCATATTACTAATTGTAAGATTCATGAGTTATTTTCCAACAATCTGTTTTAGTTGTTGAAAATGAACACAGCATTTTCTAAGTCCAGGATGTCACACTATTATTTTTAAACAATGTGTATAAAATAATTCTATTCAAAATTTTATTTATATATAAATATTTATGTAAACACACATACATATTATAATATATTATTATATGTATGTGTTTAAACACATACAAGCACTCACTATCTATCTATCTATCTATCTATCTATCTATCTATCTATCTACACACACACACACACACACACAAACACACACACACATGTGTTTGTTGCTATAGAGATTGAAGATTCAAATATTATTTTACAATTTCTATTATTTTGCCTGGACATAAATTTATTGTTATGTTGAAGATATTGGTCATAGGAGTGATATTTAAAGATCTGCTCTCTAAGCGATGATCTAATGCATGTCTAAAACAATGTATCTAAAGCATATCAGAGGAGGACGATTTGTACATGATTGAGTATGTCGAGCATTCTTAAAGGAGGTAAACGTGAGTTAGAAAAAGCTTGTATACAGTTTTCTCACATTCAACAGAGTTATTAAGGTATAGAATTTATGGATCAGTTCAATAAGACATTATTTTATCTCATATTCACTTGCAAAACTTCCATGAAAAAGCAGAATAATAGTAGTAAAAACTGTGAAAATTATTTTATAATATAACTAATAGTAATAATTTTATCATAATAATACTATCCTGTCGATTATTTTATTAAATGTGGATATTTGTATGTAGATTTTGCTAAAAGTCAATCTTGTATGCTAGTCTTCTTAAGACGTCTATTTTGTTTAGGAAATAGACTTTCCCATTTCACTTGTATAACACCTCCAATTAGACAAGAAAGGCCAGGCACATAGAATTCTGCTTATCTCTACTTATCCATGGCTGGTATTACAAGTACACACACCATAGACTCCAGCTAATTTATGTGGGTTCTGGGTATGAAATTGATATCTTAATGCATATGGAGCAGTTTGCTGACTGAGATATATACTTAGCAAAATATTATATTTATTTCAAGATAAGTTAGCCTAACGTAGAAGAATAGTAATCAGTGTTCATTTTGAACAATAAAACCTATGTAATCATAAAAATATGTTTTTTTTCTTACAAACTCAGAAATATGAATAACATGTATTCATTTACATGCAAAGTATAATTCTCCATGTTTATTTTTCTTTGTTTTCTTGCTCATTTAATGAGATACACTATTAAGACTTGGGACTTTAGGAGATAATACATTGTTGAATTTAGAAAAGGTCATTTCATTCACTCCTTAAAAGATGAGCATTGGCTCTTCTTACAATCTTTCTCCTCATACTTCTTGTCTGGAGATAATGGGTTATGCATCATAATTGAATCCAAGCTCTTCTTCTTGGCTTTTTTTTTTTTCATTATAGAAACAGTTCCAACAATAATTCAAGATGTATATTGGTCCAGTAAGAAACAAGAGTAAAGACTCATGATGGTGGTTTCAAGTAACATTCACTCTCTGTTCTCAAGCAGTTTAATGGTAGATTGCACTGCTTTGACAGATGTCAAGCATATAATACATCTTACCACAAATCATAGTTAGGTGCAATAATCAATAGAAAAATAGAGCATAATATTAAAAGAACTGAAGTCCTTCATCCATCTAAGCCTGCCCAGGAGGAGAACTAGCAGAGAGTTTTATTTTGTTTTGTCTTTTCGTCTGTTCACAGTAATGTCAGCTGGGATTTCATTGCAGTAGATAAGAATACTTTCAATGTCACTTTAAATTATCATGGACTTCTCACTTACATGAGAATCATAATTGCTGCACATGGATCTGGAGAGATAGCTCAGTGGTTAATAGCATGAAAACTCTTATAGATAATCAAATTTTGGATCCTAGTACCCACATTACTACCTAGTATCTGTAGCTGCAGCTCCGTGGAATCTGACTTAGCTTCCACAGACACCTACAAAACTACCAAATATAAGTATTTACATGCATAAACATAATTTTAAATGAAACTTAATCTTTAAAAAGATGCTGCTGGCAATCAGACTGAAATGATAAGAATACAAAGATAATGATACAAATGCCAAAGATAATAATACAAATTCAGTTATGGCTAAAGTAGTATATGTGTGTATTGAGTGTGGATGTTAAAATCACATTTTAAGCAATAGAAGAAAAAAAATCATTGCTTTGATGAACTGAGTTTTTATCCACAGGAAATAATTCTTTACCTAGTAAGTAACAGATTTGTAACAAAGTTGTTACTGCCTTTAAAAGAAAATGTATCAAAATTTAAATGTCACTTTATAAAATTAAACTTGTAGATCCATTAAATTTTCAAAATTCTCTTTTATTCAAGTTCAGAGTACTTGGTTGGTAAAAATTAATATTCAGTTCTTAAGGAAAAAAGTTAGTGTATGATATTTAATTCTTTCTGAGATAATCTATGGATGAGGATGACACAACAGGAGAATTGAGTATAATTGAATAGCTATGACCAGTCCCTGGCTAGTCACTGCATTGCTTTGTCCTTTATTTATTTCTTGCAAAGAAAACTGAGAACTGAATAGTGTTGGTCCAGGTTTCTAATAACATATTCTCAAATTAAAATATGAGTTGACTGCCCTCTCACAATAAAAATCAAAATTTTCACTTTGGGCTGGAGAGTTGGCTCAGCAGTTAAGAGCACTGGCTGCTCTTTCAGAGGGCCGGAGTTCAATTCCCAGCAACCAGATGGTGGTCACAAACATCTGTAATGGGATCTGATGGGACCTTCTGGTGTATCTAAAGATAGTAACAATGTATTCATATGCATAAAAGAAATAATTATTTTAAAAAATTTTCACTTCATATACTCACTCCTATTTTACTAATATTATCCAATGAAAATGAATATGATAAATTTGAAAGCTTCCTTTTGATAAAACGCCAACTTTATATTCTAATAAAAATTAACTCAGCTAAGAAATAATGGATTTAACTATAGAAATCCTGCTATAATTTATATATCATTTTTATGTATTGATGGTATGAAATTATCAAGTGAGATTAAAAAGAATTAATCCAAGAAAGCAGCTGTCACTGAAATATCACTTATCCAATATTGTTTATCCAGAATGGGAAAAAAGTTCAGGATACCTTCTTCTTAACTAAGAATACACTTATGGCTCCAATACCAGGAATCATTCAGTATGTATCTTTTAATTGTTTGGAGTAATATTTACCATCTATAATTCAAGACTATTTCAGAAATTATTTAAATCAAACATTAAAATATTCATGAACATTGTCATGTGCTAATAAGATATCTATATTTACAATCTACCAATATCATTTTGCACCTCTTTAGCATTTCAATAACAGATGTGTTTGTGAAATAGGAACATCCTGCCTGATAACTTCAAACTTTTTGATCTGCAGGGAATCATGAAACCATGGGAACATTGATTTCTCACCTTTGTGAGAGGAAGTACCTAGAAAATTTGCATCTGGTGAGTGCTAAGAAATCTCAACATTAATTCTGAAGTTGAATATCATACTGGATGGCCTCAAGAAAATAAACACTTCCAAAAAAATCTAGCTTCATAAATGTTTCAAAAAGAAACCAAAATAGTTTCTATTAAATGACTGAACTATTTTAAGACTGTCGTAAAATAGAATCCCACTCATTTTTCTTTCTTCTTAAAATTGAACTTCTATGATATACTACAATGATATAACACTTTTAGAAGAATCTTCATCTTCTTGACCCAGTGATTTTTTTTCTTTTTTTAAATTTTTTTTACTATTATTTCAAATTGTAGTAAAGATATTTGCCCCCATTTATTTCTACTAATTAGTTTTTGGGGAAAAAAAAGGCTTCTTGTCATTATTTGTGTAGAGGAATTAGATTTTAATTCAATGCTACTCAACTAATAAAAGTATAAATTTTTATTGATTGATTATTGTGTACTATGAACACATTTCTGTTTCTATCATTTACTTGTGTCTATGCCTCCTGTACTAATTTGTGGCTTTTGCGCTGAGATCAATCCAAAGTGATGGATCTTATCTTTATTATATGTGTAGAAAATACATTTATATATTCAAAGTTTAAACAAAACTATTCAAATGTTTCTTTATAACTGATTAGACATAGTTATTTGATATGGTTATGTTATAGTCTTATTTTTATGAATTGACCTATTGGAAAATGGTTAATTTATGTAGTACATTGTCCATATGAACTTTTTCTCTTGAGATATGTTTGAAATTATGTTAATGAGTCAACACTTACATGCTTTTCATAAGCCATAGATTGTGTTACAGTTCACAGGCTTCTGCAAGTCCATCTCTATAGTAAAATCGATAGTGTGGTTGAAGGCAATGGGTTATCATCTTTTATATTCATAGGCAAGGATATCAGTTAAATGAGGGATTGATAGTATATCTGACTATGTTTGTACAATGGAGCAAAATGTACCACACTCTGAAATTTCAGTGCAGTGGTGTCTACTCCTTATGTAATCTGGAAGGAAAAACATATACAGAAAAAATGATCTTTACTAGTCATAAATCTTCATATGTACAATAATTACCATATCCAATGTTTAGTTGTATATATGATTTAACACTTCATAAATCCACACAAATTATTTTATTCTAAGGGATCTTCACTGAATCATACAAAATAGAAACCAAAACATTTTAAGAAATATTAGGATACTTATGAATAAATTATCACAGTAGATGATACCTGAAACCAAATAATGCCTCTTTCGTTTGCTGCATGGAGTTCACTGTAATCTGGTACTGGTTTGAAAATATGAGTCAATAAATGAAATTCTCATGGTAGATATTTAGTTTATAAATTCAAAATGAGAAGCAAAGACATTTGTTTTATTATTATTATTATTCGATTCTTATTTATTGTCATAATAAACTTCCAATAGTGGAATTTCAGTAATAATTTTCCTTAATTAAAAAACATCATATCTTGTCTACATGTTTGTGCATGCCCGTGAAAGCTGGAGGGTAGTTTTTGATCCTCTGGACCAGCAATACAGATGGTGGCATGCTCTCATATAGGTGTTGGGCATTGAAACTGGGTCTTCTGGAAGAAAAGCTAGAGATTTGTCTCTTTGAAGCTTGATTTTCCTTAATATTTTAAAAGACTCTCTCATTATGCTGTCCTGGCTGACCTGAAACTCAGTAAGTAGACCTTGTTGGCCTTAAACTTTTAGGTATCAGCCAGGCTGGACCTACTTCCTAGGTTCTGCATATAAAGGCACATATTATCATACTTGACTTTTCAAGTTTATAGCACACCTAAACTCCTGATATGTTGAAATAATTATTTAAAGACATATTTCCAAGTGCACTGAGTAATATACCAATTGTTTCATAAAATGATACCTTCATTCTCAATACTTAAAATAAATATGAAAATACTGGAGTAAGAACACGAACATGCAAATACTGAAGTAAGGGAACATAGGGGATTCTGTAGGTCAAACATGTAGCATGTTCTTATTATTATACTCTCCATGCATGTATAGGAGAGAGATACACATTTATAGGAAGCCAGTGAATGTGTGTTATTGACATGAGCATAGCCATCAAAGGAAACTAATTCCTCTGCCCATACATGTGGTAAAGTGTTCTGTCCCTGAAGTTTAGAGTGTCAAAGTCTTCCTTGGTCTGAATGTGAGTAGGCAGTTTGTGCAGAGAGTGACCAGAAGAGCTTTTTATCCACAGGCATTTACAGCCGGAAAACTGCTCATCTGTATAGACAGCTCCTGAAAAGATAAGCTAAATCTGCCTATCATTCAGCTATAAACCATAATCCCTACATCCTTGTTCATATGCATGCATTAGCTACATTTCCTTGTTCAACTCCGTATACTACACATGCAGTGCTTTCTGAGTGTCATAGTTCCTTCTGAGAGTACAGTTCTCCCCATTCCAGAAAACCCCAAATATTGTCTATGTTTATTATTATTTCTTTATTCTCTCTCCACTTCAGGTAAGTCAGTCCTTGGGGCATACAGATTTGTGACATAAATTACTGTCATTAAATAAATAAATAAATATATATATATATATATATATATATATATATATATAGAGAGAGAGAGAGAGAGAGAGAGAGGTTTGTACCACAACATTACACAAATGGCCCATAGTACAGATAGAAAAACTGAGAATAACTCTGAAAAAAATCACAGGGGAAACCCCAAAAATGATGTCATAGAGGGAAGCAACTTTAAGCTTTAACACCCTTTCAGTTTTACTAAATGTAATAAAATGAATATATATTGTTACTTTTCTTAAAATAAGTTAATAATTGTTCTAGTTTTCACCTTATATTTACCCATTATATCCAGTCAACATATGTTTTATAATATCAGTACACTGATCATTAATGATTCTGAGACTAGGCAGTATTTTTATTTTTTGCTTTGTTTTGGTTTCTTTGTTTGATTTTTTTTTTTTTCCTGCAGAAGCCATGTGAAATGTCTGCAATGCCCAGCTCCCTACTTGTTTATAAACACACAGAGGACCCTGGTGTGATCAGTGCTATAATTATATTACTGCTTAATAGCACATGCTGTTGATACATTAATTGCTTTATTGACTATTTTAAAAGTTTACGACCTCATCTGCATTCGAATTTGACCTTGTTTTGCACTTTTCCAGTGAATCACCACATTCTACAACCTACATAATGTGTATTGTACTAATAAATTTACATAATGAAAAAACAGTCAGATGATATGTACCTCATTACTTTTTTTAATCAACTAAATCACTGTTAGGCACGGTTTATATTGTGGAGAACCGCATAATCACGAAAGACTGGTGCTACAGTTCCAGGACTGAAGAGGATGCTCCAAAATATCCTATTCTTTAAATTTTAAATAATAAGTTCCAAATGGAAGAGCTACACATACTTGTTTTTTTGTAGCAAAAGAAGTGGCTATAAGATAGATCTGGGATAAATATTGTATTAAAAATCTCCAAAAGATTAAAAATATTATCCAAGATATCTTGATATATTTGTAAGTACTTTAACATTAAGAATATTATTTCTGTAATTTGGGTGTGGTTCTGAACTTCCCTATAAGTGAAAACCAAATCCGCTGTACATCCAATTTCACAGGAGATGTGACAATTTGTTTGTTTGCAAGATGGAAATAAAATTCTGAAGGTTTAAGATGGCCGTGGCTCAGAAGTTAAGAGCACTGACTGCTCTTCCAGAGGTCCTGAGTTCAAGTCCCAGTAACCACATGGTCGCTCATAACCAGCTGTAATGAGATCTGATGCCCTCTTCTGGAGTGTCTCAAGACAGCTACAGTGTACTTACATATAATAAATGAATAAATCTAAAAAAAAAAAAAAAAAAAAAAAAAAAAAAAAAAAAAGAAAGAAACACATGACATTTATACAATAAAAGCTTACATGTAGAAGAAGGATTATGAGTTTTTGACAATCAGCATTCCTTCATATCCTTTAAGAGGAAAAATCATTAAAGAGCACCACACAAATACTCTATTACTATAGTCATTGTGAAAAATTGTGATTTTTGTGTCCATAGAGTGAGATAGGTATATAAGACATTGAAATTTTTTGGTTTATTGTAAAATGTGAGTCTGTTTAGACATGTGAGTGCTGAAAAATAATTTAGAAAGTGGAATTGTTCAGCCTTTCCCACCTGAAATTTAATAGAATGAACTTAACCAACATACAGTTAGACATATTAAGAATCATTGTGAATTAGAGCCACAGAGGAGCAATCATCTATTTCCTTTTATAGATGAAAAAAAATTAACGTCTAATAATATTCAATGACATAACCACTGTTTGGAATTGGTAAGTAGAGTATTTAAAAATGTATCTAAACTTTTTACATAGCTTTACTATTAATTGCAATGCAGAGTAGACTATGGAGATGTTCTGTAAGCACTATGCAATATTGCTGATATATGGCAAAATGTATATTTTGTACTGTAAACTTAAAAGTAACATGTTTGTTAGGAAATAACGGAACTGCTCTACGGATAGGTGCATCTTCTAGAAGAAAGTTTTCACCACAGGAATTAAAGATCTCCACCCTTTTCACAATTATGTTGAATGAGTAAGTACTTGTATAAATATTGGGCATATTAGGGATCATACACAGACTCTAATTTCAGCTGGAATACCACAGAACAACAACCTAGATTTGGAGCATGTGCCGTGTCAATACCTTGTGAATATCACTTCTTACAGATAATTTCATGCAATCAGACAGTCCCATTACTGTTAGGGACCTATATGTTACTGAATAAAGAACTTGTATCCATTAAATTCACTACAGGTTAACTTTATTTTTCCAGTGGTTTTTATTTGAAAAACAAAATGAAATGTATTCCTCAGCTAATTTTATCAAGTAATGAAAGCCACTTTCTGATTATAGAAATAGCACTTTATAAAATTACTTTATGTCCGTAAGTCTTTTACTTTACTCAGCTTATTTTCCAGAGAGTCTTTCATCTTGATTTAACCTACAAATCATTTTATTATTGAATAAGGAACTAACAATACTGTGTACTTGTGAATTTAGATATCTAAACTATTGCTAAGATTCCCATTTCACTTCATGTGACAGAGTATCTAATTGACTATGCACTTGGTATAGCAGGCACTTCCTCAGACTCTCATGGAATATTAACAACAGAGTGGGTGCCGAGCACAGTGGAGATATAACCAATTGAGAGAAAGCAGGCTATTTCTTCCAAGTGCCATCATTTTTACCTGATTGTAGAACAACTCAAAATTATTATTTGGATGAAAACCTAAGTAATTTTCTTAGAAGAAACAAACAAACAAAAAAGCAACTCAAGAATAGCTTATTTCAAAAATCTAATGAAAGTACATATTTTGAACTACAGCCTAATAATAAATGTATCAAAATTTTCATGCTCAAAGTATACTGATTTGTTTAGATATGGAAAATAGACTTCTTGTTTTCTTTTCTATTCATTTTGCTTTTTTTAAATTATTATTAATTCAGGAGTTTCAAAGTTCTTATTAAATTCTGACAATAGTCCAATGGAAGGCTCCATTAATTTGTAGGATAGACATATACCTAAAATTTATAATACTAATTTTGCATGCCCCTAAAACTTAACAAGTAAAGTTCTACAATTTAAATTGTTTATGGCAATTAAAAAAAATCAAATAATCAAGTATTATCATAATAACTAATAATAACTAATCAATCATGTATGGTCTGGTGAAAACTGGAGTCAAGTTTTAAATGTATGCCCCCACCATTTCACTATCTTTTTTTATTTCAGAAAAGCAGGCAGTTTATGATAGCGATGCAGACGCAGATGCAGTAAGAGGGCCAAATGTGATGGCAAATAAAGTCGTCACAATTTCATAGTAGTTGTGTTCTATTCAAATTTATATTTTGAGGAAGGTAAGTATTTCTATATATGATTTCAAATAAAATATTACAAAATTTCACTTATTTATATTCTTTATTTTAATTTTTCATCTCTTTCATGGTAACTTTAACAAAAATTTCCTCCTTTTCACAACAGAGAAACATTTTCATTATCAATAATTATTTTACTGCAGAGGAAACATGAGAAGGGCATCTGGTCTGCTTCCTGGCTTATTTTCCTGATATTGCTTAATTTTTTTTTCCTCTCCTGAAAACATATATGAATAACATATTCAATATTAGTGTTCTCTTTCAGTGTGTCTCCGACTCTAATTTCCATTTATATATCTCATCTGGCCAAGAGTTCATAACCTACTTTCTTATTACTTTTTTTTTTCCTGTGGGACAGTATTTTGATTCTTTCTGTGGTCCATACTCATGAGCATCTACTGAGCAAAGTGAAAATGGAGTTCCCAGGCTTCTTAAATATAAACTCAAGTTTATAGGAGCAGTCTTAGCATGTATAAACAAACTAAAAGCAGAAGTGTGAGACTCATCTGCCCCCTTCTGAGAACAAATGACAGATTAGGGTTTCTTGAGAAATATTTGACTATATGTGTCAAGGTCAATAGCGTATAGTTAATAGTGTCTTGTTGGTCTTCATATACCTTAATTAAAGAATCCATATTTAGGAGAAAAACATATTTCAAATTATCATTAGAGTACTCCAGGCACATGCATTTTCTTTAGCTTCATATAATTTGTAAGGATTGTTGTTGTTGTTGTTGATTTTTTTTCTCTTTAATCATCTTAGCATGTCCTTATTTCAGTTCTCTTCAAATGAATTTATTCATTAATATTTCTACTGCTTTTAAATTCCACTTGCATTTCCACCTGTATTTGGCTGGGAAACAATAATAAGTGAATAATGATGATGAGGTTGGGATGAAAATAAAACAAAAATGAAATAAGACCCTCATAAAACAAAAAGGAATTGAATTTCCCTTAAAGCAAAATAACAGGGTTTCCATTAAGAACATCACATTCACTATAAATATAAATAGGAAAGAAGAAGTTGCAATATAAAACATTTTGATAAGTATGAGAATCATCATGCTTTAATGTTTAATAAGGTGGACAAACATACACTTAAAGATTTTTAATTTATAGGAGATGATATTACAATTGAGAGATTCATGTCTATATCTAATAGACTAGACATCTTTCTAATATTGTGATAAATATGTAATAAACAACAGATATTCATAGAAATACATCATAATCAATGTTCTCTACTGTTGACATAGCAGTAATCAGATTATAGGCTGTGAATTCAGGAGACCTTAAAATAAAGAAACCCACATGAAGCCAAATCTATTGCCATCCCAACTGACAATGACTTGTGCTTATATATTCTAAGTGCTTTGTGCTTCCTCTTCTAGCATTGCAAAAAGAGAAAAGTGATGTCACTATCTTAAGAGACACAGGAGCCCCAACTTGATGCTGAGATACCTCTCCCTTTAATAGAATGAGACAACTTGACTTTAATTCTAAAGTTGCTAACTTGTATCTTCCCTGTTACAGAGTACCAGTCTGATAGCACTGACTCAATGGTCTTCACTTTGACTTGTGCACCATCTTGTGTTACTGATGCATTTATTCTTTGATGTGTGTTACTAGCTGCCGTTGAAAGATGAGGTCTTTTAATTGCAAAGCACTTCTTAATTTCTGTTTCCACTTCACAGTCCCCTGACATTCTTAGATGATTGTAGTGGGTGGTTCACAAACACTGGCTAATTAATGACTAATCCCAGATAGAAGGCCCTGA
Source organism: Mus minutoides (assembly GCA_902729485.2). Taxonomy (NCBI): domain Eukaryota; kingdom Metazoa; phylum Chordata; class Mammalia; order Rodentia; family Muridae; genus Mus; species Mus minutoides. The sequence continues at coordinate 98,087 of LR750126.1, forward strand.
AGGAGTCTAGACTAGCCATGCCCACAGACTGAGCTGATAAAAATGCCTGCCTCAGAAGGGAGGACTTCAGATGGTCCCTCAGGGAGAGTCCTTGGCTTGTCTGCCATGTTTGGCTGTAGGTTGGCATTTGGCTTGGTGGCAGCCATGCCTGGGAGCACAGAGAAGACTTCTCCATGGCTCCCACAGCAGATCCCGGTGAGAAAAGGCAGTCCATGGTTTTAAGGCATTTATTATCATGGTGGAGAATAGATGAAACACCATACCCAACTTCTGAGGGCAGGCCTGAGATTAAATACCTTTTGCATGGAGGACTGTCTGAGAAAGAAGGTTTATTGGCTATGTCTCCAAACCTTTAGGTACTTCATTAAAATGGAGATCTGTCTTAAGTCTATGTGACCTGTGGTCATATCCCCTACATGTGGAGGGGTCTGGGGCTTTGACCTTATGTGACTGATGGTCACAAATCTATAGAGCGCAGTGGCTTCATGCCCGGGAAGAGAAGAAACACCTACTGTCCCTTTAGAGTTACCAGGGTTTCGAGGCTTAGCTCAACAGGGAACAAGGCTACCTTTCATGGTCCCACATACAGGTGTGAGAGAAATAGAATTAAATAATAACTAAAGGCAAAAAGTCAGAACACACTGAGGTAGCACATCTGTGGGAAAAAAAAAGTATCACAAGCAAGAAGGAACACCTGGTCAGCTGTGATACTCATGATTCCAGGAGTGTAAACAGAAACCAGTACTGCAGTCAGAGTGACATTGCTGGGTAGAGTGTCTGCGCCTGGTGAATGAAAACGCTGGTCAAAGATGAAATGTCTCCCTGTTCCCTACTGTTGCTTTTCCCTCAGCAAGTTCTATTGAAAGAACTAACAGGAAGCCAGATGGGGAAGGGGAAGTGTGGCGTGCAGAGATCCAGCCTGGGAATTACAAAGCTGGTGGGTTTAGCGTTGACAAATAATAGCTTACTTTAAGCATTAGCATTTAATTATGGACATTAAGATGTGGTGACTGATAGACTCCTTTTGAATTAAATCATATTATTCGGGGAGGTGGGGACTGAGCTTAAATTCTGACTGCAGAAATAGCTCTGAGCCTGGTCAGAGGTTGTGTGTCAGAGACTTCTGAGAATAGGAGCAAAGAGTAAAACATTCAAAGCATAACTGTGTCATCTAATCTCCCCTTTAAAGCTTTCTTTGAAAATAATCATGTTCTCAGAGACTCAGTGACACTGTGTACAAAATCACCCTGACTTTAGAACCCACTCCATTCTGTGTGTAAATATAGGCTAACACCACAGAAGACCTGGCTATCCTTGGTATGACACATTCATCACAGAATGGTTAACTTGTACATTCATCTTTTAAAAGTAATAATGAATTTCTAAAACCTCTTAAACGGGCTTCAGTTTTGTAATCCATTTATTGAACATGCCTGCAATGAAAAATTAATTATTAAACAAGAGCCTTGGGAAGAGATCTGCAGGCTTGTCACCCACGCCTGAGATTGATAACATGTCAGTTTCCAGATCAGGGAGGGCAGTGACAACTTTCAAATTTAAACCTGGAAGGGTAATGTTAAGCATGTCTTGGCATAAGTCGCATTTTTAATTTATTTTTTATTAAATGTTAGATAGAATAAATTCATTCATGCCTCTCAAACACAGCCTGATTAAATGAGCTGGCACTCTTTCAAATATAAAGGCTGGTTATGGCTTCTCAAGGACATCGGAAACACTGAAGCATAAGACAACGGTAAATACAAAATGCAGAAGAGGTGGACAGTGATGTATTCCCAGGCACCAGAGGGGAAGGGAGGTTTCACAAAATGCTGAGACTAACAAAACAAGGGCAGCACCATGCTCCCCAAGTGGTAAACGCACCGGAAGCTAGAGGCTGTGTTTGAGAGCTGGCACAGAGAAGGGGCTGCGCCGGAGAGCAAAATCCAGAGTAACACCAGCAGATGCAAAGAAGCAGAAGGGGATAGAGGTCAGCTCAGCAGCTAGAAGCCAGTTTTCAAAGCCTAAATGGTGGGTCGGGATTAAGAAGTTCCGAGAAATTTTCAATACTTATAGGAGTTTGCAATGATGATAATGAACAGAACATTGTTCTAAGAACAGATGCATGGTTCTGTGTCAAACACCACTACTCCTTGAATGGGCCTCTTTAAGGCAGAACTCTACGTTATTCTGTAAGGTGTATTGAAAGTAGTTCATATCAAATACTTTCAATTGGTTCACAGAGAATCAATTGTTCATAATACTGCAATCAAAAAAAAAAAAAGGAAAAGAAAGAAAGAAAAGTAAAAAGAAACTCTCTGGTCTCCTAAATTCTTTAAAACCTCAACTTTAAAACCTCAGTGAACTCACAACTCACTTGAATTCAAGTGGGCCACCATATGTGAATACCAACAATAACTTCTTCACAGTACATCGTATCTCTCTTTATCCTGCTTTACTGTACATTTTATTTCTCTATACTACTGCTTTAAAAATGAATTATGCCCTACACTGATCTAATGACTTAAATGTGGACACAGATTTTTGTTAACAGTAAAGTACAGTGAAGGAAACTCTGCCCTATTCGAGCTGCAAGAAATGTGCTATGAAGCGTACCCCAGGAGCTCATAGAAGCTTGAGCTCTGTGAGTTGGGGTTTGAGATGAGGACATCCACTTAAGGCAGAGTACTCCCAAGTCATTCATTCTGTACACATCATCCAGAGGTCCCTGAGTTCATCCCCATCCACTGAAAAGGGAAGCTTCTTGGATGAGGTTTGACCAGGTGCTTATCTATACATACAGAAAAATGACATTAGGTGCTCAGTTACTGTTATATTCATTTAACACAATTAATAGCACTGGGTTCTCGCCCAGGCCTATGAATCCCTTGACTCAGGTTCTTGACGTCATTAACAGTGTCAGGTATTGGGTTCATCTCATGGGATGAACCTTAAATGCAATGAAATTGTGGTTGGTTGCTCCGAAAATATTGGTGGCACTATTGTGTGAGTGAATCCATCATACAGACAGGTCACCATTGCTGTTCTTGGTGAGGGGATACTTGTGGTCACTTCAAATGACGAGGGACTACCTTTCATCTGGATTTTTCACTAAAGATTCCTATCCATCCCCCAAGGCATGGGTAAGGACAACAGATTCCTGTCCTTGTAAATATTATATTTTATTAATGATGCAACTAATGAATATTTCATAGGCAGAATAAAAAATTGTAAAAAAGCATCTGATATTATTTTTAGAAATGATAATCTTATGAAATTTCGGGTACCTCACACTGGAAAAGTGATTAATATTTAACCAGGGTACATATAGTGTAATAGACAATGTGAAATTTAAACAGACATGAAGGATTTAATAAATGATACTTATGGTATTGACAAAGAGTATATACATAATATTTTGTGAAATTATGTACAAAATAATAAAAGCTTATGTTCAAATATAAATAGTATTTTGTTGTAGTAGATTTGTTTTGGTTTTTCCCTTAAAATCCCCCCTCCCTATTGGCTGCAAAATCTTTTTAGAAAGTGTAAAAAATTAAAATAAAGACCGTTGGTTAGTGTTTTATTCTAGATTCATTGATAAAGGATTGTCTATGAAGCCATTGAAATTTTCAACAGTTGTAGGAATAACAATGTCAGGAAAGAATTGAAGGCAGGGTGAAAGCTGTGTGTTAAGATGGTGGCAGAATTTAAACAGATATGCTAGAGGCTGAATCGTTGGGAGATGAATGAGAAACACTCATTATTTTTTAACAGAATGTAGTCTGAGATGTAGCTCAACTGCTTGAATGTCTTCACAGTGAGCATGATACCCTGAGTTAAATACCCATCACAGCACTGGGCGTACTAGCAATTGGCTGTAACAGAATTATCTGGGAGGCAATGGCAGGAGAAACTGAAATGAAAAGTTATCCTTAGTTCTGTGGTAACCTCAAGGCTAGCCTGGGATAGATGAGAACTTAAGGAAACAGAACTAGAAAGTGATATTGTAACCATGAAATTTGAAAACTGGACCCTCTCTAATTGAATCAATATTCATTCACTGAAGTTGTTTCCTGCTTGGTTATGAAGAAGGGTGAAAATAGGGTGTAAAGAAAGGAAAAGCTGAGGGAAGCCAGGAAGGAGAATTTAAAGGGAGTCATGGGGTACCTTACATGTCACACTAGAATAGAATAAAGACAGAATTGGGGGGGAGTCATGGGGCAGCCTACATGCCAAACTAGAATAGGAAAAGGACAGAATGGGCAGTTTTCTCTACTCGTAACTTTCACAAATGAATCACAGAGGCTCAGCATTTTTGAACTGTGTCTACTAATAAATACTACACACCTTAAGAACAGAGTGACATGTAGAACTTTTATTTGGAGAGTTCTATATACTGGATGGCCACAGAAGGCCTTAAGGATAAGGATGAACAAATCCTGTTTAAAGAAAAGAAATTGTGTCTACAGATAAAAACAGAAGGCCCCAGGACCTGAAGGAGGAAGCAAAGAGTTTAAATTAACACAGTCATAGAAGTTATTTGAGTATTGTTCATTCAAGGAGTCAATACAACTAATAAAATATTAGTACAACATCCTGAGCAACAGATTGGTTTATTTCTAAACCTGTTTGAATAGATGTAAACCTCAAATCACATAACTCATTATTAATAGTTTAAAATTTTCTTACTTTAAACTCTATCAATTTTTTAACTTCCAGGCTCTCCTGAAATGTCTACTGCCTATTGTGATGTAAATTTACATAGATAATGATTTGCATGCATGTTAATAAATAGCTTACTTAGACCTATACTCCCTGAGACCTCTTTTCCTATTTCAGTTTGTTGAAAGAAAGTAACCTTTTGTACTAACAATTGACACAGTAAACACATACACACACACACACACACACACACACACACACGTACCACACACACACACACACCACACACGTACCCACACACAATAGACACATACACACAGAGACAGACAGACAGACAGACAGACAGACAGACAGACAGACAGACACACACACACACACACACACACACACACACACACACACACACACACACACACTTACCTTCTACTTGTTCCACAAAGCTAAGTGGACAACACTCTGGGTTCCAAATGCCTAGCAGTTGACTAAATGTCCCTTACAACTATATCTAAATAAAACTCAGCTTAGCCACCTGCCATTCTCTCACTATGAGCACTGAAAGTCAAGCTTGGTTGCATTTCTACCCTGCAGGCCAACTTATTCTTTTATCCATTTTCCTATGGCAGCCTGTGTGGCTTCTATATGATTAAAAAGCCAAAATTTGGAAGCAATACGAATAAATATAATGTCATACAACCAAGTATTAAGCCAATCACCAACTAAAATATAGTCCAAGATAATGAATAAGAAGCCACTTTCAGTGGTAACCAGCTCTGTCTCTATTGAAGCAAGGGTGGTCATTTTGGGAATCTGTAACCCTCTCCCTGCTTTGGCTCAGACCTAAGGCGTTTATTTTCATCTGTCCTCAGCCTGACAAAATCTTACTTATACTTCAAGGCCCAGTTCATACATCCGTTGAGCTCTATGATCAATCAGCTTAGGCAGAGTTTTTGGGCAAGGCTGAAATACGGGCTTCAGTCAGCAGCAAATGTTAAGAAGTGTTGATAACAGATGAGGGAAGAAAAGGAAAATCATAGAGAAAAGGAACTGAAGATATAGCTAAGCCCAAACTCACTTAGACTTCTCAGGACTATTTTTCAAATTATTTCTATATACTTTACCATTTTTAAATGAAATCAATTAAATGGCTAAAGGAGCAATTACAGTGACATCATTTTCAATCTGCAGTCATCTCTCTCAGAAAATAACTTTCACGCGGAGTGGAGTTAATACCTCTTTGTATGAAAGGGACTAAAACATTCTTACTTTTTAATCCCTGCTTTTTAAGATGGGTTTCAGTTTTAGTTCAAGAACAAGTAACTTAATTCGGTGTATTTTCAAATAATTCAGAGATAAGAAACAAATATCAAAAGATTTCTTTCAGTAGAAAATATTAATTTCCTGGCACTTTTAAGGTTGCAAAGTCATTTATGTAAAACCTTTCTTAGTGCTATTGACTTGTTCTGAGTACTTAGCATAAGCCTGTCAGCTTTCTAAGTACTTAACATCTTTTGCTCATTTACAAAGTGACAAATGTCATTACAAAATGGCAGTTGTGACAGCCATTACTACTGCTCACATTTTACCAAAGATTAAACTAAGACTTACAAAGTCAAACTATCCTGCTGAAGTCACACAGCTAATAATTTCAACACGCAATTATCTCTGTCTGATTCAACTACTTATTTTCTAACCATCAGGTTGATAGGCTAGTTTTAAAAAAAAATCACCTCAAAGATAGGAAGGGAGATGTCTGAACAAAGATTCTAATACTTCCACTCACCACAATACTCTATGTGAAACAAGGAAATAGATTCAAACTATGCATGACATTTAAACATAGAGCTATGATGTTTTTACATTTATGCCCCTGAAAGGCATTTACCCATAATAACAAGTTTGCCATTCTCTGATGCAGGGAGTCTAGGTTTGATTTTGTGTCATCCTTATTGCCTACAAAACAAAGGTAGAGAGAAGTCCCAGAATAGGGAAGTGAAGGCTTGTTCCTTGGATGGCAGAGCCTAAGAACAATCTTGGTACAGCATCCTAAGCACCTAGGAGAGAATGTCAATCCCCTTGGTTTCATTAGGATCACTATTGTTTGACTCTGACTGTAAGTCAGCGAAAAAGAGAGAGGGAGAGAGAGAGAGAAAGAGAGCGAGCAACAAGATCTAGAGGTAGACAAAACAGGCACAGACATGCTGTGTACTCCTAGTGGGCAAAGCAAGAGTCCCCTGTGAAATCAGTGGATCTTGGGTACTTGATTCAAGAATAAACCTTCCTGAGACATTCTAAAAACTTAGATACACTTTCTGTATAGCATTATTGTCCTATTCTGGTTTTCATTTTTATCAATTCAGATTAGCACAGTAGTGTACTAGAGAAGACATCTAAACATGTAATAATTCTTCAAAAAATTAGATATTAAAAATATTAAAAATATTTAGGTTGAAATATTTATAAAGACAATAAAGACAGTGAACTGCTACTTACTTAAGATAAAATTTTAAATGTAGTCATATTTAAAAAAAAAGAATGTGACATTTTTCTTATTTATGAACCTTTAATATTCCTATCTAAAACTAAAGGGTTTCACTGTATTTACTATGTCAAAAATAAAATTTATGGAAATAGTGGTAAGAAATTATGCATTCCAAAGACGGTAAGATTTCTCAGTTGGTAAAAATCAGCATCCTGAAATCCACACAGTAGGAGGAATCAGAATCTATCACATTATTCCCTAATTGTATGTGGGCATAGGTCTATGTGTGCACAAAATAAATACATTTAATAAAATAGTGAATATAAATTATATATATATTTTTTCTCAGCAATAATTGCAACCAGGTATGTTAACAGAGGAAGTAAGTGAATTTCCACTGTTTAATGTTTTAACTTCATATTTTCTGAAAGTTAAAATTTGAAACAATTCAAAATATTCTGTGTCAAGAGAAACCATAAAGTCTCTGAAAGTTAAATAAGGGAGTATTAAGGAGAAATTACATTTTTATCAAATTTTATATATTTTTCTGTGTCAAATACTCCTTAATAAATGCACAAATTATATGTTTACTGAGAGCAATAATCAAGTACTCCCAATGGTTTCATATGAGGGCGACTTGCTATGAAAGTGAATTTATTAGTAAGTTTCCTTCATAAAAAAAAAAAAACATTTAATCATCTGTCAACTGCTTTTTTGTCCTGTGTTTACTCTCTGACCCCACTTTTAATTTCTGGGCTTATTAATCTATTCTTGACTCCCCTTGAATGTATTCAGAATTGTGTTGGAGAGTGACACATGGATCTGAACATTGACCATCGGACTATCTATCTGGCCCTCTACTTTGCAGCCACCCACATTGGGCTGTTGCATGTGCCTATGCACTCATGAGGCCTATATTGTGTTTGTGTGTTTTAACATCAATTTCAGACATGATTTCAGTACAGCATCCATCAGTTTAAGATATCATCTTAACAGCATCCTGACACATGCCAGGGTCTTTCATATGCTCCCAAACTTGCTTCATTTATGAAACATAATCACAACTGTATACATACATGAATACATATACATATACATATATACATAATACATGCATATATGGAAAATATACATTATTTAAAGATCAGTCCTTGATAACAGGTGCATTTTTAAATTTTATACTATATTTTAAAAGAATATTTCCAAGTTAAAACAAATAACTTTCTAATCTTTACCCTAAGTTCTGATTTAAAAATTTGAAAGTAAAACACAAAACCTGTAGTGTAACTAAGTTTTCAAAAGGCTTATAAGAAACCATGAATTCAGTCCCCACTCCATATAAACTGGAGGTTGTGAGACAAGACTCAGCACTCCAGAGGTGGCACTATGAAGGCAGGGAGACCAGAAGATCAAGGGCCTGAAGAACTGGAGTCAAGCCTGAGATAGAGGCCTTTCCATGAAACAAACAAAGCAGGCTTGCCTGAGAGCTCAGGATAAGACATTCCAGGCAAACAGATCAAAATCTTAATATGGAAGCCAAGCTGAGGTACAGGGTTTGAGCCCTGACTTAAAGGAAGAAAAGATAAAGAAAAAAGAAGAATAAATAAATTCAGAGAGTAGGAGGGGAAAGGGGAAGAAACAAACAAACAAACAAACAAACAAACAAACAAACAAAAGTCCAGATATTTCAAGGTGGTAAAACTTCATTACAGCCATGGCACACGCCTTTAATCCCAGCACTCGGGAGGCAGAGGCAGATGGATTTCTGAGTTCGAGGCCAGCCTGGTCTACAGAGTGAGTTCCATGACAGCCACGGCTATACAGAGAAATCCTGTCTCCAAAAACGAAAACAAACAAACAAACAAACAAAAAACGTCATTACAGTTCAAGAATTAATGCATAGGTCTGTAGTCTAATTTTCGTTTGTTTGCTCTGATAAAGATCATACCCAAAAGTAGAGGCCAGTGACAAACACTACTCAACATCTTGTTTCCAAACTTAGGTTCAGCTGTCTTTCTTTTTTTCTTTTTCTTTTTTCTTTTTTCTCTCTTTATTAGATATTTTCTTCATTTACATTTTAAGTGTTATCCAGAAATTTCCCCATACCCTCCCCCTTCCCCGCCTGCTCCCCTACCCACCCCCTCCCGCATAATGGTCCTGGTGTTCCCCTGTACTGGGGCATATAATGTCTGCATGACCAAGGGGCCTCTCTTCCCAATGATGGCCAACTAGGCCATCTTCTTCCATATATTCAGCTAGAGACATGAGCACAGGAGGAACTAGTTAGTTCATGTTATTCTTCCACCTATAGGGTTGAAAACCCCTTCAGCTCCTGGGTACTTTCTCTAGCTCCTTCCTTGGGAGTCCTGTGTTCCAACTAATAGTTGACTGTGAGCATCCACTTCTGAGTTTGACAGGCACTGGTATAGCCTCCCACGAGACAGCTATATCAGGGTCCTTTCAGCATTATCTAGCTGGCATATGCAATAGTGTTTATTTTTGGTGGCTGATTATGGGAAGGATCCCTGGCAGCCGCAGTCACTGGTTGGTCCATCCTTTTGATTCAGCTTCATACATGATCTCTGTAACTTGTTCAATGTGTGCTTTGTTCTTAATTCTAGGAAGGGGCGAAGAGACCACATTTTGAACTTCATTTTTCTTGAGTTTCATGTGTTTAGTAAATTGTATCTTGGGTAGTCTAGGCTTCTGGGCTAATATCCACATATCAGTGAGTACATGTTATGTGAGTTATTTTGTGATTGGGTTACTTCACTCAGGATGACACCCTCCAGATCCATCCATTTGCCTAGGAATTTCATATAATCATTGTTTCTAATAGCTGAGTAGTACTCCATTGTGTAAATGTACCAATTTTTTTGTATCCATTCCTCTGTTGAGGGACATCTGGGTTCTTTCCAGCTTCTGGCTATTATGAATAAGGCTGCTATGAACATAGTAGAACATGTGTACTTATCTTACAGTTCCCAGGCCCACCTCCCTATTGGCAGTTCCACCCACAGTGGGTAGGGCCTTCCTACTTCTAATAAAAGTTGAAAACTTTTTTTTTTTTTTTTTTTTTTTTAAAGTTACTCCAAAGGAAAAATCCCATGGAAGCAGTTTCTCTATTGAGGCTCCGCGTCTCTGTGCTTCAACTTGACAACTAAAGCTAACTCTGACAACCTTATTGTTTGAAATGATTTTAGTGACAGAAGTTTATTTTTGCAGTTCGGTCCTTCCATCTTATGTTCTGTCTGGGGATCTACACAGGAGCTGTGTTTCCTTAATTGTTTCCAGTTGTTGATGGATGCACAAATTATTAGATAAACCTAACACTTCAGAATTTAGCATGCACCAAGTAGCTTCCCATCCAAATATTGAAATGAAGGTAGAATAAGAACCAATATAATTTGAAGCAGGAATCTTATGTATTGCCAAAGAGCCTGTCCCAATTGCAATATTAGTCACGAAATAATGAAGATATTTCACTCTCTAGTCCATCCATGATAATGTCAAAATTAAATAACTCTTTACAGGAATTATTTTAATGATCACTACACAGGAAGAAAGAGCCTTCATTAAAAAAAAAAAAAGTCTCTTGGAAAGGCATAATGTCTGACATGAGTTCCCTGTACTGCTGGTTTCTGGGGAAGGCTTATGGATGTGTGTTTTTTCAGACATGCAGAGAAGATCTCAGGACAGACACAGTCTCTGATAAATCTTGTCCACAGTCCCATTAGTTTTGATGAAGTTCTTTGAGAAACTGAAAAGAGAAGAATGCCAGTAAAAAAATGTTCCGATTTTGTAGTGTGGTGTTATCAGGCAGGCCCTGATTTATTCCCTAACAAGGAGTAGGTTAGAGGAAAAAAAAAATAAGATTATTTTTCCTTTGATACACACACACACACACACACACACACACACACACACACACACTGCTTATTGGAAACACATTTTAATATCCACATTATATACTGAAAAAGAAAATGCCATGATTCAGCATGTGTATTAAATTCATCATTATGTTATATATGTATTTATTTAATTCAACATTTCAAGAATGGCCATTGTTTAAAGTTTTAGTAAATTAATTTGTACTTTTAAAATTTACATCTGATGCTTTTGAAAGACTGAGGACATGAGCATAATGTGAGACTGTCTTCCACAGGCTCACTGTCTTGGTCTCTTCCAGGTTCACTGTCTTGGTCTCTTACCTCTCTGAAGAAGCTTTTCTTTTCTTTTTTTTCTTTTTTGTTTTTAACCTTTTTGTGTATATTGTTCTCTTTTTTATTAGATATTTCCTTTATATACATTTCAAATGTTATCCCCTTTCCTAGTTTCCCCTTCACCCCCCCCCCATTCTTTCCCCCTTTACCCTGCTCACCAACCCACCTAGTCCCTTCTCCTGGCCCTGGCATTCCCCTATATTTTGGCTTAGAACCTTCACAGGACCAAGGGCCTCTCCTCCCATTGTTGACCAACTAGACCATCTTCTGCTATATATGCAGCTAGAGCCATGAGTCCCACCATGTGCTTTTTTTGCTTGGTAGTTTAGTCCCAGGGAGCTCTGGAGATACTGGTTAGTTCATATTGTTGTTCCTCCTAGGGGGCTGCAAAACCCTTCAGCTCCTTGGGTACTTTCTCTAGATCCTTCATTTGGCACCCTGTGCTCTGTCCAATGGATGCCTGTGAGCAACCATTTCTGTATTTGTCAGGCACTGGCAGAGCATCTCAGGAGACAACTATATTAGGCTCCTGTCAGCAAGCTCTTTCCCTAGTCTAAAGTTAAGAGAGAATATTAACAAATTCATGGAACCAAGGAGATGATTATATTCGATATTCTATTTAAGATACTAACAAATAATAGCACATACATGCATAATTTAGTGATCACTATTAGAGTTTCTCAATTAAATTTTAAATTAATGACTTCCATTAATGTGTGTTACTTTTTCTAATCCATGATATAATGTCCCTGTTACAAAGATGTGTCAACAGAGGAACGGGAGAACAGAGAATGTGTAGCAAGTATTTCTTGTTTTAAATCTTACTGGAAATTACCAGGAATATTGAAATAAGACAAGCAGAGTACCAGGAATTTTTCCATACTGGAACATAGATGTGTCTTCTGCAGTGTGGATAAGACTTACATCCTGAAAATTTAGATTTCTCTGGGGAAAGTACTGGAATTGAGCTAGAGAAGAGGCGTTTGTTTGGTGAATATTTTTTGTCCTCTCCAGGCATGTGATTTGAACACTCAGTTCCTATTCTGTTGTGGTTGTTTAAGGTTGGGAATCACTGTGTGATGGAAGGCTCATAAGTGAAAGTAACTCACCCTGTCTATCTGTTAGAATACATTTAAAATCCCTGATGTTAGCAGCAGTAAGTAGGTACAAGATGTGGGAGGTTTGTCATACCTTCCCAGTGTTGCAAGTGCCATCATGCCTCTCCAAAACCCAATAGGATGTACTAAATTCCCTCTGAAACCATTACCTAAAGGAAACATGGCCTCTCTTAATGAGACTTGGGATCAACATAACATGTAAACATTATAAAGATAAATTTCAGTCATAGATGCCTGATTTCTATCTCATGTAACAAAACCAACCGAAAAGGGAAAAAAAAAAAAAAACACCAAAAGAAATCTCATGGGCATTTTTCTTTTATTTCCAAATGATGTGCGTGTTACCATGACTGACATCCTATCCAATATAATACTTTCTTTCACTCCCAACAGTCTCCTCTATAGGAATATCTTAGTAGTTGTTCTATTACAGCAAAAAGACACAATGAATAGGCAACTCTTAGTATTTCAGTGGAGGTTTGCTTAGAATTTCAAAGGCTTAGTCCATTATGATCATGACAGAGAGCATGGCAACATGCATGCTACTAGTGCAGCAGCTGCTAAGGAGAGAGACAAAGTGAGAGAGACAGAGAGACACACAGAGAGAGAGACAGAGAGAGACAAACAGAGACAAAGAGAGAGACAGAGAAACAGAGACAGAAAGACAGACAGACAGAGAGAAAGAGTGGAATAGGGAAAGAGACAGATATTGAGAGACAGAGAGATAGAGACAGGAAAAGAGACATAGAAAGAAACAGAGAGACAGACAGAGAGACAGAGACAGGGAAAGAGACAGAGAAAGAAACAGTCAGACAGGAAGATAAAGATAATGGCAAGCTGGGTGAGGTGGCGCCTTTAATCCCAGCATTCAGGAGGCAGAGGCAGGCGATTTCTGAGTTTGAGACCAGCCTGGTCTACAGAGTGAGTTCTAGGACAGCAAGGGCTATACAGAGAAACCCTGCCTTGAAAAACAAGAGAGAGAGAGAGAGAGAGAGAGAGAGAGAGAGAGAGAGAGAGAGAGAGAGAAAATGGCAGAGACAAACATAGAAGGACAAAGACACAAAGATATACCAACAGAAACAAAGAGAGACTGGGCATGGCTAAAGCTTTTCAAAGCTCCAAGCCCATCCCTAGTGACCCACTCACTTCCTTCTATCAAGCCACATCTCCAAATTTCTTTAAACCTTTCAAACAGATCAGATCCACTCCCTGGACAGCAAGTATTCACATATATAAGCCTAAAGAGGCCATTCACTTTTAAACCACCACTCTGACCTTGCTTTTTCAGTAGTAAAGCTTCTACATTGCATCAAACAGTGGATTTGGTGGAGCTTTAGAGATAGTCTGCACAATTATAAGCAACATTGTTTAGGACTGTAATTAAAGGACAAACACTGTCTTTCTGTGAAAGCCACAAATGTCTGAAGATCTTAGCAGTTTCTAACTGAAATAAAGCAGCTTACTTCTCAGGCATCTAGTCCTGTCCTATATACAGGGTACCTTTAGACAATGTATAAGGGGAACCCATCTGTAAAACCCTGAGGTAGTCAATGTTAAGGAGCAGGATTAAAATTGGATCCCATGGGGCATAGTGTAAGAATGGCTTTAGTTCAAGCCCTAATGTGATGGGCTTTATTTGGCTATGTGTGATGGAAGATGGAAGTGCATAAAACATATAAACCATATAAGACATGCACTCAAGTAATCCAAGTCATTGGTTCTGAATCCTGTTAAAAGTGATCACAATTACCTGGGGAACTTATTAAAAATACTGATTCCCAAATTTCCACCACTAAAGATTTTATTGATGGCATGTAGGAATAAGTATTTTTAGCTATCCCTGGCGACTTCTTGCACAACTACCTGCGCCTGTGCCTGGACCATCATTTCAAAATCAATAAGCCAGAAGAAAAGAAAAGTTTAACAGGGAGAGAGATTTTTTAAATGTATTTTAAAAGTTTCAGTTCTGCAAGTAGAATTAACATAATTCACTCTAAAAATGCATTGTATTTGAAGTACAGTGTTTATATAATTTTCATCATCTGTCATATTAATATTATCTATGTGATGAAAACTATTTTATTATAATGTAAAATAATATTTCTTAATAGGATAACACAATATTAACAACTTTAATAAATAATAAGTAATAAAATTTAAGGTATATAACATTTTAAAATATAAATCAAATTAATAGAACAATTGTGTGATTTCAAACCGAAAATACATTTAATAAAATAAGTAAATAAGCCTAATTTGTCATTAAATTAAAAGACCTGGAAAACATACGGGTATTAAAATGGCCACTGTGTGAATATTATGTGTTGTGATATTGCAGAGAGCATAAAAATTAATTCATCAATAAATTTTATGAAAAATTTACAAATATATCATATAGTATACATCTCTTTCATCAGAAAAAGTTACTTCCCACATGACTTCTTATAGAAACATATGAATTAAACTATGTTAAAGTAGCTTTGAAAGAGAATTCACTGTGTTAATTGCCTACTGTGTGGCCATCAAATTTAAAGTTTACAAATACTTGAGAGTTTATATAAAAATATAAAGACAAGTAAAATATAACCCAAATATTGTGAGATTTTATGGGATTAAATACTGTGATGTTATTATAATATGGAATTATATTTAATTTTCTAAATACAAATATAAAAATAAAGATGCTTTAATGAACTTCTCTTAAATGGTCTATGTAGAGAAAATATTCATTTGACCTAGCTATTCTTTCAAATCAATCATTTGTGTCCTAGTTGAATACACTCACTATTCACCTGTTAGCCTTCCTTGGTTCTTGGAAAAGTGACCTATAGAAAAGAACAACTAAGTAATTTTTTTTTTTTGAGACAGGGTTTCTCTGTGTAGTCTTGGCTGTCCTGGAACTCACTCTGTAGACCAGACTGGCCTCGAACTCAGAAATTCGCCTGCCTCTGCCTCCCAAGTGCTGGGATTAAAGGCGTGCGCCACCACGCCCGGGTTCTAAGTAATTTTTTTTTTTTTATTGAAATGAAAAACTATTTAATTTGCATTCACTGACTCAGCAGCAATTTGTTAAAGAGATACTGAGCTGAGGTTTAATATCTGAGTTAGAAACTAAGAATCCAGTGTGTACAGTAGTGCTATCCACTTGTGTTTCCATGTTTCTAATAGTGACATGCTGATTCATAATTTCTATAATATTTCCAGACTTCATCATCTATGAGTCCTCTTGATGGCCTACATCACTAGGAAGGTGTCTTTCCTAATATGCATATAGCAAAGATAGTCAAGAGTATATTACCTAAACATTGTTAATGATGCAGTGCATTTATATCATTCCTCTTTTAATACCTTGAATATGAAAATACTTCTATAGCCTGTGATTTCACCCAATGTAATGTCTTTAGTTTTATATCCATATCCAACATCAAGTTCAAACATATTATATATATATATATATATATATATATATATATATATATATATATATATTTATACATATATATGTTATGCAAAACATAAATAAACCACATATCTTTTCTTAAACTTAGAATAGATTTCAATTAGTACTAAATATAAATTTTGGAATAAATGCATGGAACAAAATTACAATAGTACAGAGCAAAGTAATGAAAAGCTCCGGGCAAATTTTGTTTCTATTTATACTTTTCCTAGCAGTTGACTTTGCTAGATCCTATTCAGAGCTGCTGGGAAGTTTAGGCACGGACACTGACAGTGGGATTTCTCTTAAGTACCAGCGACTCACTGGGGAAAGAACTGTATCATATTTCTTTTCTATCACAACACTTTGAAAAGGGAGAAATCATCTGCAATACAATCTATAAAATGGTTGGTGTATATTTTTGAGGAGAAAATGGAGTGTAATTACATACTGTTTCCTATTACATCACTATTCCACACATATGCTAAGTCTGTGGCCAACCCTCCTGCCAAACTGCAAACAATTTTACCCTTTTGTGCTGTATACTTTTGACTTAGATTTTTCATTAATTTATTAGTCTGTGCGTGCAAAAACAATTTTGCTATGCCTCTCCCAGACACTAATCCCATCTTCTAAGTCCACCAAACTACATTTCATTACTTTTATTGTTGATGTAAAAAGACACCTGTGGTTGTTTGCTCACCTTTAAACTCTCTTCAATCCAAAAATTATTGATTACACCAAATACTTTTCATACATGAGTTATAGCACCTATCTTAGTTGATTTTTCTGTTGCTATGATGAACAAGAGTCCATCGTAGTGTCACTCCTAGATCAAGGGTATAGGCCACTATTCTAGGGAAGTCGAGTAGCCATAGATTGTCACAATTTATCCCAAAGAGGAAGTGCTTGTGCTCAACTCTTTGTCCATTTTGTTGTATTGAGGATTCCATCTAGCAAATAGCAAGATAACTGGAAATTCTCAAAGGCCTGCCCCCTGAAGTGAATCTAGATCGCTTAAAGTTGATACTGTAATTAATGTCCACACAAACCATGTAAAGTATCATCATTTATTTAGCCTCTTGTTTAGGAAAGAAACCTAATTATTTTTAATTGTCTGTGCTATCACATAAATAGAGACATGTGCCCCAGTACCTTTCACTCTAGCCTGCCCTCCTCATCATTTAGTATACAGTTCTGAGGACTGAAGACAGAACATACAAAGTTAGAGATTTATCCTTGAACATTTCCTTTACCTTGTGAAAGGGTGTTAAATGTTGAGGCTAACCCTGAACTGCCCTCCTATCCCAGAAAAGTCTTTAACTTGGAATCCTTCCAGCTCAGCCTCATGAGCAGCTAGAAATATACTCCTGTATCTCCAGGCTCAGCTTTAGTATGCATCTCAATGACCTAGAGAGACAGTGAACCCAGAGGCTACTGGCATCTGTGTCTAGCTCAGACCATTCTGGTTTATCCTCTAGAGTTCTTGACAGCTTCCAGTGTGACTTTGCATAGAATTGTTCATGCACAAGTTCCTACAATTGTCTTCAAGGATTTCAGAGCCACCCATAATGTGACACAGTTTGTCTCATTTGATCATTGTATATGGTGCACACTTCTCTTGGTAGACAGTTGTTTATTTATCATAAACATGATAACTAAACTTTAAGGTTCTCACTTTCTCATGTCCCCTAGAACATTGGCACACTTTTGCAAAGTTTTGTTTTGTTTTATTTGTTAAAATATTCTAAAAGAATGCATTATTTAAGTCTCAGAGGACTGGATTTTCTCCTACATGTTGCAGCCTTGTAGGTTTCATAGGCAATTTATGAACATATTAGCAATCATATTAGACTGGCTTCCTTCCTGTCTTTAGCAACTTTACCTCTTACTTCACATTCCCTTTTCTTCCAAGGCAGTGCCTTCCCATCCTTGAAGTTCAAGCCCTTTTCTTTGTTTACTAGACTAATGTGCCTTGTTTTTATTGACTGTCACATGCCTCACATAAATACTAGCTTGATTTGTCTTTTCCTTTTTGGTGCTAAGGATGCAGTTTGAGTATAATTCAAAACAGTCCACTAGAATACCTCATCCCAGACCAATAATACATATTTATATTTTCCGTTATGAAACTAAAGGGAATATACTTTCAGATGCTACTTTGCTATGGTACCTACCTACAAGAATTAATTGTTGTTATGGAATTGAAAAGAACAAGTTATTCTGGAAAATAAATACAGTTACAATACCATTTAATGTTTATTGAAGTCTCATTACCTAATAGGCATTGTATGAAGGGCTTTATCCAACTTACATTTTGAACTGGTATCTTCAGAACAAACAAAAAAACCAAAACTACTGTTATTGAGATGTCTGTTATTTTAAGTTAAAATTGAAAAAAAAAAAAAAAAAAACCAGGGGAGCCAATACGTTTAATAAATTCCTCAAAGTCTCTTAGTTAATGAATAATATAGATTCAACCCCAACAGCAAGACTCCAAATTCTCTATTCATAACCAGCTAACTTAGATATTGTAAACTCTTATGTTTAAGCACGTGGGTACAGAAAATTATATAGATGCTTCAAACACATTTTTCTTCTTCCTTCTGCCTACAGAAGTCTGAGAGGAAGGAGACCAGCTCCCCTTAGAAGCAACACAGTTTACACGGAAGAAAAGCATTGTGCCAGTTTTATAAAGAGCATGCATATTTGGAAATCAAGAGATTGGAGTTAAATTGGTCTACTGCCCAATTGGTTATAATTTCTGACTCATGCAAGTACTTTTTTCCCCACTGACAGAAATATACCTGAGAGCATATTATCTCATCTGCTAGACTTTGCCAATTTAAAGGAAAGTAATTCAAGTTCAGATCAATCACTGTTGGCAAGTGGTTAAACTCGTGGGTAAAGTCAAATAGGGGATTATTTGACTTTCATTTTTTTATAAGAAAAAATAGGTATTTAGCTCTATTTCCTTCCTTCAAATTTGACTTGTCTGTGGATTTGAAATACTTTTATAGACTTTGTGATTTTTATTAAAGTATCATCTGACTTAGGCATTGAATGACACAATTGTCTACAACAATATAAGTCTGAAGAAAAAGGAAATTAAGACATTAGTAAATAATAAAACCATAAGAACATCTGTCTATAATAAATGACACATTTTCCCATCTCATGTCAACTTCTTAGCCCTTTTAGTCATGTATGTGTTTGCCTGAACTATTAAGTGCTTATATGTAGAGTCACATTCAAAAGCTTACTAGGCACTTTATGCAGTGCACATTCATTATTCAAGGTAATCATGTAGGAAAAGAAAATGTACATTGATGTTTTACATCACGCTCACATTTTTATAAAAAGAACACCTGAAACACAGTTATCAATATATCATTTTTTCAGACTCTTTTTATTGACTTCATTGTTAGAAATGAGCTAATATAATTACTAGGTTTCTAAATCTAGCATTTTATTTTATCTTAGAAGACTGAAGGTTTTCTTGAATTCTTTCATTATATAGCTGCCAAATTAATACCATACAAGTACTTCTACCATTGAGCTGCATTATGGAGGTGCCAGTGAGAAAATATCTTCTTTATACAACACCAACCCATCATCTTCATGTAACTGAGAATTCCCACACAGAATGTCAGTAGAAGACTGTAATCAGACCTGAGGCATTTAGCTTTTAATTAGAGTGTCTCTAAAAACCAATCAAATTACATATAAAATTGTCAACAAATTAAATAACTTATTTAAAATCTACTGTAATGGGTAGAGAGCTAAGTTTGTGCCTGATTTGAAATGAATAGTCCTGTAAAGATGTATGTTCCTGATCCAAATATTTCTATTGAGGTCTCTTGTACTTGAAAAAAGCATGTGGCTTCTAATATCAGAATTCCATGAGTCAAAATTTTCGAGTCTTTGTTCATATTCAATTTATTTTAACTGAGATAAAAAGAATTTGAGCTTGTAAGTTGCTTTTTAGAATAATGTGTTTTAGTTAATTGTCAATTAAGCTATAAAACCAGGAGTGAATTCTGAGACTGCATAGCATCCTATGTGCTGCAGTTGTCATTTGTTTCCTCTGTTCATTTGTCAGTCTTTCTATTTCCTTAGTCTTTCTTTGGCAAAGCTGAAAAAAAAAAACTTTGTTGTATATATTTTATATTTAAAACATAGCCTCCCCTTGGTACTGCAATCTCTATATGCCCCAATACAGGGGAACACCAGGGCCAAGAAGTGGGAGTGGGCGGGCAGGGGAGCAGGGAGCGGTGAGGGGGGAGGGGGAGGGGACTTTTGGAATATCCTTTGAAATGTAAATTAAGAAAATATCTAATTAAAAAAAGGGGAAATGCAAGGAAAAAAAAAACAGCCTCAAAACAGAGTGTGTGATATAATGCAATGATTTAATAAATTAACATAACCATTCAGAATGTTGAAAATGTATTATTACTTAGTAATAAAACTAGCAAATATATACTGAAGTACATCAGCTGAGGTTATTTCTTATATATTGTGTTTTATTGCATCTAGCTCATATTTAGGTGTCAATAATCTTACCTCTATCTGGTCATACCTCTAACCGGCTTACTGTATTACAGACTACTACATACAGGTAGCTGCAACTGCTAAAATGATCTAGGCGGATGTTCATATGCATGTCCCTTTATCACTACCAAAGAGACTGAATGAGAATAAGCATGGCCATCAAGTTTTCTATAATGAGTTTCATTATTCTTTCAAGGTACAACAAGCAAGTTATTACCGACAGTATTTAATTACTTTTTCTAATTTATCACTGATGCAAGAAGGGATAGAAAGAAAGAAGAGCAAACAATGGATTTCAAGATTTTTCCTGCTGAATGAACACTGATAAGAAAAATCTGAATCATTGTTTTATCCGGTTACTACTATTCATGGGCTAATGAACAGGAAGACTACAAATAAATGTTTCCATCTCCTGCACTGCAGCGGCAGCTGAGGATTCATCCAGCTCCTACTGTCGTCATTCTCTCATAGTGCCTGAGCCTGCAATCCCCTCCAACAAGCTAAATCATTAACACTGAAGTTCCCAAATATTTCCTCCTATTACAAAACAGGTTAAAATATTAAAACACCATTCAGTATGAGAATTCTGAAATGATATTTCATCAACCAAAGAAGAAAATGAAGAGAAGAACAAGAAAATTCAAAAGATAAACGGAGAGTATCTAGTTGCAACCTGTTAGGCATTAGGTAAGTTGTCAACTGGCAACACTAACAATACCCACAATCCAGCCAACCCACAGTTCTCAGATATTGAATAATTAATCTCCATTACCACATGACATCTGTTTTCAGTTAAGACCAAGTAATGTATCGAAAGCTATTGTATAGCTCTCTTTCTCCATCTTCTTTCTCTCTCTCCACACGTTCCTCTTCCCTTCTTTCTCTTTACTCTTTCTTTCTGCCTTTCTCTGTCTCCCTTCATTTTCTCCTTCTATTCCCTTGCCAGGTCCTAAACAAACTACCTTTTATTCTATAATATAAAAAGGGAAAAAAGAAGGAAAGAGAACCTAGTGTGTGACATTAACATTATGCCATAACTAAGTACTAGATGTGACCACCACCTGAGTGTTTTATCAAAAAAAAAATCTGTTATTGTAAACATATACTTTGTAACTATAAATATTGTAGTGCATTTAACTATATGTGAATTCATGATTTTCCTTTCCAAAGATCAGCTAATTCCTAGTTCTGCAAAATGAAGCATGGACCTGATTAAATTTCCTTGACTTCCCTGAAGAATTTAAGAACAGGGTAGTTTTACTTTCTGAGATGTTATTGTGAATTTTGGATTAGACTGTCCACTTCTGATTCTTCCTTTCCCCGTGGTTTCTTTTATCTTCATGAGCTGTTCTCTCAGCGATCTTTAAATGTTATTGATTTGTCTTCACTTTGTTTATTCCCCAGGAAAGTCACAATCACCTCATCTTCTATGGCTTTGCTGTTATCTAAAGAATGTCACTAATAAAATCCATGTGAATGCTAAAGATAAAGCCTAACCTTTAAATGAATCCTGAAATGCTTGAGAAAGATAAATCTAAAAACTCTGATACATTGTAAGTTACCCCTTCTCTCTAATCTTTCTTCTCTTCTGCTTGTAGTTTTGGTGTATGTTCAAAGGTTTCTGCCAGTACTACGTGGTATACTCCTCTTTTGTGATGCTCAGCTCCTTTCTACTCTTTTCCCTAGTGCCATAATTTATCAACAGATCAAGAACACAGTAAATGTGTCATTGAGGTTCAAGAGGCCTAACATCTTTGGTTCTTCTAGTAAAGTTACCCTGGAAGCTATTACTTAAGCCCTCTAGAATGTTACTATAAAGTCTCTTCCCCTCATTGTTCAAACATGATTAGTTTCTTCATTTCAGCAAATAGAATTAATCCTCCCTTCATCTATAAGTCTTAAGTTTTTCCTTCAGGGAAGTCACCAGTTCAAACGTTCCCCTTTAGCATTGACGATTCACATGCTTTTCTCTAGTTAGACTAGAGACTAGTTATACTTCCTAACATGTTGTGTTAAGTAACTTCCACCAGAGATCAATTTTTTATAAATCTTCAAAATCCAACAAATATTTCAATGGTTAATCTTCGTACTACCATGATAAACAAGTACAACTAGCTGTGTAAAGCAGCAGCTTCCAAAGCAAATGACATTGTAGTTTTAAGTTTATTAAAACCTAGAACGAGTCTTTTACATTCAATCATTTCAAAAATTGTCTCCAGTATCTGCACGACTTCTTCCAATACTCCCCATGACATTAAGTGAAAAGTCAGAATATTTCTCCTTGGTTTCGATAAAGAATATAAGACTAGTCGCGTTTAACTTATCATTGTCAAGAACCCAGTGGGTAATACAGTGGGGATTAAAAACACTAGCTCAAAATTTCCATTCATTAACATATTCTCTCCATGAAGCTTTCACTCAATAGTAACTTCCCATCTCTTTATGAGGACAAATGAGATAATGTCTGTAAAACAATTTGAGCTCCTCAGGGAAAGTAGACTATATAATTTAAGAGATGAATTTGATAAATTGGATTCACAAATAAGTGCATTGGCTCAAAGCCTCTACACAGAGCAAGCTATTGTGTCATTTCCCCTTTCATCCTGCCAATAAACCCCAAGTCTTCTCGTCATAGCCGTCTCCTAGAGTGTACAGCAAATGAACTTCTCCAAAATGAGTTTTGGTCCTAATCCAGTAAATTTGACTTGTAGTTTTCCCCCACATGCTATCCAATATTTTATTGACCCATTACCTCACTAAAGTCAGAAATTACCAAAAATCAGAATGTAAGTATATTTTGACTTCTCTTTCATCTATTATTTTAGCAACAGCATCATGCAAGAATATAAATTGGATATAAGAACAGCTACTTCCTTATGGTAGCAAGACTATGTGTAGGCTATACATGCAATTTACCATGTAAGCCTCCAAAAAGGTTCTTAGTGCACTGCAGTCTTTTTCAATAATAGCACCTCCTACATAGGACCCAAGGGCACCCATTAAATGCTCAATGATATCTCTACTAGGCATTTTTTTTCCCTCAGAGAGCATTTCTAGCACTCTCAGATGGGCTATACAATCAATGTGCAGCCTCTAACAGCTCTAACTTAACATTGTGGCTGCTATTGAAGTAGCCTTCCTGTATGAAGAAGCTACTGATATGCAAGTGACTGTGAATCGAACACAACTCAGACAGAGCTGCTCATATCAAGGCTTGCTCTGTGTAGAAAAAAAAAAAAAGAATGATTTCATTTGGGCATAAGCGTAATCTGTTGAGCAGAAATAGAGTAGAACACAATCTGATTTCAGAAGTAAACTCTGTTCCAAGAAAAGTTGCTCTGTATAAACTGAAAATGCAATTTAAAGAATACAATGCATCTTAGATTGCAGAATATACAATTTTACTTAAATGAAGTTTCACTTGAAGTAAATTATACCATCACTTTGGGGAATCTCAATCTTGCTTTCTAAGCAATTTGCACGCATTGATATTCCCGTACCCTTTAACATGCCCCTTTTTACAAAGGCAGATGGGCACCACCAGATGGGCAGCATGAGGGGAGAAGGAGGGATTCCCACCTGGTACTGTGCATGTGCCCAGGAACCCAGGTTTACTGGCTAGATCTATTTTTAATTTTTCATTTCAATTACAAAGGAGAACTAGGATAGATCAGCTTTAACATTTTCACTATTGTGGTATTTTTAGAAAATAAACATAACCCAAAAGTAAAATAATTACCATTTGAAGAAATCCTGTGAAATAAGGGTTACCGAACCTCTAAATTTTAAGAAAATAAGAACTATGCATAGGCTCTGAGTACAGTAGTGTCATCTCATATAATATTTTGTTTTTCATGATTCCTGTAACACATAATCAACTACTGTCTGAAAATAGAAAAGAACCACACAGTAGAATAATTTCAGAGAAAGAAAGAGAAAAAAAGAACAGTCACATTACATATATTATAGTATATTTTAAAATGTATTTAATTTTCTGTCAGCTGCTGTTAATCTAATTTTCCAGCTTATAAGCTAATGCTTATCATAGTTATGTGAACGAAACAAAATGCAAAGCAAAACAAAACAAAGCGAACAAACAAACAAACAAAAAACAGTATTTAAGGAATTTTATCCTGATGACAGTTTCCAGGATCTTAAAGATTCTGCAAGACTTAAGAAGAGGAAGGAAAACTGTAGTGCACATTAATTTATCATGGACACAATGTTGGAAGATTTTGCAATGTAAAGAGAAAAACTCTGCTACTCAGATCCTTCACCAAATAATAATAATAATAATAATAATAATAATAATAATAATAATAATAATATTAATAATAATACAACTAATGGTGTAGATAATTGAAGATATGACCACACAAAGAATAGACATTTCAAATGGACTGAAGACCGAAGGTTAGGATAGAGGCCCCTTGAAACTCCTTTTTTGAGTACTAATGCTGTTCAATGCTGTTGCTCTGTTTCTGCATTTCTATTAATCTGATTTTACATATTTTTATAATATGAAGCCTATATTTTCTGCTAGGCCATCTTGTTGTAGCTGATAGTTACCAAATGTACTGAGGAAATGTTGACTAATAGCTTATTATATGTAAATTATATTTGAAATAAGGAATACGTATTTGTAAAGAGAAACATACACCACACTCAGCCAAGAGTCACAAGGAGATAAAAATGGCTAACTATAAAAAAAAAAAAATTTAAAATAATCACATACCTGTTTAAAGGTAGGAAAGGAGAAATGACAATAGAAAAATTATTACATAATAAACTGAATGGATTTCAAGAGACTGTCAAGAAGGATCAAAAGACTCTAAGATAGTTTATTTATATAACAATTGTAAATCTACCACTTCCCTTGGCCCCTCTGTCTAGTATAGGACTGGTTTCCAAAGTATAGTAGTAGCTGACAGACAACTTTAGGACTCACAGCCTTTAGACTGCATTTCTACATCCTTTCTTATTTCTCCCTTAACTTAAGCAGCTAGGTACCTCAATCTTAATTCACATTCTGTGATTTGTTGCCATCCTGATTAAATGGGATCTCTCGCAATCGCAGCACTCCAGGTAGTCGGCCCTGGAGCTGCCATTACTTCAGAGGTACCATTTCTCACCCCCTCCTTGACTACTATCATGAGAGTGTATCTCCTTGAATAGTCCCCTTGTTTCCATTGTTTTCCTGTGTTTATTCCATCCTCTTAAAATGTCATGGCTCACAACTGCTCGGAGATTCCTCGTGTCTTTCATAAAAATGCCAGTTCAAGCAGGAGCAAGGAATACTTGCCTTCATTCCTTTCAACAATTGTCCTTGATTTTTACAATTTCCTATTTACGCCAGAATATTTTAGTGAGTTTTGTATAAGTTTCATCATGGAAAGCCTTTACCCTTGTTAATGTGTGCCCAGGGCCTAAACACTGCTTTGTCTTCAGTAAGTACTCAGCAGAATGCTTAGGAAGAGATGGAGTCATTGCAAGGAACGATAGATGGGACAAGTATAAAGACAAAATTTTTCAAGAAGATATACAGATGCTGAGCTAGACTCCCACACAAAGTAAACCACACTGCAGGGTCAGAGGAGGAGAGTACCAAAGCTAAAGGGACAATGAGCGAAATATTTGCCTACCCGTGGCTAACTGAGAAAAGGAGACATCCAGATTAATGTAGATAAAATGGCTTACAGAGCATACTATACTGTAGGATTCAGTCAGCATTCACATACTAACGTTATTACTAACATTTTTCATGTTTCAGAGACAATGCTTCTGAAAATTTGCTGTAATCAATCCTTTTATTTTTCCTTTTTATAATTCATTAAAAAACAATCATTTAACTTATATACTTTAAAATCGTAAGTGACTATATTTCTATTATAAAAAATCAAGAATATCAATTACAGAAAGATATATCCGTGGAAAACAATGTAGAGGAAGAGATAAAAATTAAATAAATTAATTAAATAAAAGCCCTTGCACCAGTTTGATTCTGTCATTGCATGCATGACTTACAAAAGCACATCTAACCACCTACATAACTAAATGAGAAAAGCATGTTTCATAAATCCTGACCCAACCTCTGGCTAAAAGTGAGGTCAGCCTGACCCTCAGATTTGCATATTACTTTATGGGAACCATAACTCACCTCACATTGTTCTGCTTCTGTTACCACAATGCTTAGCGCTCCATCCCCAGATCAAACACTGATACCAGGGTTAGCCAACTCTTCTTATTTTTTTTCCAACTTTTATTAGATATTTTCTTCATTTACATTTCAAGTGTTATCCAGAAAGTTCCCTATACCCTCCCCCCTCCCGGCCCTGCTCCCCTACCCACCCGCTCCCACTTCTTGGCCTGGCGTTCCCCTGTACTGGGGCATATAAAGTCTGCATGACCAAAGGGCCTCTCCTCCCAACGATGGCCAGCCAGGCCATCCTCTTCTATATATGCAGCTAGAGACAGGAGCCCAGGGGGTACTAGTTAGTTCATGGTTATTCTTCCACCTATAGGGTTAAAGACCCCTTCACCTCCTTGGGTACTTTCTCTAGCTCCTTCTTCCTTGGAAACCCTGTGTTCCATCTACTAGCTGACTGTGAGCTTCCACCTCCATGTTTGCCCGGCATTGGTATAGTTTCTCCCGAGAGAGCTATATCCGGGCCCTTTCAGCACTATCTTGCTGGCATATGCTATAGTGTCTATGTTTGGTGGCTGATTATGGGATGGATCCCTGGCAGCCATAGTCATTGGGTCCATCCTTTGGAGTCAGCTTCACACATGATCTCTTTAACTCTTTCAATGTGTGCTTTGTTCTTAATTCTAAAAAGGGGTGACGCGTCCACATTTTGATCTTCCTTCTTCTTGAGTATCATGTGTTTAGTAAATTGTATCTTGGGTAGTCTAGGTTTCTGGGCTAATATCCACATATCAGTGAATACATGTTATGTGAGTTCTTTTGTGAATGGGTTACTTCACTCAGGATGATGGCCTCCAGATCCATCCATTTGCCTAGGAATTTCATATATTTATTGTTTTTAATAGCTGAGTAGTACTCCATTGTGTAAATATACCAAATTTTTGGTATCCATTCCTCTGTTGAGGGACATCTGGATTCTTCCAATTTCTGGCTATTATGAATAAGGCTGCTATGAACATAGTGGAACATGTGTCCTTGTTACCAGATGGAATATCTTCTGGATATATGCCCAGTAGAGGTATTGCAGGATCTTCCGGGCCAACTCTTCTTATTAAAAGTACATTTTCTGTCATGAATGTTCAGCACACTTGTTGTTTATATCATTATAATGTCCCTGCTCACTCAGCTCAGAGATAGCTCTTTAGACTTGTAGTCATAGGAGTGCATGCATCTCTCTCCTTCTGGGTCTGCCTGGCTTAATAAAAACCTCAAATTCATGTAAAGTTTGTCCCTCCATTGCATAAGAATATCCCAAACATAAAAACTCTCTTCAGCCATTGACAAATGGCAGTTTCAAAGAATATGAAGTACTATTAGAGTCAAAATTACTATTATTTTTATTCAACTTTACCATCCATGTTTATCGGCACCCTATTCATGATACCCAGAAATTGGAAACAACGTAGATGCTCCTTCACTGATGAATGGATAAAGAAAATGAGGGACATTTATACAATCAATTATTGCTTCCTTGTTTAAAAAATAAGAACAAGGAATTCACAGATAAATGCATAGAGCTAGAAAAAAATAAGTCATCTCAAGTGAGGTATTCCAGCCCCAAAGAAAAATATGGTATGTACTCACTGATATGTGGGTGTTAGCTGTTGTGTTTTTAATAAGTGGGCTACACTACTATAACAACAGAGGAACTGGAGGGGGCAGGAAAAAAATCTTCCTAGAAAGGGAAAACCTGAGAGGTAGTTATGGATGAACTGGGAAGGAGAGCAAAATAAGAGGAATGGAGCTTGGGCCTACCTAGAGACTGCCCTTCTGTAGTGCTCACAGTACAAGAAGCTATTCTGCTTGGTACTAACTAGGTAAACACCTACCCAATTACGACTTTCTTGGCATATAATGCTTACATTGATGCTTATGAGAGTAACCAACAAATATCTGATTTGTCTTAATGCCATCTTGATGAGATGGACCACTTATCTAACTAATAAGTGAGCTTAGGTGATCAATAATATGAAACCAGATAGCCCACACACTAATGGGGAAATCCAACTACCACCATTCTGTTAAAGAAAAGGTAGCAATAAAATGTCTACAAGGAACATTTTCCAATAATCATAGATGAATGCCTTACAAAGCTTTCATTGAAAAACCAAAACAACAAAAACAACAACAACAAAAAAAAAACAAACAAAACAAAACAAAACAAAAAAAAACAAAAAAAACAAAGCTTTCATCAGAGAAGCTTCCTCCATCAGTAGATGAGAATAAATATAGAAGTTCACAAGTATACAATAGCAGAGATTGATGTGACTTAGAAACATTAAATAGAATGTCTCTATTAATCTGTGGCCTCAGACTTTAGGAAACCCTACTGAAGTAGAGGCTGACAGACTATAGGAGAGAGTGGAGATGGAGGACACCAATGAAATAAGACCTTCCAAAATCAGCAGAGCTGATGTATGTAAACTCATGCAGACTATGGCAGTATGTCTTGTCCTTGCACGAGTATAAGAAGATGGTATCCTAGTACTGAAAAGAAAAGTGGACACAGGTCTCAGCCATAACCCAGAAGCTATCTCCAATTGATAATTGCTTTAAATCCAAATTTAGTTTTCTTTGATGGAGTCTCACTCTACATACAAACCACTCTTAAGTATAGACCCCATGCCCAGTAGCAGATGACCAAGAAAAAGTAAACTCAAAGTCATTTGGGAGGTTTCTTGCCCCATAATGCTGTGTCTGGTATAAATGTAACATTTATTCATTTGATATATTTTTTGTCTCGGAGGCTTATTGCTAAATAAATCCATCCTTTCTAGTTCTTTCTGAACTCTGGCTGACTGATTCAACTCAGCTATTCTGGCTCAAACTCCTTTCCAAGCTGGCTATCTCATTCTGTTTTTTCGCAGCTTCTCACTGAATTGCTCTGTTTGGCTTTAAACTAACTCTGGCAATTTGTCCAAGTCATCTGGCTCTTTCTAATTCTCTGTCTTCAATTGAGTCTGCTGACCTACACTAAAGTGCATGAGCTTGTGAGTAAACTCAACTCCACTTCACCTCACGGACTCCCATCTGAGTGAACTGCCTTCATTCTTCCTGTGCTGCTCTCAAAATAGTGTTTCTTCTGAGAGTTGGAAATAACAATCTCTAAGTCTTTCTGTCAAATCTTTCTCTCATTAGTCACTTTGTTTAATTCCTCAATTAGATATCATTGTTTAGTACTAAAGAATTCCAAAAGAGGGGTTAAAGGTATATATTAGAGTGTCTGCATTCCAGCCAAAGCACACAGACTTAGAAAATTTTGAATGTGATCAGCACAGCAATGTTGCCAAATAAAATTAAACTACAATATATCATTCTTTTTATTTGTGTCTCTTCTTTCCTTCCTTCCTTCCTTCCTTCCTTCCTTCCTTCCTTCCTTCCTTCCTTCCTTCCTTCCTTCCTTTGTCCTTCCCTCCTTCCCTTCCTCCCTCCCTTCCTCTCCCCCTCTTTCTTCCTTCTTTCTTTCTTTCTTTCTTTCTTTCTTTCTTTCTTCCTTTCTTTCTTTCTTTCATTCCTTCTTTCTTTCCTTCTTTCTTTTATTTTTTGCTTTGTATAAGACTTTGATAGGTATTTTTACAGTGAAATTTAGCCTAAAGTTTCAGTCCATGAAATGTCTACCAGTTATTAAATTATCAGTAAAGATGTGGCGGAAGAAAGTGAGTTAAAATCAAGTCTGTTCAAAGCAAGTATGTGATTATATACAGTGTACAGAATCACCTTACCATATTCCCATTTTACCTCAAATTATTCTCTTTGTGTGAAATGAAAGGAAAACACACCTCTTTCTCAGCTGCAGAGTGTCTTTACATTTCATATTGTCTGCTCTGTAGCTCACTCTAAGTTACTGAATAGAGACCTAGTGGAGTTTAAACTTCAAGGAGCAAAGTGACAGCTGCTCTTGTTGTATTGTTATACTGACCAACTGATAGCAGGGAAAGCAGCACGTTTTTATCTACCTGTAAGCCTCCTTTAGATGATTAAGTGGAATTCTGCAAGATCCACTTGGAGCTGCACATCGCTCACCTACACAAGTGCCTGAGAATCACACACTCCAAAAATATTTAATAAAAGATTGTAAAAAGAAAAAGGAAATCATTAAATACTTGAATACATACTTCCATCATAAGTATTAGAGATTTATTTTATTCAAGTACCCATAGACATTTTGATACTAGAAAACTATCATTGAAATAAATTACATATATTGCCTGTATACCTCATTGTTTAAAAGTTTGTGTGGACGTATGAATGTACTGAGAAATACAAGTACTAATTTATATGTGAAGGACAGTATTCTCTTAAAATATAGATTATTTTTGATCTCTCGATATTTACATATATATATATATATATATATATATATATATATATATATATATATATATATATGCATACATACTGTGTTAAGTACAGATTTTTGCTATGCTCTATTGTATCTACAATATATATCAAGTATATTCTGTAATGTTTTGCATATATAGTATATGTGTTACATGTACATGTTACATTGATGATGTGAGTATGCTATATTGGCATAGAATATATCTTTGTATTTAAAAATATTCAGTAAGTAATTTATTAGAAAAATTGTTTAGTGGAATCAATGTAAGTGAATTAGAAACTTAAAATTTAATGCTTACTGTTTTATAAAAAATGTCTCACCAACAGCTACATTAATGTTTATTGTGGTGGGAGTGGTTTCTGTTACTTGGACAACCATTTGAATCTCTTGATTGGCACAGGGATTTTGGTTAGTCTTTAGTTCTTTGGGGACATTGTCAGGTCAAGTGGTTTAGCTTACATATGTGTGTCTGTGTGTGCTCATGCACGCATGCATGTGCATGTTTGCATGTGTCTGCATGGATACATACTTTAGGCTTAATCAAATAACACTGGTGCTTTGTCCTTCATCCTTCTTTCTCCTTCTGTAAATTGTTGCTCAGTCACCTCCCTGTCTCTCTGTCCCCCACTTCCTATTGCCTCTCTCCTATTTCTATCTTGAGCTCCCCTTCCCACATGCACACCTAGAACATCCTTATACTTTCCTGGTTTCTTTGGTTACTCCCTCTTTCATTCTCAAATCTGAGGATTTGGATACAGGGACTACATAAGAGAGTGAACACGTGTCCTTTGACTTTCTGGATCTGAGATTATTGACCTCAATCAATAAAATCTTTTCCACATTTTTCCATTTATGTGCCAATTTAATGGTTTCCTGTGTCTTGACAGCTCAGTAGCATTCCATGGTGTTTGTACACCCGATTTTTAAGATGAATTCATCTATTGAAGCAAATTTAGGATAATGAGTGTGGGGGGAGGGGGATTTACTACCTCCCTGGGATAAATCTCCTTACTAGTTATTGCATGCAGAGTGATCATTCTGAATAACATAAACAGATATGCACACAAATGATAAAAATACACTAGGCAAATTGTGTGCAAATGTGTTTATTTATACATACCAATATAAATATATATGTACATAGTTATAAAATATTTATATAATACAAATATAAATATATATTTTAAATAGTATGCATTATAATTATATACATGTGTGTGTGTGTGTGTGTTTGTATATGTGTGTGTGTGTGTGTGTGTGTGTGTGTGTAATGAAAGAAATAGAGGCTATCAATAAATAAAAGGGTCAGAAGGAGGAAAAGAACGAGTAAAATCATGTAATTTTATTTTATTAAAAACCTAGTTTTAAAGGAGTAATATAAAAAAATAAAATGTCATGAAGATTAGAAACCTATGTTTTGCTGGATGTAATACTGGGAAAATACAATATTTAAATCAGGTCTTAAACACTGAAAGCTAACAAAGATGTAAAAAATCCATAATGTTTATATTTGTGTGATAGTTTCAGCACAGATTCCAGAAGAGTGTACTGGATCTATTGGGAATACAGTGAGGAGTCACTGATGTGGTTGACAGGGAGACTGAGAATGTCTGTCAGGTTGTCTGTAGGAGCTGTAACCCACCTTCACTGCTGGCCCATCTCTCCATCCCCTGTAACCAAATTGTATAATACTAAAATGCCTCACCCCAATTCTTATACTCTGAAAGTGTAAGTAATTTTATAATTGCTTCACTAATTTTCCTACGTAAAATTATAGTATTTAATATTACCTACCTATTAATTGGATTAATAATCACCTAAGTAATCAATGAGGTTCAACAATTGGTTTGTGTGTGAAGAAGTTTGTCCTTCAGTTTAACGGACAAATATCTACCCTGAATGTGGCTAGGAGCATCACATGGTTGATGTCCTAAGCAGATTGAAGAGTAGAATTAGTAAACCCAGCTGAGTACAGGCATCCATCCCTCTTCTCTTCCTCATGTGATTTGGCTAGACACTTAACACTCCCACCTCTGTGCTGTCCCTGCCAAACTGATAGTCACATAAACCATTCCCTCTGTTAAGTTGCTTCTTGTCAGGTATTTGGTCTCAACAATGTGAGCAGTAACTAATGCAACAGCTATTCATGCCTTTTAGAAGTAACTGTTTATTTCAGCCTACTACACTAGGATGCTAAATAACCCAAAGCTATACTCCTTACTTTCTTAAGGAAACATTACCTTCCACTTCTAGTGTTCAGTCACATTTAATAAAGATGAATCTTTCTAGCTATTTCACTCCCTTAGGTATTTTTCTAACCCAAAGGCAGAATTTTCTGTGATACTCTCCAAATCCATAACTTGTGGTGTTTAGTCTTGTTTCCGTTAGACACAGAAAAGTACATTGCTTGCTACTTAGACATCAAAAGGCTCCTCTCTGATGTTTTGGCTTCAGGAATGGGGGTGAAATTATTGTGAAAAGGCAAACCTTTTGTTTAAGATTGGCTGCCCAGTTTCTTGGATACAAAGCGTGACAGGCTCTGCAGGTGTACAGACTTCTGCCTATTGATACAAATTGAATCTGAAAATAGCAATTCATTCAGCAAATCAAACCAATCACTGAAATGCAGTTTCCCCTCTTAGCTCTTATTTCCAGCCACTCTCTTTCCACCACTCTGAAGGTTCGGTTTCATAGTTACATTTCTTTTTCAGCAAGGAGTTTGGAGAGGCTGTCATGGTAAACATCTTTTAACCTTCTTAGCATTGAGCTATTTCTTTAGGAGACCATTTCCTTTTTTACACTAACAGTACTTACTACAGGCTAAAAGTAGGTAAAATGAACTAATGAGTGAATGAATGATACATGTTCTGAATAGACTTCCAGCCTGCAAGTCCATTTTCTCTTCTCCACCAACTGTTGTTTGCTTTTCTTTAACCATAAAAAGACATAAAAGCACATTACATCCTTTTAAATTCAGTTACCTGAAAATCCTATAGTGAAGCTGTTTCTTATATATGCTAACATAATCTCCTGACAGGAAATAGAAAAACATCGAACCAAGGAAGATTTTTGAAGTGAATCTTTTTTTTTTTTTTTTTTTTTTCTTTAACACTTATTTGAAGTGACACCTGATAGTCAAGAATTTGAAACAAGTAAATAAAAGATAGCTTGCCTGAAGGAAAGCAAGCAGAGCAGAAACTGCTCAATTTGTACCAGAGCCTGGATAAATAAGTGGTCACTCTCCAACTTCTGAATCAACACATATTCCTGGCACTTGACCAACTTGACCAGACTTTCCAGATTCCTGCTTTGAAAGGATCACAGTGCCTAACCTCAGGTGGTTGCCATGACAGCAAGCAGCTAGGAGTAGGTAGGGATGCTTATAATAAAAGTTGGAAAACATTTTAGAGAGAAATTGAGCTGCTCATGCTATTTAAATGTAACTTAAACAAAGAAAAATAATCAGGATTTGTGTTTGGATTAGTTATTTTAAGTTTGTTTGTTAATTGGTTGTTGATTGGTTGTTGATTGGTTGTTGATTGGCCGTTGATTGGTGGTTGTTTTGTTGGTAGTGGTGGTGATGCTAGTTTTCTTTTGTTTTTTTTAATAGTAATTATTGATTTATGCTAACATTTCATATTGTACATCAACAGCAGTATATCCTTAAGAACTGTATCTGGTAAAGGGAAACGATGGAAGTAAAGTGATTGAGGGGAAGCTTCCAGGAGAGGTATTAGAAGGAGTAGTTGCCCTGGTTGCTACAATTGATTTTCTACATCATTCCTTTAGAAAAGTGAAGCCTGCATAACGCTAGGGCCATGTGTTGGACTTAATATCTTATCAAGAAGCCAGCAGAGGTGGCTCGGATAGGATACTTTGCCTTAAGTTGGTGCTTTCTAATTTGAAGAGGGGATGTGGAACCCCTGATCAATTAGATCAGTGTCTCTGAGCTTTCCACTCAGTGCTATGACAAACACATGTTCTTTTCCTCACAAAAATTAGTAAGAAAAGGATTTTGTAAAGAAGCAAGTAATTAGAAGATTTTTTTAAATTATTTTTCATGGGTCTTAAAAGTTTCACTGTGGGAGTTTTAGATTTCTTTCTAGGTATTTTATATCCCTTCTCTCCTCTTACATATGACATTAAAAAACAAAGACTTTTAGCACTATATTGAATAGTATTGGAGTTGGCAGCCTTATCTTATTCAAGATTTTAGAAGAAACACTCTTGGTATTTCCACATATAATATAGGTTTAAAGGTCATATAGGTTTGTCATATGTAGCTATGTTACATCTGATTCTAAGTGTCTCCAAGAGCTTTATCATGAAAGAATACTAACCTTTTTTTTTTGTCACCTATTGTGATATTCATAATGTGTCCTTAATACACACACACACACACACACACACACACACAGATGAGACAGAAAGATGAGACAGAGACAGAGACAGAGACAGAGAGAATATGTGAGATAACAAGTGGCTTAATGAAATGACAGGCAGATTGAAGTTAGATATTCTTTTTAAAGTGTTCAACATTTCAATATTCTTAACAATCAAGAAAATGCTATTAAAATTCCTCTAATGTTCCCACCCCGTCCAGAAAGGTATCATTAAAAGTAAAAACAACAACAAAAATAAAAACAAACAAACAGAAAACAGACAACAAATACAGGTAAGGATGTGAAGATGAAGGAACCTTTATGGATCAATTGTAGGTACAACCATTACTGAAATCAGTAAAGATGCTCTTCAAAACTTAAAAAGAGAACTTCTATGCAACCTAATTATACCAATCCTGGGTCTATATGCAAAAGAGTCTACATTCTACCACTGAGAATACATAAATTTTTATTATTATTCATTATAGTAAGAAAATAGGATGGCCACCAATAATTGAATGCATAATGAAAATTTGGCAAACACATAATAGAATTTTGTCTTAAAAGTATTTAAAAATTAAAATTCTGTCTAAATCTTAATACATTTCTAGACATAATTTCATAATTTTTTAATTAATTTTCCTTTTTTGTTGTTGTTGTTTGTTTGTTTGTTTGTTTGTTTGTTCGAGACAGGGATTCTCTGTAGCCCTGGCTGTCCTGGAACTCACTTTGTAGACCAAGCTGGCCTTGAACTCAGAAATTTGCCTGCCTCTGCCTCCTAAGTGCTGGGATTAAAGGCATGCACCACCACGCCCGGCTTAATTTTTTCATTCTTTTGCATGAATAAGTTTAAATAGTTTGGTATGTTTTTATTGAACTTTCCTATCAAAAGTCAGACTATCTTCTACAGGTCCTTGCTAAACCTTCACTAAATGTCACAAAACACCAAATAAGTCATTTCTAATATAATCTGTGGGTGTTCAAAGGAAATAGTGTGAATATGTTTTTTCATTTTATTGATAGATCAATAGTCTATTGCTCTCAAGGTAACACTTTCTTCTTATCTCCCTTTTTCTTTTTCTCTGAATGTCCTGGTACATTAAAAAGGATATAACTATGGACATACTATGGCATAAAATTAAGGAAATTAGATTGGCAAGATTAACATAGTAAAAAAAAATGGTCATTTTATCAAAAGCAATCTACAGATTCTATGCAATCCTCATCAATTTTTCACAGAGGTAAAAGAGCAATTCTCAAATTTATGTGGAATAACCAAAAACCCAGGATAGTAAAAACAATTCTCAACAATAAAACATCCTCTGGTGGGAATCAGCATCCTTGCCCTCAGGTTATACTACAAAGCACTAGTGATAAAAATTGTATGTATTGGTACCGAGACAGGCAGGAAGATAAATGGAATAGAATCGAAGACCCAGAATTAAATATACACACCTATGGTCACTTGATCTCTGACAAAGAAGCCACAATCATCCAGTGGGGAAAAGACAGCATTTTCAATAAATGGTACTGGTTCAAGTGGAGGCCAGCATGTAGAAGAATGCAAACTGATCCATTCTTATCTCCTTGTACAAAGCTCAATCCCAAGTGGATCAAGAAGAACCTCCACATAAAACACTGAATCTAATGGAGAAAACACAGGAAAGAGCCTAGAACACATTGGGACACAGAAAAATTTCCTAAACAGAATACCAATTGACAACAATTGACAAATGGGAACTCAAAAAACTGAAAAGCTTCTGTAAGGCAAAAGACACTGTCAATAGGACAAAACCAGAAATCTACAGACTGGGGAAAGATCTTTACCAAAACTATATCCAATAGAAGGCTGATATCTGGAGTATACAAAGTTAAGACTCTAGAGAACTAAATAACTGTATTATTAACCCTATTTAGTCTACAGTGCTAAACAAAGATTTCTCAACTGAGGAATCCCAAATACTAAGAGCACCTAAAGAAATGTTCAACATCCTTAGTCATCAGGGAAATGCAAATCAAAATGTGTCTGAGATTCCATGTCACACCAATCAAAATGGCTAATATTAAAAACTAAGGTGACAGCAGATGCTGGATAAGATGTGAAAAAAGAGGAACACTCCTCCATTGTTGTGGGATTGCAAGCTAGTAAAACCACTTTGGAAAACAATCCAGCAATTCCTCAGATAAATGGAAATAGTTCTACCTGAAGACCCAGCTATACCACTACTGACTGGGTATATACCCAAAAGATGTTCCAACATATAACAAGGACACATGCTCCACAATGTTTATAGCAGCCTTATTTATAATACCAGAAGCTGGAAACAACCCAGCTATCTCTCAACAGAAGAATTGATAGAGAAAATTTTGTACATTTATACAATGGAATACTACTCAGCTATTAAAAACAATGACTTCATAAAATTTGCAGGCAAATGGATGGAACTAGAAATTATCATCCTGAGTGAGGTAACCCAGACACAAAAGAACACAGATGGTATAAGATTGCAATTTTAAAGTATTCGGTGGTAGTACAGCCATTCTTATTGTGTGTGTGTGTGTGTGTGTGTGTGTGTGTGTGTGTGTGTGTGTGTGTATATATATATATATATATATATATATATAATTTATTAAAAATAATACATAAGCTGATATCAATGTATATTATTCGTGTGATACTTTAAATAAAACACATGTTTCTGGGTATGTTGGTATATACCTGGAAAGCCCAAGATTTGAAATAAAGAGATGAATAACTTTCTTTGGTTCAAAATAGCCTGTACTACACAAAATGAGTTCTAGGTCAGTGAAAGCTACAGTGAGAATACACACATATATGCCTGTGGGTATGTGTGTCTGTGTGTGTGTCTGTGTGTGTGTGTGTGTGTGTGTGTGTGTGCCAGCATATGTGTGTACATGTGTGTGTGTGTGTGTGTGTGTGTGTGTGTGTGTGTGTATACATTGTCATTGAAGAAAACACATTTTCCTTCTCCAGCAGCTACGAATTCCAAATAGCTTCTTGGCTATGGTTAGGATATATGCACTTGCCTTTTCCTTCCTGAGATTTTTTTCTGCCATGAACTTGTGGAGAATCTATTATGCATATATTACATGTATCAGTGCTGTGCATCTGTGTTGTTGTGTTTTGGAACATGTTCTTCCCTAGAAGTTGCTCTGGACTTCTTTCTGGCTATCATAAGCTTTCTACCTATTCCTCTGCATTGATCCTTGAGTTTTGAAAGGAAGGGTGTGATGAAGACATTGGGGTTGTGCTCTGAAGTTTCTCACTCTCTGCCGTTTCTCAGCTGGGTCTGAATCTTATTTGCCATGTAGTGCAAGAAGTTTCTGCTAATCACAACTGTGCCCCAGGATAGGCCTCATGCTCAAAAGTAGTTGACCAACACA
Organism: Mus minutoides; assembly: GCA_902729485.2. NCBI lineage: Eukaryota > Metazoa > Chordata > Mammalia > Rodentia > Muridae > Mus > Mus minutoides. Next base: position 136,893 of record LR750126.1, read on the forward strand.
AATTGCATTTATTTTCTGTGTGCTTTTGGTTCTGAATTCAATTTTTTTCTGAGAGAGAGAGAGAAAGAAAGAGAGATGGATTTAGAGAGAAGGTGGTTGTGAGGATAGAGAGTTGAGCCTGAGAAGATCTTGAGTTCAGGGAAGGGAAAAAATACAATAGCATACTATATGAAAATTTAAAAATGAAATTAACAAAATCAAAATACCTCATTGCTTTTATTAGAATAACACACCTTTTATGTAGAGCTGGACATTTTGACATCCTCAAAGAGATTAATTCTTTGTCAATTTGATGATTAGTAAAATTGAATTCTATCAGAGGGAAACTCTAGTAAACAGACCTTTAGTTTGTCTTTGCTACTCTATGGATTCCTCTTTTCTCCCATTATTACTGGATTTAACCCCCTAACCGTAGAAAGAAGAGAAGCAAAGGTAGAGGAAGAGAAGAATTAGGAAAATTCCTGAATCTAATTTATCTCCTTTTGTTTCTTCTTGGACAACAGCTACTAGCAAATAACAACCACCTAATAGACCAACAACCACCCACACTACCCATCAGGGTTCTAGAGTTTATAGACCCTTAAAAAATTTCCAGAATTCCGAATGTCACACAATTGCAGAAACTATCTACAGCTGGCAAAACCATGTCTCTGTTATAGTGTGAGGCAAATCATAGTCAGCTGCTGCAGGTTATCAAATGCAGCTCCCTATTCTCACACCTGGGATTAAAACACAAACACATTCGTAAAATATTTCCTTGTTTTTAAAGAATGCAAAATTCCAAAAAATATCCCAACACCCAGTTCTTAATCAATGAACATCGAAAAGAAACTCTGTGAACTTGTAAATCTAGTGAACTTTCTCATAATATCTTAGAGAGATCCTGAACTTACCCTAATAAACATTTAAGCTTCAACATTGGTTATGCAAAAATTAATGAAAAAAAAAAAAAAAAAAAAAAAAAAAAAAAAAAAAAAAAAAAAAAAAAAAAAAAAAAAAAAAAAAAAAAAAAAAAAAAAAAAAAAAAAAAAAAAAAAAAAAAAAAAAAAAAAAAAAAAAAAAAAAAAAAAAAAAAAAAAAAAAAAAAGCCTGATCTAAAATTAAGGAATCCGCAATCAGATGTCAAAAATGAGAAAAATTAATTTTGGTCAAATACTCTAAAACTGTTTAGAATTATTCTTACTAAAAGTAAAGATTCAAAGCAGACAGCATCAACAACAAGAAAACAAAACCAGGAAAGTGATAGCTTCTTGCAGTGTTTCCTACAGGAGATGTATGTGTGAGAAACTATTCAAATGAAGAAACATTTCAAAAAAGAATGCTAAAACAGAATTTACAAGCATTCATGTTTTATAGTTGTTGAGCTCTTTTATATGCAGTATGTAGATGCTTATGCATATCCTGTCCCAAATCATGGGGAATTGTTTATTTTACTTTCTATTTGCTTTTATTTTCAATGTCTTTCAAAGGAGCTTCCAAGTAGTTAACCTTTCTTTCAAAAGCTGATGTACCCACCAGTTCCTTAGAAAGCAGCTTCCTAACTGGCAAAATTCCCTGGACATATTTTAAGAGCCTTTACTGAGCTGCTCTGCCTTTTAGCTCACAATGTGCTTTGGAATGATCAATATGCATTATGGAGCTATGCTTACACACCATTTTAGCCAGTTAGAGGAATTTATCAAATATCTAGTGTGTGTATATAAGCACAACAGTATTCTTACTTACTACAAATTCCCATGGACTTTTCTCTTTTCTACTCCCAAATTCAAAGATTTTGGATAAAATAAAAGAGCTTGAGACTCAATCACCTGAGATTGGTTTCCTGAAGTGGAAGGAGAAAGCTGACTCTCACATGTTCTCTTCTGACTGCTCTATGGCTGCCATGACACAAGTGTGTCTACCCACCTACCCAAAACTTATAATTAAAAGTAAAGATAGACATAGATACATTTTACTTTTGTATCTTTTCTTTGTACCATTGAATTCTTTGATATAATAAACAAGATGTTAAATCTTAAAATAATTTATTATCCTGTAAAAAGAAGCAGAAGCCATATAAGTTTATATCAGGGTAATGTTTTGAACCATTTCCTGGCTTTTTCTTTGATCCCATTTTCACAAAATGAGAACATGATGTTCTGCAAATATAGATGAGGGCATTCAACCCAAGAATTACCTGGCTATGACACTGTGAATTAGTCTGAAGACACAGATGGATAGAGTGGAAGACCATAATTGTTCTAGAAATTCAGGACATTTATGAGTCTTTATGTTCCAGTGCTCAGTTCTATAGCAATAAATATCAAAACAAAGGAAACATGAGTACTACTAAAGACACTTACTCTTTGTATAGCTAACACTTTTCTATAGCTTGAACCTTGATTGTTCTCCAGTTGTTCATGTAGTTAAAGCTTGGCCTATAAGTTTGTGGTGTTTGAATGAAAATGGCTTCCATGGGCTCATAGGGGGAGGCATTATTATGCAGTGTGGTTTAATCCAAGTAGGTATGGTCTTGTTAGAGGAAGTGTGTCACTGGGGCAGGATTTGAGGTCTCAGATGCTCAAGCTAAATCCAGTGACATTCTCTTCCCTCTGTCTTTAGGTGTGGTTGCAGAACTTTCAGCTATTTCTCCAGCACCAAGTCTGCCTGCAGGCTATCTTGCCATGATGACAATGGAATGGAGCACTTAACTGTAAGGAAGACTGCAACTAATTCTTTGTAAACGTTGCCAGGATGCTCACATTGTCTCTTTACATTAAAGAAATACTAACTAAGACAGATGTAGGACTGTTGGGGATATTATAGGGATTATACATCTATAGATGAAACTTTTTCAGAGGACAACAAGGCCATTCTTCCAAGGCACTGTTTTCTGGCTTCTTGGCTAGAGTGTGGAAATTGTGTTCCGCTATACATTATCAAACTATGAGTGACCTTATTCTAGAACTAATGTGATGGATTTAATAAATCTAAGTCTAAACTTTTAAAAGCCTGGGGTCAAAATAACCCTTTATCTTTATAATTATCCTGGGTAACTGTCAAGGTGATTGAAATCTGATTAACTCATCTCTATAGTGAAGGTTCCATGCTTCTTGTTATGTACAAATAAAGGTTACTTTCGTTATACTGTCACTGATTAAAGTTCTTGTCTAGATTTAGGAATCTAACTTTTCTATGGTTTTACAAGAGAATGAACCAGCAGAAATATAAGGAAATATAACATACATAATTCCTAAAGTGTGTTTGTTTATTTAGTATTTAAGGAAGAAATTTACAGTAATATATTCATTTTCCTCATCATACTAATACAGGGAACTTAGACTGCCTAGCTGTATAATTATGCACTATGGCTTAACTGTGACATTTTGAAAGTAAAATAGAGGAAGAACGAATTTCTGCTTCAGACTAACTTTCTATTCAAAGCATAAATGAGAGATGCTTTTGAACAATTTATAGAAAGCTTTGACTTATCTATAATGTTGCCTTCTATACTTTCCAGCTTCATAAATAACTTTGCAAGCAGGCAGTAGGAGAAAGGAAAGCAAAGAAGGCACATAACAATATACAGTTGGAAACAGCCATAATTTTTGTAATGAGGAAAGAGACCAAAGTCATTTTGAAAATTAAATATGTGCGTATATAATGAAGTCAAAAATTACCTATATTCTCTATAAATTACAATAACAATTTTCACCACAAAGGTTTATTGTTTCTCTATTAGCAATCCACATAGCACTCACACCACATCAAAATGTCCAATCGTCTCTGTTTATAATATTATTCTAGAATGTATCAGACTTTTAAAATTGTTTGGCTACCGTGATTTATTTTTCCATTATTTACATCTGAAACATTTGCCTGATTAATGTGCTATTTGAGAATTAGAAGTATTTATTTCATTCATGATTCATTATTACGGTCTTAAGTGATCTTTGGAAACTATGCTTGTCAAAGAAATATGGTCTTTTTGGCATTTGTTCAATATTTACTTTGAGGCAGTAGAAAATGTCAATGATGAATAAATAAAAAATTAATTTTCCTCCAAAACTGTTAACATGGTGTTTGTATATATGGAGAGAATGCGTGAATTTCTATCAACAGGAGTCTTTCAAGCGCAGGGTAAATGTGTAGTGTAATGCCTTGAGTTCAACCTCCAGATCCCATTGGGAAAGGCAGCATGGTGGTACATAGCTAGAACTTCAAGAAAGTTGGAGAAATAGTGAGTTGATAATTCTGAAAGCTTCCTGACCTGCCAGTTCAGCTGAACCAATGAGCTCCAAGTTGAGTGAGAAACCCTGTTTCAAGAAAGCAGGTGGAAGCTGGGCAGTGGTAGCACATGCCTTTAATCCCAGCACTTGGGAGGCAGAGGCAGGTGGATTTCTGAGTTTTGATTTCTGAGACCAAGGCCAGCCTGGTCTACAGAGTCAGTTCCAGGATACCCAGGACTATACAGAGAAACCCTGTCTCGAGGAAAACAAACAAAACAAAAGAAAAATAAAAAAAGGTAGAAGGCTAGAAAAATAGTCCAGTGGTATACCCACATATGCATGTCCCTCTTAATTACACACATTGATGCCTATACACAGTTTGTGAACCCCCCCCCCCATGGGAGGGTGTTACAATCAGCCACTTATATTCCAGTGTAAGTTGTTTGAAAAGCCAGCAGTAATAAAGTATAGGTGTCAGTGCAAATGTTTAAATACTTTTGAAATTAAAACTTCCAAGATAGTCTTAATAAAGATAATGCAGTAAAATTACTCCAAAATGGTGTATGTTTATAATTATTTGTATTTATATAAAAGTAAAAGTTCTGCTGAATAATCCAGTAAAATATCCTCTATCCTAAATTTTTATATAAAAAAAAGGATGCTAAGGATCTTATGCTATTACAGTACTTAATGGAACCCATTATCAGACTTTTCGAACAAATACTTACTTTATTCATTATTAGTTAAAATTATAAAACATGTATCCCATAGGCTATTTTATATTATGGGATAGCAGTCCAGTCAATTTTTGCTAATATACATCATCAGATGCTTCAGGATACAAGTGACTAAATAATGATTTGTAGAACTGGTTTCCTTAGCATGGCTACCACTGTGATGTATGATAACCAGAGTTGCATACTTGGTAATATGTCAGCTTAGTTTTCATGGTTTGCAAAATACGAGTCACTGATTTTTAATATCAGCCTACATACCAGCCAGTGTGTCAAGTTGTCCTGATTAGTTGGAAAAAAAATAGAAGTCTGAATGTATCTTTAAAATACAAGTGAGACTCATTTCCCTGACCTATTTTTCTACATAGATTCACAACTAAAAGCAAAACCAAATTAGTGGAACACAATGAAATATTGAACTTTTTGCTCATCATTCGTTTCATCCAAGTACCTTAAAGTAGGAAATTGGTGATTTAATGGAATGGTGATGAAATTTTTCTGGAGTTAAGGCTGTGTCTCCCTGCAAGGAGAACTTGGTGTTCATATAAGTAGCTGATAACACCCAACAAAATGGGAAACATTACAGAATGGATATGGGTAAGGTCATCCAGGAAGTGAGTTTTCATTCAAGGAAGTTGTTGGAATGAAGTACTGAAAAGTCAAAGTTGGAAAGCAATGCCCCCAAGCACTGACAAGGAAAACATTGTGATCGTTCAGTTCAGAAATTACTGGTGTTCTCTGCCTAGCTAGATGATACAGTATGTTCCTACAGGAGTACCTCTTGGCCTGGGATACTGGGGTAAAGAAGCAATGGTCAGGGCTCAGCAAAGTCCCATGACATAAAAGGGACACTAGGGAAATCTTCAAAATAATACACTCTCTAATTCCATGTGACTGAGCCAGCGAAATCATGAGGTGCCATGTTCTCTTTTATCATAACATGAGACAGTGAAATCACATTGTCGCTTATGGACAGTTGCTGGAGTATTTAGCACACCATAATCCATTCTGAGGCAATCTCAGAAACAAGATATTCAATACCCTTTTAGCACTTGACAGCAGTGTAAATATAGAAGTGGTAAACAAACATATATTTATTCACAGAAGACAGCAAGGATCAGAAAAAAAAATTAAGTCTAAAATAATTAAGAAAAACATTACAACTTCTAATGTTCATAATGGTTGGTACTATTTTTATAAAGCGATAATAATAGAATTTTAAACATATACTATGCTGCTTGAAATGTAAATGGCAATTTATATATATATATATATATATATATATATATATATATATATATGTGTGTGTGTGTGTGTGTGTGTGTGTGTGTGTGTGTGTGTGTGTCTAAAGTGATATAAAGCCAACAGTGATGTCATTTGGAACATATGCTATAAACTAACATGTGAACAGCAATTGATACAAAGAGATGCAATGAATTAGATATATCATCTAAGGCCACTGGTTTAAAATTTAAAGCACTGGAATCTATATCATAAATATTTTGTATTCAAAGTGGGAATTTCAGAACAGTCTTTCAGTACATTCAGTTAAAGAAAAAAGCAATAAAATCACATTAACTTATGATGTCTAATACAGAACTACATTACAACACATGAAAGAACTAATTGTGAAGAAAATAAATTATTAACAATTTTTAAAAATTTGATTATTTTTCATTCAGTATTTTTCTAATTTGTAATACTTAGTTTATTCAACAATATTATGAACTATTTTAGAAACATTTAGTATCCATCTAACAATATAACACTGTTGAAAGTTTTATCTATTTGCACTACAAAAGTTCATCCTAGTAAATACTATTTTGTTCCTACAAAAAGGAATCACAGTTGCTCTGAAGTACAGTTGTTCTGAAGTACAGTAGGTTTACACTGATAAGTGTATGTATGTTAATATGCATACACAAGTGTGTATATATTCACATCTGACTTATATAATGCTTACAGAAAAAGGAGTGTAGGTGTAATTAATTAAAGGTAAGTATTTGTTTCTAGATGGTACTTATTAAATTCTAGGTTGAAAGAACTGTTCACTTGGATTATAAGAAAATTGTTTATCAGGCATATTGTAAAAAGAATACTGTAAAGCAAATAAATATTTTCCTAATTTTTTAGGCTAGTCAAGTAGTGTGTGTATTACCTATTTTATATAGAAAATTTATTTTAAAAATCTATATTATAAATATGTAACATAAATTATTGATCATCCTATCTGACTAATAAATATTGCTGAAATATATATATATATATATATATATATATATATATATATATATATAATCATAGAAGTAGCATTCTGTGTTCAATTTCTACAGTGAATACTTTCAGAGATTCTTCACCACCTAATGGTCCTCTTAGCTTATGAAACTTTTTAAATTAAACAGAAACTGGACTTGATTTAAAACAAACTTCATAAACACATAGATAATAAGAGGTATTCAATATATACCTAGTATCAATTCTATATTATTAAAATATATGATAGATTTGGATACTCATCAGAGAGAGAGAGAGAGAAACATACTGGTTTTTAAGAATGATGCTCTTCAGGTAAACTTGAACATAGATTTATATGTTTCCTTAAACACAGAAACTTCCCCATCCATTCCCACAACAATCCAAAAGGTAGTAGACAGATAGATAAATCAGAGCAAACACTTCATGACATCTAGAATCATGACCAGAACTACCTCAAAGGAAATAAGAAACATCTATTTGAACAACAATAGTAATATTTAAAACTTAACATTTCAGTAGTCAGTTGTCTTGAGTTGATTTTAAAATCTGCTCCAAAGTGAACTGACCATACTCTGATTACAACCTTGAAATCATTGAAACTCTTTCAAGCAACAATTATTAAAAAAGACAAACTCCACTAATTCTTATACTTTTTTCTAAACGCTTAGATTTTTATTTTTTCAAAAATGATTACTTGTGCCATTGCCAAGAATTAGACCAGCATAGGAACTTTTGAGTAGAACCATAACTGTTACTAATTCAAAAGGAAAAAGTAAAATGCTCACAATAAAGTGTAATACTTTGGCTGCTAGCTTGGTGTCTTTTTGGGGACTCCTAACATTATCAGCGATGTGGCTGTGACCCTTTTGCCTGCTCTTGGCACTCTTTGGGGTTGCCTTATTGTATCTTGTTTTGTTGAGTTTGGCTGTTGTCTCTTGGAAGCCTGCTCTTTTCAGAAGGAAAATGGGGGGGGGGGAGTGGAATCGGAACAAGAAGGGGAAGTGAAGCTGAGATGGCAGGAGTGGAAGGAAGGAAGACATGGGGCAAGATGTAATGTAGGAGAGAAGAACTTATTTTCAATCATAGAAATAAAGGTGGGAGAGAGGGAGAGGGAAAGTAAGGGAGAGGGAGAAGGAGGAAGAGGGGGAAAAGGGAAGGAGGGAGTGTGGGTGGAAAAGAGATTGAGAAAGAGAGAAAGAAAGAGAGAGAGGGGTATTGAGACACAACTGCAGGGCATTATGTTTTGTTTAGGGAGAACATTGATATCTGAAGACAATATTGGGTATTGGGAGTTCTTTTTCCCCACTGTTTTATGTCTTATCTGCTTTATAAGGTAGAATGTACTTGCCAAATCAGGTTCCAGTCATTCAAATCTTTATTCCTACCTACATAAAGCTCTGAGGCACTCTAATCTCTCTGATCTTTGATAAGTCAACACTGCAATCAATAGCCTGCTGCCTTTACCTTCAGGTCTCACTGGCTTCTGTTGATTAATATCAGCTTGCCAGGAGAAACAAGAAAATCAGATCATGTGCAACTGTATCAAGCTGCCATATGACTTCGGGAAACTGAGACATTCAAGGGAACTAGGAGAGTGAACTGCAGTAGATAAATGTCAATTTCAGGGTTTTTTGACATTTTGTTATATTTAAATTACAAGCAATGTTATTTAGGTTGCTTCCTGCTCTAAACATGTTGGTTTTCGCTTTCAGGAGATTCTGATAAAATGTGTGATTATCCCTTGCCAACATTTTCAATTCCTCTTCTATGCAGACAGCAGGGTTTATATGATAAAATTTTAATGACCATGGACCTGCATAACAATGCGAGGCACCAGAACATTTTCAATAAGCCCGTGCATTTGTTAAGACTGGCATGAGTGTTATTCTCTAAGCGGAAGGCTTCCTGGTTTGAGATGCAGGCTTAGCAGGGATAGAAGCTGCTCCCATGAAAGCACCATTATCATGCAGCCGTCGTCCAGACGAAATGGAGATTTATGAATCACTGCCAAAGAAGCTATATTACTGGCTGTAAATTAAAACGAGGGGTTAACATATACCCAACATGAGACTAGAGAATCTAGTTTCCAAATTACCCCACAGACTTACTTGAAAGCAGCTTTCAAGTGCCCTTCTATTGCTGACTGCATAGCTTCCACTTCCCACAAAACCCTACAGTATTTTCCTGTCTCAGTTTCACAGGTCCTGGGAGTATCCAAATCTATTCAGGAGCGACTTTTGTTTAACTCCTTTTCAATTCCAGGTTAAGTCGATGTTGGAGCTGAACTCTGTCAATGTTAAATTAGGCAGTGATGTTGTCTGCTCAGAGAGCACTTTCTGCATGTCTAGGTGGAACCGGCATCATGTCTTACATATGCATGTGCAGCCAGGAGCCTGGGAAGTTTTACAAATATTAGAAACTGACATAAAAATTCCAGGAAAACCTGTAAGTATTATTTGATTTGTTTCTTTATTCATGTTTGCGGCTACTTTGCAAATTATTTGAGACAAATGGCAAAGTGCAAATCAAAGATTTTGATGCTTCTTGATTACTGTCTTAGAGAAACATCCTGATGTGTTGAATATTCTTTCCTCTCCTTGATATGTTATTTAAAATTGAGTGCTACTTGGGGAGTTTTCTTGCAGGAATTGTACGGTGACTACCTCAAGGGAGAACTCTTGAAAGTTTTCTTCTGGTACGAAGAGTCCTGCCTGGAGAATAAGAACTCAAGGAAGAGACTGATGGGTCTTGGTCCAGGACTTCCAATTTCATAAATAAAAATCTATTACTATTGTATAGCAGCATCTCACATGACACTGATTGGACCCTCTGGTTACGAAGCACAATGGAGGATATAGGAAAGCAGAATGTTCACCCCATAGGAATCTGGATTAATGAGAGAAATGCCTTCCCGGGCAATTAGAGCACCAGGATCCTGTTCTATAAAACAAAGTTTAGTGGTAAAAGTAGGGAAAAGATAATAAAAATGGAAAGATGATGCACACATGCTGGGAGAAGCATTACAAATGTTAAGATAAGGGGACCATAATCCAGTGAAGAAAAAAATTCCCAGAAGTTAAACATTAAGCTATAAATAATGATTTATATCTAAGCAACAAAATGTCTGGTAGCCATAATCAGAAATGCACATTCGTTAAAACATAAACATCTTGTGTCCAGATTTTACATGAAATGTAAGAAACTACCTTTTGATGTTGGAAGCCACTGAGACTTTCAATTATAAAATGAATTAAATTTAATATAGATATTTTTGAAGTAAAAATCCTGTGGTTGATAAATCAAAAAGTCAATAATGTCAAATTTTAACTTTAAAATAAAACTTCAAAATCAAACTGGATAGATTAATATTTATAAATATAATGACTACAAATAGGTTTTCATATCAAATATTGATATAGTAATAATTCCTGCTGTTGTGTGTGGGCTTACTGATGTAGAATAGTGCATTCTGGAAAAGTATTTAAATATCAACTCTTTAGTTGATTATTCATAGTGTAATAGAACATTAGATTGCCAGAAAAGGATCTAGGTATCACAGTTTGACTTATATTTAAACTAAAGATACATTATGAAGAATATAAAGATATATTTTTATTAAAAAATACATATAACGTAATAGCTAACAAAATAATCCATTTTCTTATGTTATTTGAGATTTTGCGTTGTACTAAGATAGCTATTGGTCTCTCCAAGTTGAAAGACTTGGTATATTTCCAATAATCAGGGAACAGGAAAATCTCTTCCTAAATATGTATTATTTGTCCTGGATATGTAAATATGTTGTATTTTCCCTTGTTTCTGACATAGAGCTCCTTCTTTCTACATTTGTTTGGAAATTTTTTGAAAGACTCTTTTGTTCTAATGAGGCTTATATGAGCATTCCTGCTCTAGATAACATTAGGATACAGAATTTTTTTTTTCAGTAAGAGGTAGACTTGATTAGAAGCTTCTAATTCTCACCACACTTATATTATCCAGCAATAGGAGGAGAGAGGGAGTTAATGACCAATTATGCTTATATGATGAAGCCTTCTTTATTATTATTATTTTATTTATTTACATTTCAAATATTTGCCTCTTTTCTGGTGCCCCTTCCATAAGTTCTTCACCCCATCCCCATTCCCCTTTGCATCTGAGAGGTTCCTCCCCACCCACGCACTCACTTCTGTAACACCCAGTTAGCACCCTCCTTACATGGCACATAAAGTTTCTATAGGATTATGCACATAGCTTTCTACTGAGGCCAGACAACTCAGACCTCTGCTCCATATGTAGTAGGGGTCACAGTCCAGCCCATGAATGGTTTTTGGTTGGCGGATTAGCAGCTAGGAGCTCTGAGGAGTTCAGGTTAGTTGATAATGTTAGTCTTCCTTTGGGGTTGCAATCCTTCTTAAGGATCCATGAAAAATGCACCGAACTCTAGGAATCTGGAAGAGGTACATTCAGAATTTCAAGAAACATAAGTCACTGAGTTTCAGAGCTTTTTGGAACTTTCTTTATGGACATTTTTATCATTTTGAATTTTGTTCTTCATGATACCATTAAAATAGCTCACAGAATCCAGGGAAATTCTCCCATTTAAGCCACTAATGGTAGAATTTCCCTGGTTTCTGTGAGCTATTTTAGCAAAGCACTTTAACTCAGTAGGGAGTCATAGGAAATGCTAAGTGTATAGCACCTTTTCTATTTGTTCCTTTTCTCATTGCCTTGACAAAACAGCCATAAAGAAGAAGATCAAGAAAACATTTATACTGGTTCACAGTTTAAGAATATAGCTTTGATTGGCTGAGAGAATCCCTAAGAGTAGGAGCAGGAGGCTGGCTGGTCACATTGTATCATAGGATACTGAAATTGAACAGGTGGTGGGGACCCTGCTACAAAACTGCAGTCTGCCCCAGTGACCCCCTTCCTCCACAGAGTCTCTGATACCTAAATATCCTAAAACTTTCCCAAACACCAGTATATTCAGAGGAGCAAGTATTCAGCATACACAATCTATAGTTTATTCTGGCTCAAGTTCTGTTATGCTTTTAGGTGGGGTATGATCCAAATACACATGTTTTAACATCCAAATTCCCCATAGTAATTAACTGTCACAACAGGGTTCAAAAGTCCAAAGTCTCTGATGGCAAACTAACAGTGATTCCTTAGAATATCCAAATCTAGGTAAAAAAATCATCTTCACTTAAAAGGGTTTATTTAGCCTCCCCCAACGACGCTGTCTTTATTGTACACAGCCTCTCACTTGAACTTGTGCCACTTTGTGCATACAGATTTTCTAAAGAGACTACTACAAATCTGTCATCCCCACTATCTAAGTGCATCATGGAAAGCTTCATCTTCATGACTTCATGCAGCTACTCATTGCAGGGACACTGCCTCTAGTCCACATGACTGGTGTCAGATGTTCTCTGAAACTGTGAGGCAAGCTATTAGGAACACATGACCACCCTTTTGTCATGCCTGCAGAGCTAATATACTGTGAGCGACACTGATAAATTCTGTTGCTATCTGGATATGGAATTAATGCCTTGATGGTTATAGTAAACTCTGAATTCTTGGTTGGGTACGAAGACATAAGACTTGCCTATTTCCAGCATTTACCAAAGTCCAGATATTCTGCATAATAGTAGGGGTTACATTCAGAATTGTGTATCATCGAGCTGCATGACTTCAAAGTACCACATTCTCATAGATGATATCTAGTGGAAGCTGAGTCACAGAGCTGTATACTAAGTTTTTCTACAGTTTACTTCATATTCTATCATCTCTTAAGATCAATTGCAGCCAGAGAAGGGGAGGATGAAGTAATATCAAGGATGTTTCATGATCCTCATTCCTTAAGTGCATGGAGTCTGCAAATGTTACCCTGGACCAAAGATATAACACCGATGTATTGAGACTGTTACATGCAGCACACCCTCTTCATCAGTATCTATTAGTATCAACACCCAACATAGATATCAAAATAAAAGAAACTGATATTTCATAGTAGAAGACAAGATTGCACAGCAGCTGTGTAAACTGGACAAGTCAGTTTCCACTGTGACGAACAGGTGTGCATTACTTGTTCCTCTGAGCAGTTTAAAAGAAATATTTGTGCACGTCAAGATGAGAACATTCTTAATGAACAAGATGATCGATGCATTATTTTCATTTTCATTTCAGTTAAAGTTTTCTAGACAACTAAAAATAAATGCATATAAACAAATATGTGATTTTATAAACACACATATATGCCAATATATGAAGTAATATTGGCATAAAGCGAAATATGTTTATACATACACATGTGTATGAATATATGTATGTTCATATAAAATTAATTTCTGAAAGTTGAGCCTTAAAGGTAAACGAGTATCAATTAGTATAAATAAACACATGGACTTCATTCTTTCTCCTTGATACTTTAAAAATGTTAGTTAGTGTTCTAGTTAAACTGGTACTGCTAATTCTATGATGTAGGAATGTTCTGCACAGCAGGAGGACACACTTAATTAACATCCAGTTCACTCCCATGTTTCCCGCCCCTCCCCAGGCTTTCAAGCAAGGCCACTAATCTAGATCACTGAATTTTGATCAAAACCAAGTTTGTCACTTCTGAGTTGTGGCTGCAAAATTCCTCACACAAAAATCCCATTTTCTTTCTATCTTTGTTGTTGCAGGAGTCCTGTGTTCAGCACAGTCCTTCCTTCTGTGGGCTCTTGTTGTTAGCCTGGAACTCTGAAATTCATGGGTTCTGTAGAATGGCCCTTATACGTCAGTACTGAGAATTAAACTACATAGTGATGAATTTCTGAAATTTTAAGTGGTATGTGTCTTTTGTGATTATGACCTCCTGTGTCTGAATATCGTATTGATTCTATTAATTACAGAAGAATCACCTCCCCTCCCGATGCTACCCTATCTCTAAACTTTTCAGTCTCTTCTTTAGCAAAACAGAATATAATTTATTCAATAACTAGTAAGTAATCATCAATTTTGTTCCAAAATTGATTCCAGTTACGTTTTCTAAATACTTATGTGAGACAGTTCGCGCAGAGGTCCTATTCTGAGAGGATTACAGAGCTGATAAAACACTGCAAAAACTGCAAATTGAGATTCCAAGATACTCAAGTTTAAAACAAAACAACAGAAGGAAGCATGGAACTGGCCATGCATTATCTCAGGGACAGCAGTAAACAAAAAAACAATTAACACACAGAATTTGTCTCTTTTGTAAGTGGGGTTGATGTAACTTACAGATAGCTTTCCATCTTTACATTAGCAATTCATTTTCCCCTATTCATCTGAAAACAAACATTGTTTGTCTACCATGTGCCAGGCACAACAAGAGTACTGAAATACAATGGCAAATGGCGCTTAGCACCTAGAGCTCAGAGCTTAGAGTAAAAACAGAAGAGAAAACAAACTATTAGAATTTTCTTGCTGAGATGCTCCACTGTAGGTACAGAATAACATCACGTGAGTCTTCTGCATAAATAATTCAATACTTCTAAGGACTATTAAATTTTAAAGCCAGGCAAAGATAGTCATGAGCAATCTCATGAAGATTGAAGACAAATGACCCCACAGGTAAAGTATAAGTATTATAAATTAGAAAAATATCATGCACAATATATTTGAACAACCAAAAACTGTGAGAAAATAAATTTAGAGAATTTAAAATGCAATCTATAGCATATGGACATTGGATTCATATGCCAGCAAACCAGGTATCATGGAAAACAGAAAAAAAGGAAGTGTTTCAAACTTTATGCATAAGACTTAAAACTTTATCCTCAAATAAGGGGAAAAATGCTAACAAATTTTAAGCAGGGAGATGACATGCCAAATTTTATTTTAGAAAGCTCCTCCTGGAAACAGTTTGGAATTCGGATTGTCATGGGAAGAGATAGGAGCCTGATAGAGTGACTGGCATCTATTACAGCTATCTGTGTGAAGAATGATTGAAATGGTAGCAAGCCAATTGAAGTAGACAGGGAAAGACTCAGTGAATTTGAGTGGTATGTAAAAGTTTAAAATGAGGTCTACTGAGTGTGGGATGGGAAGAATGAGAAAACATCTAATGTTGCTGCATAAAGGTGATGCCAATTTTAGTGTTTAATTGACAAATTTTGAGCTGAGACCATCGACAATAGTGTGATAAAATTATAATACTAGTATGTGGAAAGAATTTCTGTCATAGCATAGAACATGCATTTTGAATGCATTAATATATACATTTTATTATAAGAACCATGGGGAAACATCAGTCTCTCCTGTAAGACATGAGATAAAAATATGCTGTTACTAAAATTATAGACTCACACAACAGGTGAATACTCATTATTGTGTAACAAAAACATTGCTTAATTCAGTAAGGAAGAGAACGTAAAATAATGAGCATTGGCTTAGATAAGTGGTTAAAAATAGCTCTCTACAATCCGAGTCTTTATTCTATTCAGCTCCAGATTAACATCATCAGAAAATAATACAGGGTATAACATGATAATTCTTGTATTCTATCAAAATCTGTAAGAGGAGTAGATCAAAATTCACATCACAGTTTGTTCAGCGATCAGGACGATGGCCCCCAATGCCAAATCTACTGTGAATGCTTAGTGTGTCTCAGAAGCATTCAGCAGATTTCCCAGATGTATGAAAGTGAGTGTTTGTGCAATGCATTCATCTACAAAGTGGAATAACTCACTCATATTTTTTAGTCCCAAGAGAATTAGGCCCCCAAGCTTGCTCTAGGCCATCCGTTTCTAAAACAAATCTAATTCTTTCTATATTGTATCATAAATTGAATAGCAGATGTTAATGTTTGTCCTGGGAACTTCCAAAGGTTGCTGACTTTACACTAGTTTCAGAGAGAGGAAAAGGTTGTGACTCAGTCTTATGGAACATTAATAATTCAAGAATATAAGCAAATTCATGAAGGTGGTAGGGAGTCCCTCGGGGCATTGATGTCAGCTTACATCAAGACTTCAGAAAAGAGGAGAGAACATGCAAAATGAAATGTGAGGGAGACACTGAAGGAGAAGAAATGTAGGGGCATGGCCTCCCAAATCTTCAGCACAGTTACTAAAAATATGAAACACTGCTAGTGGGTTTCTTTGGATTAAAAATGGATAGAGAAATTCAGCGTCCCTTCATAAGAAGAGAGGATTAAAGACTGTTAACACAGACAGAACAGAAATGGAATTGGGAAAAAGAACTATCAGCTTTTGGGAATCCACACGTTATAGGCAGGACTGAGACATGCATAGAATATAGAATATGGATAGTTGAAGAAAGAGAATTAAAATTTCTCCAGTAGGCATGGGGAGTCTCAGAAGAAATCACAGTAACACATTAAGAAACTGAAATTTTCATGGTCCCTTTATTATTGCATTTTCTGATTATGGCTGTAGTGCTTGGTACAATAGATGTTCTCATATGAGTGTTTGAGCTGGTCTGGAGTTTTACGCAAGGTCTTGTTTCTCCATTTATTCCTCACTGCTCCTTACACAAATTCTATGTTCAGACTACACCATAGGTTGTATTGTACACTTTTCTCGTATGTTTTCTCTCTCCTGCAGAGTCCATATTGTCGCCCAGATCAATCCATCTGACCCTTCACAGTATTCAACAGCTTCCTCTACTTTACTTCTTCTGATTTCCTATTGCACGGTGCCATTTTATTTGCCATCCCAAGGACAAACCCCCAAGCTTCTACACTATTACTGATACTCTGTTATGCTTGAAGACTGGAGCCTCGCATAACAGTCCTCTGAGGGACTCCACCCAGCAGCCAATGGAAAGACATGCAGAGACTGACAGCTAAACAGTAATGGAAATCAGGGAGTCTTATGGAAGACTAGAGATCGATTAAGAGACCTGAAGAGGACCGGGCCTCCACAGGAAAACCAACAGAGTCATCTAACCTGGACCCTTGCGGGGGGCCCAGAAACTGAACTACCAACCAAAGAGAAGCTCGACATAGACCCTCCCAACATATGTAACATATGTGAAGCTTGATCCTCAAGTGGGTCTCCCAGTAACTGGAGCAGGAGCTGTTGCTGAATCATTACCCGCCTGCCTGTGGATCCCATTTCACTAACTGGACCATTTTGTCTGGATTCAGTGGGAGACATTGCACCTAGTTGTGGAGAAACGTGATGTGCAGGGGTGGGGGGTGCATATAGTGCGTGAGGAGATGAGGAGGGAGACATGGGGAGGATCTGTATGAAGGGGTACAGGGAAAAAAGGGGGCACTGATACTAGAATGTAAAATGAATACAAAGTAAATTATTTTTTTAAATGAACAGAAAAGGATATCTCTTTAATTAAAAACCAAACCAAACAAAACAAAAACATCAGAGGCAGAAAATAGTTTATCAGGTTACTTTCAAGGCTATTAAGTCTTACATTTTTAAAGGTACTCTTAGAATTAAAAATCCCACCACATTTGCATTTAGTTGTTACATGTTTTAAAAATCCTTGTAATATGCACTGCTATAATGCAATTGAGTGTGATGGGGGTTCTGTGCCACTTCCAAGAGAAATCAACCCTTATTCTATGTGTAAAACAACTTTCTTTCAAAATTGATTATTTTGTTTTCATTTAGTTAAGTTTTGCATTTATTTTCTGTTTGTTTGTTTATTTGTTTTTCTTATATCATCTTCAGTCAATCCCCATGCTTTCAGCATGCCCTCCTTTCCTCCTCTTTCTAAATGATAATGGCAGAATTCTAACAGGAAAAAAAAAAAAAGAAGAAGAAGAAAAGAATAATCAACGAATTTCAGCTCATCTCAGTAACCCTATATACAAGCCAGGGCCCATCGGAGCTGATATAAGTAGATCTTCATTCCAGTCGATTTTACTTTTATCAATGACCAAAGGCTTGTGTTGTTGTTCACTCCATTGTATTGGGTTAAGAACAAAATTCTCTGACAGTAAAATTCTCTGAGAATAAGATAATGCACCCCTTAGCTATGTGGGCTTCACTAACATCTATAAAAATATTGCCAAGATTATACTCCAGCAATTAGCCGTCAGTGTGGGATGCTAATGGATTTTGTACTCAAAATACACTAAAAATCCTTTAGATAATGCTGCTTAGGAGATGCTCTTAGATTCACAGATAAGAACAGACTAACAAATCTTGCCTATATCAAATAAAACTTCTGTTTGGTTAAGCTGATAAAACTTAGATTGCAATACTGGTATCACAGAATAATTCTAAGAAGCATCGGATGCACTATTAAAATCAAGTTCACAAGGATCAATTTACAGATTGCTGTGTTGGCACACACTGTGTCATTGCTATGTGTTTTAGTTTGCCAAAGAACTGAGATTCTCTGATTTATTTCTTTTTACTATTTTTTTCACTAGGGACAATCTATTGAAGCAATGTTTTATTTCACCGTGTTTGGTTGAGTCATTTGATCTACATGTATTAAATTGAATTGGTGGGAAAGATACCGCTCAAAATATATGCATATGCATAACAGCAACAAATAAATGACTACTGGGATTATCCAAGTGGGAGTGAAACCATAAAAGTATTATTTGGCTGAATAAACAGCCATCAAAGTTTATCAATAAAACCTAACTGCTAATAGATCATTTTCATACTATCTAGCAATTATATAGATAGCATGTATTCCTTTCCAATATATGTGTGCACCATCCAATTGCTTGGGAACCTAAAAGGAGACATGAGCTAAGTGCTAATGTGGAGTCATGTGGGAGGGTCTCTCTTAGGCTATCCATGCCCTTTTAGTGACTCTAGTGTGAAAATCATCTTTCCTCTACATCCACCCTTTTGGCATTTGATGTGACATTATCATCTACAAAGGTCACAGTCAAGAAAAATATAAACATGTTCCAAATTACCACTCTCTCTTTCTATCTCCTCTTCTCTCTCTGCTTCTCACCCTTTCTCTTCTTATGATGTTTAATGTAAGTTTATGCTTTGTGTTTGACTTCTGAATTCATGACTATTCTTTGATGGATGTGGTTATGGACTGCAGCTTAGACAAACCTAGCACTATTCAGATTCCTTGGTTCTCATTTGAATGGCTACTCAATACACTCATATTATCCACTGAGATTAAGCCCTGGAACTGCATAGTAAGCAACACCTGCTGAAGGGCATGTGCCACTCTTACCCTCCAGGAACCTCACCCAAGTAAAAAGCAAAGAGTCTCCAATCACTCATACTGTGTATTTCTAATTATAGCCTTAACCAGAATGACATCTGCAATAAAAAAAGAGTGGCATTTTCTCTTTGATTTCTCATATATAAATAAATCACACAACACTTTAAAGGTTAAGTTATGCAAAATATATGGTTATGTACAAAGGACTCTCCCTCCTTCTGTTCTCTGGAAATTGACATCCAGATCTCTATGAGTGTTCTATTTCTACCTCAACCCTGCTGCCTATCAATTCCCATTCAAAATTTCACCATGAGACATTCAGGATGCATTGTCAGAGATAGATTCTGGGGGAGTGGGGGTATATGCAAAGTGTTTTAGAAAAATTAAATGTATTGGTTAGGATGCATGTTGTCATTCCAAGTAAAATGGGACTGAACAGCCCGACATGAGCTCTCAAGGTTTAAAATATGCTACTTACACCAAAAGCCAGGTCTCGTGACTTTACATATTGCATAGGGAAATAGAATGCTAATGTTAAACTGGAAAGTTAATTTAAGGATCTACTCAGATTAATAATTTAAGACTACTTCCCTACAAGTCCTGAAAAACCTGTTAGCAGTTTCCATTCTACTTAAAGTATTCACATGGTTGGGAACCATACTTTTCTTTCTTTTCTTTCTTTCTTTCTTTCTTTCTTTCTTTCTTTCTTTCTTTCTTTCTCTCTCTCCCTTCCTTCCTTCCTTCCTTCCTTCCTTCCTTCCTTCCTTCCTTCCTTCCTTCTTTTCAGTAAATTGATTTAGGGGATCTGTTTCCCCCAAGAAGAGGCAGTTTGGGGTGTTGTGATAGAAACACAGCCAACTAATTTCTGTCATTGAGTGTATGCTTTATACAGAGGTCTCAACCTCAAAACTGCGACTTAGAATACATGAGAAATGAAAGTGAATGATCTTTAAGAGAGATCTCCATAACTCATTCATTTCAAAGGGATTCAGGCGTTTGTTCATCTGGTGAAGTCTAACAGCAGAGCTCCTCATTCCAAACCTAGCAACAGAGTGTGGCATGCAAACAGGGGCTTCATGGCAGGCCTGGCTGTACATTTCTCCATCCATAAATCCATCGACCTCTCGTGTGGTTAACAAACGCTGTATTTTGCAAGAAGGTACAGTAAATTTTAGATATAGGCCATAAGTGGCTGAGCAGAAAGCCCTTGCCCATATGCTCAGAGCCTGAAGTGACACTGTCAGGAACGCAGGGGAGCAAGGCAGTGCTGCTGAGAGGGATTAGCAGGCAGCCTGGCCCTTCTGTTTGTTTTTCGTGGAGTTGTGCAGTGAATCAGGGCATCAACTCCCACACAGATGTATATTCTCAGCCTTGGAGGAAAGAGGCCAAGAACAAGAAATCAGACTGCAGGGGAAAACAAAAATAACCATGGATGGGATAGAAGGACGGCTTGAGCATTTATGAGCTGAATGGAGCTACGCTGGATGCAAGGCTTACTCACTCCAAAGCTATTTGGCTTGCACAGAAAGATCACTAAAGCCTACCTTTTTTTTCCATAGGTTTGTATGTACCTTAGGAGTAGGACCGGTGCTTATTCATAGAGATGCTCCTTTCAATGACTCCCATAGTTTCTGCACACTGAAGGTATTCATATTCCCTTCTCTAGAGCTGAATTTTTCTGTAGGATCAGTTCTGTTATACTGACAGGCAAACAGAGGGACCCCTCATGGTTAGAGTTGTAAATAAAACTGCTGGAAGACATTGCCATTTGGAAACACTGCAATATTTATTGTGCTGACTTGTTCTTTGAGCCCTAGGAGATTAAACTTTTAACCACCAGGGAATGTTAAATTACTTGTTAAATGTATGTATTTTTGTAACCAGATATATCTGATAGTTTGAAATTGAAAATTGTCTATACTGAACTTCAATATTACTTAATCATTATTTCTTTAATGAAAGTTTCCTTCTATATAAATTTACTGCTCTTTATGCTTAAGACATGGAAATGAATATTAAAAAATAATCAGTACAGATACCAGCACATTGTTATGGACAGAATATTATACCTGACATTAATACAATTGCAGACAATGTTTTATGGGTAAAGATTAAGAAACAAGGTGACTAAAAAGAGTAATGTTAAAATGAGAGAAATTGAAGAGACCAACTTCTAAAATGTCTTTCTTTGCTTTCCATTGATTTGCCAAACTACAGTGACCAAAAACAAATTTTGGAAACAGGATTTATTTTATCTCATAGTGTTCATTACTGAGAGAAGACAAGCTAGGGACTCGAGTCATCAAATGAAGTAAGGCCACATAGGAACATGGGGTACTGGAAAACTCCCAATGGCTTGCAGAGTGACACTGCCCACACCAGATTGGACACACTCACAGACAACAATAGTCAATCAATCAATAAATCAATCAAAACAAAGTAAATGTCCCAAAGACATGCCTATAGGGCATTCTGACAGGGACATTATTTCATATGAGGTTCTGAGGTTCCCACTTCCCAGATATCCTTAAATTTCATGAAATTAAAACAAAAGCAAAACAAAAACAAGCAAACAAACAAGCAAACAAACAAACAAACAAGCAAAAAAACAACAAAAAAAACCAACCAAACCTACTACCAACAAAATATTCTAAACAACACATGCACTATATCTCATATGGGAAAACATTCTGGTTCTTCTGTTTAGAAAACAACAGAGCTATCTCAAGAAGCAAAATCAGTTGTCTCTTCACTGTTGTAGAAGAGAATGTCATGAGCTCAGGTGTCCCTTTCTCAATGAAACCTTTATTTTAGGAATCAGTGCCTGAGGTCATTGTGAGATCTAGGCAGGAGCTAGGGCATCCACCTGCAATCCTGGTACTCAAGAGGCAGAGGCAGTGTATTTCTTAGTCTACATTACAAATTCCAAACCAACCAGGGCTACATAGTGAGATCCTTTTTCAGACATCAAGCAAACAACCACAAAAACATATACATGCTTTAAAAAAAGGAGCCTAGTGCTCACTGGTAGCTAATGTGATACAGTTATCTATTCTGCAGGGTTAATTTTTCAAACAAAAAATATTCACTGTCCCAGTCTAAGGAAAAACTTCCAATTTGAGAAATTCTTGTACAGTGGCAATTTAAGAAATTTAAATCTGAGACTGTACAGAAATATATGTTCAGGAAAGAGAATGCATAAACATAAATATATTCCCTACTATCTTCAGAAGAACAGCGTGCAGCTAAAAATTCCACAGATAGACAGGACAAGCTCTCCGACAGTTAGTGTTTGTTCATCTTCTTGTCTTTAGAGAACAATGGCTTCAGAATGAACAATAGTGAATTCAGAGGGAGTCATAGAGAAGGAAAATGTTATCTAGTTGACCTTAAATGTTTGTCAGAAGCTTTCCTGCAGTTTCTCCTGAATCCCTGGCTGAAACGATGTGTGGTGCACAATACACTGTAAAATAATGAAAAACCTTGCAGGTAAAAAAGAAAACATTATTTTCTTCACTAGAGAATTGCTCTTTGTAGATGGATTTCACATCCCAATTTTTGTTTCAAGAGGTACCCCATGATCTGACAATGTCTATCCTACAGTAATCCTTATATGAATCGAAGCAATTTGTTGTTCTTTGTGTTTAATCTCCCACAGTATTCAGCAGTGGGGAGAGAAAAACAGAAACAAACAACAACAAAAAGAAAGAAAGAAAAGAAAAGAAAAACAATTTTATCAGAATCAAAGTCATTGACCCTCTCCATAAAATCCCCATCATGTTGGTACTTCAGACATTGGTATTTCTAAGAGTTAATTCCTGTCAGGGTGTTCTCTACTGTGTGTCTATACAACCCCCTTAAGATAATGCTACTGACAAGCTAATGGAAATTTAAAGAAAAAAATGACAGAGTGAAAAGAGAAAAGTATATAGTAAAGTTAACACAAGTTTACTCATCTATAAGCAGCAGGAAGTTACACATTTGAATTACACAAAGCCGTTCTAAAATACACTGTCATTTGGCTCAAACTTAATGGAAGCTTAGGATGGTGTTTTAATGATCGAAACAGCGACTCTGTCTAGCATCAGATACAAACTAATGAAACTGGAAAGTTGTCTACTTTAAGCCAGCAAATTCTCTGCTCTAAAAATCATGTCTGTCTGACAAGCAGGAGGCTATGTCTCACAGCAGAGCCAGGGGCATTTACATATCTCAGATTTCCATATTTCATATTGCTTTTTCCCCCCAGATACAAAACAACAAGTATTGATTCAATATCACCCTGCTGACTCTTTTAATTGAAATCTTCAGCATATACAAACATGTCAAGAGTTAGTAATAAAAAGTACAACTAACAGCTCACAAGCCATAGCTATTGATTGTTGGGGGATTAGAAAAGCTATTCTTTTGCTTTGAGGTTTGAATTGTATTAATGACTATAAATGAAGATGTAGTATCAGCAGTCAGGCTGTGCCAACCAAATGCTGAGAGACTCCTTAAATATTACCTTATACCTCCTGCCCCTTAATGAACTCAGCATGAGAACACCTAACATTGAAGAATTTGAGTTAATGTATTTATCTCCAGAAAATGTCAAAGAAAGACTTGGAAAGGGAATTGAGTGTGGTTTAAGAGTTTTTGTCTCTTTAAGACTCATGTGTGGGAAGTTTGGGTTCCACTTTGCAGATGTGGGTAGAAGTGACTCGGGGAGAGGAGACTTCTGAGGAAGTCAGCACACTCTTGGCATTGCTTGGTTTGGAAGAGATTGGTGTGTAAGACTGGCACACCCATGCTTCTTGGCTTCCTGTCTCCCTGTGGTCATGTTTTCCAGCCATCAGAAGCCATGGTGTAGAACAGCCATACCCCGACCATCTACAAAGTCAACCATTCTTCCATGAAAACTGCGAACTCTATATTTTTTTTTGTTTGTTTATTGCTCATTATTGTTTATTTTGATAAAGAAATTAATAATGAGATATTAGAATGCCATCAGATGTAGGATAATTCCTATAGCTACATCAATAAATATAAAAGTGTCAGAAATAAGCTGTAACAAGGTTAGAAGTATTAGGAAGAGTAGACTAGAACAGGCCTAGAGTATTATGTAGAGCACAGCAGATGGTTCTTTTAAAGGTCTCTGAACATGTGAGAATAAGGAAAGGAATCTTCAGTGAAAATGAGAGTCCTCCTGGAGGGGAGGTGATTCAGTTATCCACTCTCACACCGGGAAGTTCACCATGGTCTGTTATTCTTTGGGCCTCTGAGCACTGACGACTCACAGGTGGAGTACACGGATGCACCAAGGTACAGACATGTAATAAGATCTTTTAAGGAAAGCATTATGAACTAGGTAAGTTTTCTCTGTAAAAATCCCTCACCTCTGATATTTTATTACAACCAGAAAGTGTGAATCAGCAAGGTTAGTTTTAAGTTGGAGTTGATTCCCCATCCCTTTGTGGAAGTTGAGTCTGTTTGGTCTATAATAAGAATTTGTGCTTTTTTCCATAAAGTTGTTGGGAGGAGAGGAAGTCATATACTAGAAAAGTAGCCTAAAAATCCTTTAGCAAAACATTAAGTATTAATAAAAGAAAGGAAGAAAGAAACAAACAAACAAACAAAAAGCTCAAGCTAGTTTTTATAAAATGGTAAATCAATACTCTTTTACATTTTTGGCTTCTCTATCTTCTCTCCCTCTCCCTCTCCCTCTCCCTCTTCCTCTCCCTCTCCCTCTCCCTCTCATTGTCCTTCCCCCTCTCCCCCCCTCTCCCTCTGCCTTTCCTCTCCTTCTTTTCCTCTCTCTCCCTTCTCTCTTTCTTGTTTTCTTTCTCACATATGTGTATATAATTATACATAATCTATCTATTAAGTTGTCATTTATTTTTAGTCACATATTTTAGTGATTACTGCACAGATTAGACAACTCAACGAATGAGAATACTAAAGCTTTTATGTTGGAAAATATTCAGATAAAAGAACAATGTTTAATGTGTTGTTCTATATATTCCAGGTATTTTTGATACTCTTTTACATTATTACTACCTAATGCAATCACACTATTGTCCTCTGAAAGTTTTTGTACACATGGTAGTATTGTTTACGTATTATAGACGACAACAACCATTCTCAAAAAAAAAAAAAATATGTAATAGGTTTAAGGTTATGCAACCTTGAGAGGTGGAGCTAAGCCATCAACTCTTCTACTTTTGACTTAGACTTTAATTTCTAAAATTGTTATGTAGTTCTTTTATATGCTAAAACAATGGCTAACATGCATGCAGAAGTTAAATTGTAAGAAAGAGTATACTATATATAGCCTGGTGGCCCAGTAGGGTCAATGGTGACATCTGAATAAATGACATGAAGGTGAGAGCACCAGTTAGCCTTTTAAAACAGGGTTAAAGAAAGTCAGGGGAAGGTGATGTCAGGCAGGGGAAATACATGCCCTCAGGCTAAGAGAAAAATGGGAGGTTAATGGGCTGGAAGAACTTAGAAAGGAAGGTCTAAGGTCTGCCAGGGTCATCTCTTAAATCACCTTCTAAAGCCCAGTTAAGCTTTAGGGAGGTTATTTGAAGGATAACTGAAAAGCAATAGAAAGTCTCTTTTTTCCCCCTGACAGATCATATTTGCATTATAAGAGATCGCTCTAGCTACAACAACAACATCAAAAAACATAGGTTCAAAGATCATACAAGCTCAATGAGAATGGAACCACAGCAATTTAGGTAGGAAACTATTAAAAAAAATTGTGTGTGTGTGTGTGTGTGTGTGTGTGTGTGTGTGTGTGTGTGTGTATGTGTGTGTAGAAGAGGTGGTGAGTTTATATTAATAAAAAAAAAACTTTTTTGTAGGTAGAGGAAGGAGATCACAAGAAAATTCAGGGGTTCTGGTTGCAAGAGGCAGCTCTGCTTTCTTCTAAGACAAGTTCACAAGCAAACAGAAGATAGTCCCATTTTAAACAGGATGAATGGGATGTGCAGCAGATGCCCATATGGTACCATCCATATGGATACAACAATAAGCAGTTTTATAAGATCCTGGAAAGGCATAGAGAATGTAGCATAGAGAACGCGTCCCACAATCCAAAAAAGGGCAAGGATCCTATGTGCTATTGACTTCCCTACATCAACGAAGCTTCTGGCAGCAGGAAAACACTCGAGGAATAAAAACATAATAATAAAATGAAATTAAAAAAATCATCTCAGGCATAGTTTACAAGTGAAAGAAAATGGGAACATTCATTTCCATCTTGGTTGCTCAATTCATCTTTAAAAAATGGGAAAAAATTGTGACAGTGCTTCATCCATAAATGTGTGCCAAATAAGTGCCATGCAAATATCTCTGGCTTCTTTATGCTTCATATCTCTGGAACCCCAGAATAAAAAGCAACATAAGGATGAGGAAGGCACAAACTGCACAGAGAAAGAGGGCCGAGAGAAGGAACACAAAGCATGCTAGAACCCAAGGAAGAAGATGTGGCAATCTAGGGCACAGAAGTTCAGTTAATTACATTTACAAAATATATTAGAACAGACGCAAAAAATAAAATGCATGCATAAAACATCAGTATCTTGTAGAATTCCAGAGAATGGAGGGAGGGAAAGAGGGATGGAGGTAGAAAGAAAAATAAAGCGAGAGGTAGAGGGACACAGACAGAGGCAAGCATACCAGCAAACACACATACACAGAGAGACAGAGACAGAGACAGGGACAAAGAGAGAGACAGAGATACAGAGAGAGAGAGAGTGAGGAAGAGAGAGAGCACAAAGGGACAAAAAGTTTCAAGATTTCTACTCTCAGGCTATTGCAAAATGGTGACTTCTTACTGATTTAAATTCCATTCATTTTCACGGACCAAAGTGAAAAAAATAATACAGAAACTCATTTTTGGGTCACTGGCATCATGAAGTATATAATTACGATTTGCCTTTTCAATCAACTTGTTATTTCTTTAGATAACTCTGTGACATGGATGACATAATTTAAGTTTATTATTTCAATATTTATCCAGATCCATATTCAAAACAAGCTTCCTGATTACTGGGATAGCAACTACAACAACACAAAAACACTTAATCAACACTCACTCTGTGCCATGTATTATTTTAAACAATGTGTAATTATTAATTATTCAGCCCTTAAAATATGAGCTAGTTATTGTTAGCATACCTTTTTCACTACAAAAGAGAAAAATCCTGTATTCTCAGAAGTGTAAAATTATATGATACTTGGAAACATTCATCAATAGACATTCATTAACACTACTGAATTTTGCTCTAAAATTTCTTATGCACAAAAACTCAACAGAAATAATTTAAACCAATTTTAGTGGACATACTAATAAAATAAAGTTTTAAGACAAAGCAGGAAGATGAATAAAAAAAATTAAACAAAAATTCTGATCATCTGTGATTATAATTTGACTTCCACCATAGGATTTAGAATCATGCAGGAGAAAAACGGCTAGGTGTATTTGGGAGGTTGATTCCATTGTCCAAAAATGTAAAGACCAATCCTTATTGTAGGCAGCATTATTTTATGGGATCTCATTCTGGACTAACTAAGAACTCTGTGTGCCTGCCTGCTTACTGTAGATAATGTGACTAGCTGTATCACGTGTCTGTTGCATAGTCTTCCCCATCATGATGTACTGTGACAAAATGTGGGCAGAAATAAACTCCTCCTCCCTTAGTTGCATGTGTTGGCCATTTTATCACTGCAATAAGGAAAGCAAATGATGTGCTGTCCATCAGAAAAGAATTGATAAAGTCACCTCAAAATATCAGTAATAATTTACATTAGCTGGCTATACTATGGGCTTGCAATTCAATATACTTAAGGTGACTAAGGTAGGAAAATCACAAATTTAAGAGATAAGAAGTAACCTTGTTTGAGATTTGAGACTAAGCCAAAATCAGAGAGAGAGAGAGAGAGAGAGAGAGAGAGAGAGAGAGAGAGAGAGAGAGAGAGAGAAAGTTGGGCCAGGAAGGGAAGGATAAAGGGAAAAATAAACAGGATCATATTCTTATCTTGGGACTGGAGCACTGGAATAATTTTGTAAAACATACAAACAAATAATCAAACAAAAAACTACATGAAGTAGAAACACATATATGTTTTTAATTTGAAAATAAAAATGAAAACACACACACTGAGAGACATATAGACAAATAAGGAATAAGGAATAAAGGGATTTGCTTTTTACTTGAATCTTGTGAGCGCCTGGATATAGCATCTCAAAAATACTTGACTCATTGCGCTGATTCTCCATGCCCCACTTTTGTCTGAAAATAATTTTTTTTAAAAGTCCTGGAAATATAGCTAACAACCACAGATCAGGACAAATTAGTGCTCGTGAAGTTTCAGAGTAGTCCCAGCTTTCCTGCTCTAATGCACACATAATGGATACACATTTTTACAGTGAGTCTTTTACCATTCTATATCTCGGAAGAAAAAAAGATATAAATCATTGTGTAGAATTTTGCTAAGGAACTAGTTATCATCAAAGGTTAAAAGTAGACGTTCGAGGACCAGATGCACCCCGAGGAAAGCCATATTCTTTATTTCAGTTGCTGATGTCTCTGCCTCTGTGATCTCATATCTCCCCCCACCCCCACCGCTTGTGCTCAGCTGATGCTCAGGAATGCATAGCACTGAAGTCTAACTGGGTCACACATATCGGCTCAGGATTCCATAGACAGGCATACCTCTGCTTCCAGAGAGCACCTGGGGACTATAATATCTAAAATGTTTCTAGGGACAAAATTCTTACTAAAAGTATTATCCGGGTCCATTTAGAAAGTCAGGTTCCTTTTATTGAATTCTATATCACTGTTACGTTGTGCAATTCCCTGCTTGACTTTGAACGTGAACTAACTATCCTCTGAAGGGCTATCTCAGTGGTACAGAGAGGTTGACAAGCCAGGACTCAGTAGGAACTCTGAGTTCCTTAGCAGTGTACTTTCAAGAGCATCTTGGGACTTTGGTCTCTTTTTGGAAAGCTTGTCTCTTTGCTTCTCTCCTCCAGACCCAGGTATGGTGTGATGTACTTCACATTGCTTCCATGATTCACTACCCCACGCAGTCCACAAAGCAACACCACCAAGCACCTACAGCCAGAGGCCTCCTGAACTGAGCCAAATAAAGCTTTCCTCATTTTAAGTTGGCTAGCTTTGGTATTTCGTTACAATAACAGAAAACTGATCTAAGTCTGTGAACTATTTTGAACACACTAATTTTTCTACCAGTCAGGATAAATATTTCTTGCCTTTATTATTCTATTAGAGTTTTCTAATATCAGAGTAAGTTTGACAATGTATTAAATATAATAATGAAAGATGATGTCGTTCACATAAGTCAAAATAAATATTTCCATGCTCTTTTAAGAAAACAGTATGGGTACAGCTGTAATCTTACAATTCACATTTATCAAAATTTTCTAAAATCACTGTTTCTCTCTCTCTCTCTCTCTCTCTCTCTCTCTCTCTCTCTCTCTCTCTCTCTCTCTCCCTCCTTCCCTCCCTCCCTCCCTCCTTCCCTCCTATGATTAATGTTTTATTGTTAGATTCAAAATAAATTCTGCATTCTCTATGACAACTGTGTGTACTGTTCCAGAACATATAGAAGTGGCCTTACTAAAGCTATTAGATACCATTTACTAAGTCAGTTATTTACAACACATGTCTTAAAACACACATAATTACACATAAATTACAAATAACACAGTTTTTAAAAAAATTATGTTCCCCCAACACCTAAGACCCATGTAAATGTTCGATGTTAGATACGTTGTATGTTGCCTTGGAAGAATTATTTCTGTAAAAATTACGATTCCAAATTTTCAGTTGTTTTGAATGTGTAAGTACTTAATAATGTTTATGGGAGGTCATAGTCTAGAAAAACAATTTCTTAATAAAAATAGTACAATACCTACCAATAATTAATGGAAAATTTAACATGCAGTGTAAAAACAATGCATAATTGTTAGGGTCTACCCTAAAGTTCAGTTTTCAAAACTGAGAACTATTTAAAGAGAAGTTACATACCCTCACTATATTATTTAATATATTTACTGAACTATATTTTATCAGTTTTCATGCTAGTCAATATACTAAAAGAGGTCACAGTGACAATGAATTTACTCAAAATAAGTACTCTTCGAAAGATATGGACTTATTTGTTCAGAAGAATGGATGGCACACAGACAACAGCATTGAAGGATTAATTGATAAAACTCATTATTTCCAGATCCATTTACTACATCTATTTTATTCAGCCAGTGGGGAAGGTCATATCTATAACTGTACATTTATGAGTTATTTTTGTATCTCTCAGTTTGATTTCCTGATCCCAATGAAATGCACAGTAAATAATTAAATATACCAGCTAGAAATGGACAGATGCTCAATATTGCAGAATATAAGCACTTTTAGTAAATGGAAGTGTGGTGTGTCTTCAGTATAAAATGTAAATAAGACTTCTAGTTACTTGCTCTTAGTAAGAGGCAACCCTTTTGGAGTCACAATGTCAAGGTACAAGTCAGAGCTTTGTGTACACCCATTCATTTCTTAATCTGTCAAACATAAAAACAAGTTCCTTATTTGTATGGTATCATGGGATCATTCACACTATAGTGGCTTTTACCTAGTGGGTGCTTTATTCTATCTTCTTCTTTCCCCTTCCATCCCTCCATCCTCCTCTTTTTATGCCATTCACCCATACTCCTTCCTCCTCCTCAACATGAAATTAATCACTGTCATCACCATCATACCCTACTGCAGTGTCACAAAAAGTAAGACAGATCATATCATTCAATGTGTGACTGCTAATACAACCATAGTGGTACCAATGTTACATAAGTTATTTGGATACAGAGAGGATACATCTCCTATCCTGTATTTTATGATATTATGTGTCATCACACTCATTACAACACAAATCTTGAGTACATATAATAATTAAAAATTTGGTATTCTTGACTTTTAAAGATTTCTGATTAAATATTAATGTGTTTGAAGAAAAATGTTTTTCCACTCAAGACTTCTGATGGACTCCCTAACATTGCTATCTTATAAGTTCCTATTTGTGCTATCTATGTTGGCATTATGAAATCATACTTTGCTTATAAATCTGCTGGTTAGTTGCTTAAGTGAATTGATGAGGTACCCTGAATTTTACTGACAGCAGTTAGGGAGAGAGCTTGTTCTTGATTTTGCACATAGAGCAGAGCATTTTCTATATTTCACATCCCACTCACATAGTCACTTATAAGTAATAGATATGAATATGGGAATCGATTGGACTATCTATGATCTGGCATTTATTATTATGAATATAGTAGTGGCCTTAGTAAAGCTATTAGCTATCATTTACTGAAGCAATTAGTTGTAGCATATGCCTTAAAACACACATAATTACACATAAACTATGAATAACACAGTCTTTATTTTTATTTCTGTCTTCCCCCAAAACATGAGAAATTTGTCAATCTTCCAGAATAGGTGTGTTGTACATTGTTTTGGAAGAATTATATCTGAAGAAATTATGAATCCAAAAATCTCAGTTGCTTACATGTTTATATAAAGTATCTTTGTTGCAGAAATCACTCAGGAAGCTCACCTTTCAACAATGGTCATGGATGTACACTTAGGAGTCAGTGCTAAACTTTCTCAAATATGTGTTTTTTAACTTACGAAATGAGAATCATTACTGATATAAGCTGACTCCTGAATCCTGGATATGCAAAGAAGTCTATGATTATACAGAACCCAGTCTCTAGTAGAGAAAATATATTAAACAAAACCTCCACAAATGAGATATTTGAAAACGTTTGACTAAATATGTGATTACACAGAAAAGATTTCAAGAGAACAAAATATGTCATTACTTTTAAAAAGATGTTTTCAAATAAAATGAAGAATTTTTACTTACATTTTTTGTTTGTTTGCTTAAGGCAGTTTATCTGGGTAGCACTGGCTATCCTGGAACTTTTCTGTGGAACATGCTAGCCTCATTTCAGTGATCCACATGCCTCTGTGTGTGCCTCCACTCACTGCCTGGCTTATCATTTTTACCTATTTTTAAAAGTCATTCTTTATTCTACTACATTATCATTACATAGAAAAACTTGTCCAGAAAATACTGGCAAGTGTTTGCTTTAATATTTGGTATGCATCATTTTAGAGATTATAGAAGAACTTCTGTATATATACTTGTCTTTGCTATTTCTACTTGATATTGAAGAACTGTGCTTGTAACATTGATAATAATGCTTCTGTTTCTATGAAGATCATGGTAAGTTCTGGCAGAATGCCCATTCAAACAGTGAGAACTCACCATGCAATTACTGAATGAATGAAATATATATATATATATATATATATATATATATATATATATATATATATATTTATTTATTTCAGAAACACATGGGGGAAGCACAGTTGTTTCTCTAAATAACCTCTCTTGGTCAGATTTTAAATCTATGCTTTTATAAGACAAATCCACTGGCAACTCATCTAGGGAGACTGCTGAGAAACGAAATTCTCAGCATGACAATCTTTATAATGAACATGTTCATATTGTTCACATTACAGGTCATAGACTCATGGTTGACCATCCAAAATGAAAATGGACTTAAGCTAGATTTGCTAAAAAAGGTATTTCATATACTTTTTGAATTTCATACATTCTCAGAATTAAAGGAGGCTTAATTTTTTTCATATTTTCTTCTTTTTTATTTTTTATTTTTTTGAGAGGGCTTGCGTAGCCCCCGGCTGGCTATAATCTCCTAATTAGTGAAGTACGATATTAAACTCTTGATCCTGCTGCCCTAATCTCCCTAATTCTGGGACTACAGGCATCTTCTACATTACCTGGAAAACTTTTTTTTTTTTTTTTTTTTTTTTTTTTTTTTTTTTTTTTTTTTTTTTTAAGATTCATTTTATTTATTATATGTAAGTACACTGTAGCTGTCTTCAGACACTCCAGAAGAGGGCGCCAGATCTCGTTACAGATGGTTGTGAGCCACCATGTGGATGCTGGGATTTGAACTTATCACCTTCGGAAGAGCAGTTGGGTGCTCTTATCCGCTGAGCCATCTCACCAGCCCTGAAAAACTTTTTTTTTTTTTTAATGATTATTCACATTGAGAAAAATATAAGCACAAATAGCAAGATAACATTACTTTATGTAAAAATGTGGAGATCAAAATTGTGTAAGTTCAGTTTTATTAGTAGACATTGAATTATAAGAAGGTATCAGCATAAATTCCACATTTTAAAATGGCTTCAAATATGAATATAAACAAATGTTAATTACATTAAAATGGGCGTGTATTCCCTCTAAAAGTAATATTTATAAATATTTAGGATAACCTATATTAGCTACTGGAGCAAAAAGATCAATGGCTAAAATATGACAAGTTACTGAACTTATGCAGTATAATTCAGCTAATACAGTACAGTAACTTCCTTCTCATTAATTTACCTTGCAAACATAATCAGGCTCATAGTGTTTTCTGACAATATTTTCTTTGAAACACTGCAATTATACACACATAAACAAATTGCCAAAATTAAATTTTCTAATGTATTATTAGTATTCAAGTCAAGTTAAAATATAACTAAGGTAGCATTTAAATCCATGAACATCTATCATGTCAAAATCTTGTATTTCATATTAGATAGTACATTATTTTATTTAAAAAACTATAAAAGTTTTACCATTTTTATATTGAAAAGAGTTCATCAATTTTACTTCTCAGTGTATATATCAAGGTTTTGTTCAGTATAGGCAACTCTATCTATTGAATACACATGCATACTAACATGCTGTCTGTACATCATCCAACAATAAGTTCCAGCCATTTAACCATGAGCCACAAAAGGAGTATCGTAGCTTCTCTGCAGGGTATGATTGAACATTCTTTATCTTGCAAACCTGACCTTACGTTCCCTTGAGTCAAATGTGCAACTCCCAGCTGTGAATATAAACCCAATCTCATTTTAGGTTTCTATTGTACCCAGCAAGACCCTCAT
Organism: Mus minutoides; assembly: GCA_902729485.2. Taxonomy (NCBI): domain Eukaryota; kingdom Metazoa; phylum Chordata; class Mammalia; order Rodentia; family Muridae; genus Mus; species Mus minutoides. The sequence continues at coordinate 171,279 of LR750126.1, forward strand.
TTTTCACTGTACTGCCCTCATTGGGGCCATGGTCCAGTGTTGGACAAAGCCACTGATAAACCAGGGACTGTAATTGAGCTTATAACTATACATATTTTCCATCCACTGCAGAAGTAACACTTTAAATGAGAGCACAGAGGCTTTCACGCTTTGAAGCACCTGGGTAATATAAAATGTCAAAAACAGCATGCCAATGACAAATGTCAATAGAAATGCTGTGTAGTGAGTTCACCTCTGACCTTAGGTAAAGCATAATTGTATTAATAGTTTTCTATACATTAGTCCACCTTTGGAAAGGGCTTTTATTTCTAAATGAAGGCATCTGAGGACCCAGGAAAGCCCATGTTCTAAAAATGACCAGCTATACTGAACCTGCAAACAGAGTTTGATAATGGTGAACATGTGCAATGCCATGATTTCCTGTCAGTTTCTAAAGGGACAAATACATTTTCATGAAAAATGTTCAAGATTATTGTTCTTGGTTGCTTGTTTGTTTTTCAAACTGGTACCCCATGACACTAATTAGGAAATTCAAATAATACCTAACTTTACCATCCTGTGATACTCAGATTGTCTGAACCCACAGAAGATCACTAAAGCATCCCAAACCAAATGTCCACAAAAATTCTGCCATTCTCTTTTGGATATTTCCTGGCTTTATCTAAAATAGTTTGCTCTAATGTTTATTCTAGTGTTTTCCTATGGTGCTTCTAGACCCTCACTCACTCAGTCAGTATCAGCCGATGAGTAGTCTACACTACTCTAGGTTGCCTTTTCAAATAAGGTGAGGAAGAATATGCAAAATAGGAAAACATTGCTGTCAAGTCCTTTGGTAATATATTCTAACAATACTGTAGGATGTGGTATGTGATGGGTTATGGAGGGCAATTGTTGTTGAAGGGTCTGGCAACTGCATCGAATAAGGAGCAGCAAAGCTACTTTAGGAAAAGAATTTTGTAGGCATTGTGGTTTAAGCATTCTACCCTGCCTATTGTCAACGCATGCAATCAAACCACAAGAAAGAAAGCATTTCGAATGTGGTGATAACGTTCTATTTACTTCATTCTTTGATGATCTAAGAAATTTCTTTTCAATCTTTAAGACTGACCACTAAGCCAGCTGCTTCTCAAAAGTGACTGCCTTCATCACACCTGAAGCACTAACACACGGTGTCTTTTTCTGTAGATGGCATGGTTTTGTTGTCTTGCTGTACCCCTGGGATGTCGATGCCCACCTTTTACTCCATGTTAAACAAGCTTTACAGTGAGTGTACAGAAGGAGGACAAATGCCATTTACTGGGAGCTGTGCAGGAGGGAGTGTGCCTCTGAGGTCACAATCCTGGATATGAATTGCAGTTACGCTATTCATTATCTGTCTGACCCTGGATAGTTTGCTTACTGTACTTGACCTTCTCCATTATAAGTCACAAAGGGAAGTAAACATCACAGCAGATGTTTGAAAGGATGTTAAGAGGTCAGCCCCGTAGTATAGTTAAGAGTCTAAGCCCCATGTGGTACTCCACAGGAAAAAGGCCACTGTCCATTCTATTTCCCAATAATTTAGTCTGTATAATTTCAACAGTGTCTCTGTGTTTATGTGTTATTGCTCCCATTTTGCCAAGTGGGAAATACAAGTCCTGAAATGTTAGATAATTACATAGGATCCTACACCTTAAATGTGGAGAGCTATATATCAAACCCAGAACCTTTCCAACAACAGTAGCAGGAGTATCGTGTTTGATTTCTTTCTGCCATGATATTTCACAAATCAATTTGTCTGACTCTTTCTCATCAGTTGACTGCTGTATCTTATCATTCTGTCTGACATGCGAGTTGTTTTTACTTTGGATCAGAATAACTTCTGTCATTGCCTTCATTTCTATTCTCAGTATCAGCACCCTGCTTCTGACAATTATTCTCATTAATAGATATATAATGGCGAGTCAAATCAGCTATTTTGCATCTTTATCCTCCACTCTCCCCAAATTATGATTCATAAATCTCTTTTATTTTTATAAGATTTCTTTATTTACATTTCAAATGTTATCCCCTTTTCTAGTTTCCCTTTCGAAAATACCCTATCCTCTCACCCTCCCCCCATTCCCCCACCCACAGACTCCAGCTTCCTGGCCCTTGCATTCCCCTATACTGGGGCATAGAACCTTCAAAGAACCAAGAGCCTCCCCTCCCAGTGATGACCAACTAGGCCATCCTCTGTTACATATGCAGCTAGAGAACAAGAGTCCCTCCATGTGTTTTCTTTGACTGGTGGGTTAGTCCAAGGGAGCTCTGGGGTTAATGGTTAGTTCATGTTGTTGTTCCTCCTATGGTGCTGCAAACCCTCTCAGCTCCTTGGATACTTTCTCTACCTCTTTCATTGGAGACCCTGTGCTCTGTCCAATGGATGACTGTGAGCATCCACTTCTGTATTAGGGACTGGCAGAGCCTCTCAGGAGACAGCTATATTAGGCTCCTGTCAGTAACCTCTTGTTGGCTTCTGCAATAGTGTCTGGGTTAGATGGTTGTTTATGGGATGGATCCCCAGGTGGGGCAGTTTCTGCAGGGTCATTACTTCAGTCTCTGCTCCAAACATTGTCTCTATAACTCCTTCTATGGATATTTTGTTCCTCCTTCTAAGAAGGACCAAAGTATCCACACTTTTGTCTTCCTTCTCCTTGAGTTTCATGTGTTTTGCAAATTTTATCTTGGGCATATACCCAGAATATGTTCCACCTTGTAATAAAGACACATGCTCCACTATGTTCATAGCAGCCTTATTTATAATAGCAAGAAGCTGGAAAGAACTCAAATGTTCCTCAACAGAGGAATAGATACAAAAAATGTGGTAATTTTACACAATGGAGGACTACTCAGCTATTAAAAATAATGAATTCATGAAATTCTTAGACAAATGGATGGATCTGGAGCATATCATTCTAAGTGAGGTAACCCAATCACAAAACAACACACATGATATGCAATCACTGATAAGTGGATATTAGCCCAGAAGCTCAAAATACCCATGATACTATTTGCATAAACCTGATCAATAGCAACTTCACAGTTTAATTCCAAAGTGGAAATCAAAAATTATACAACTTGATTCTATCCACGCTGACTCAGTCTCCACGTGACATCTCTAAGATATTACTGCCAAAATTCTTCATGAATGAGACACTCATGTAACACACATTCCATTATCAAGGAACTACCACTTATTTTACTACAGTTCTCTGAAATTATAATAGAGCTAAAAAAATAAAAAAAAAATTTAAAAAAAAGAATCTGTCCTGTGGAAACAATCTAATAGCATGGTGCAGTATATCAATCTTGCATTTGTGGTCATCCTATATTTGAAAATTAATGTACTATGCTATCAGTTATCAAACTATTTGGTATATACATTAATGATAAATGACTGTACTATTGGTTAATGTTTATTAGGGTATACATGGTATTTTTAGAAGGTTCTTCCTTTTATTCATAGAAAACTGAAGTACATTGTAAGTACCTCAGGAAGGTCCATGTTTATTCCCCAAAGGAGGCATGCTATCAGCTGAGTGTCAGAACATGAATTGCTACTGCCCCTGAAGAAATGCTGATAGGATAGGATGTGGGAACAAAGGCAGGACAGTGACAGTTGTGATCTTTGTAGTCCCAGGAGAGTGGATGTACTTGCACCTTAGTTTTTATCAGAAGTCTTAATAAGCAAAGGCAGCTCTTTTCTATTATAGAATGGAAATATAAAGAAAGATAGTATTTCATAAGCAGTACAGTACATTTGGGTTTTAGGATGCATTCTATTCCTTTAAGGGAAAGCACATGACCACAGCAAGATGCCAACAGAGGTTCCTGTTTCAAAATGTACTGTCATATTTTTAACTTATTTACAATTATTATTATTATTTTAGTTTCTACCCAACACGTTCATTAAGTATTTCTTGTGGTTTCCAACTTTGCATTGGTGTGTGTGCTGAGTTTGCAAATGAATGGGTCTCTGTACCTATATCCCTTTCTTGTGCTTTTTCTTGAGCTCTTTTCCTTTTTGTTTATTTTGTCATATTCCCTTGTGTTCGTCTTTGCTTTGTCTTATTTTGTCATGTTACTACAACTTTGAAGTTTCTTTACTTTCTAATGAGAGGTAGAAAGGAAGTAGATCAAAAAAGGGTGCTGGGTAGGGAAAGGGTAGAGAGAGAGAAACCCACAATCAGGATGCCGAACACATTAGGAGAAAGGAAAAAAAATTATTTTCAATAAAAGAATTCAAAATATGAATGTTATTGTATAGGAGCTAAAAGTTAATAAAATCTTTCAAAGTTTATGCAATAAAATCTTATAGTAATCTTATGCTAAGTTAATTTAGCACTAAAGAGAGGAAAAACATGTAGGCATAGTGTTTCCTCCAGTGGCAGTATTTCTAAGACCTACTCCAATTTACAGTGCTGCCCTGGACTTCATAGGCAACCACATTTGATCCTTACTCATCCAAAGCCACATGTGGTTCTTTCTGCTGCACTCAGGATAATTTCCCTATACACGGATGCTAACTTATAAATTTTAATAACACATTTTAGTGTACCATCTCATGTTCACATTTCTATGGTGAGGATTGTATCACATTTGTTGGGGAATTCAATACAATATCATGTTTTACAGAGTTGTGGCCTATGAGTCCTCAGGTATATGATATTGTGCTACATAGATTGCACTATGTGTATTTCTTGGCTTGTGAAATACAGAATGATATTCCCACAAAAAGTGACCTAGCAATGTACTTCCTACAATCTATTCTTGTCATTCATGGTTCATTTTTAAGGATTTTTTTGTGATATATACTTTTTCAAGTAATTTAATATTTTGTCAAGTATATTCTTTAATGGCTTCTCTTAAGATCAAGAAAACAAAACTCTTACATAGAATTGTCTGTAAGGAAGAGTGTCTAATTTGGTCTTCTCTTGACCTGTTTGTAGAGTCTTTATTAAAGAACCAACTAAAACTATATTTTTCACAGCTGGCAAATAGCTTACAACTCTTTTAAAGAAATATGTTATTCATTATGATATGAATGTGTGTAGAACTCAAAGGACAGCATTCTTTCAGGTGTTGGTGCTCCATCTCACTTTGGGTTTTTGGGATTTAAACTCTGGTTGTCAGACTTGGAAAACCAGCACTGCTATCCACTGAGCCACCCTACTGGCTGATATTAATGTGGAGTTGCCTTGTCTCACATAATATATAAAAAAAGATATGTGTTGGTTAGTAGCAGTAAAAGAAACACAAAAGCCAGTACTTCCTCTTCAGTGTTTCAAGTACCACTTAGTCACCAGCCCTTCTGGTGTTTGTCAGAAACAGTGGAGAGGTATTTCCCATCATGCCCTGAGCATCTTTCAAACACAGCAATTGTCAGCAGGCATTACCTTTTTGTTCATTTGACAGTGGCAACTGAAGTATGAGGTCGCTGAATGCAGGAACAATGTTTTAGTCATATCTCTGGGCATATATTGAGCATTCTTACGAAATAATGGCTACATTCGACTGTAATGAAGCTGTGCTTTGAAGGTTGGCAAGTGCCTGCTCAAAATGACATCATGGCTGATGAGGACTTTTAAAAATGCATGCTATGTATATTTACACATGCAAATACATAGAGATAGACAGTATTTACTTTTTATTGTATAATGTCAGGTCCTTCTGTCTTCTGTAATATTTCAGGTAAAATTATGTGAAAGGCAAATCAATTAAATTTACTTTCTGGTTTCTGTCATGTTTTACCGTTCCACAAACTATGAGAAAGAAAGGTCCCCCTTACCCCCTCCTTTCTGAGTGCATCATAGACGTTTTCTGAGTGGGTTTACAGATAAAGAAAGACAACCTGGATACTGGCTTACAGCCTCCAACGTTTTCAGGTTATTATCTGAAACAGACCTTGTAAGGGCAGAATTCACTTCCTTGAATTTGTCTTTTGGGCAGAATCCAAAAGCAAAGGGACTAAAATAAGGAAATCAATTCCTGCAAAGGAGTGTCTGCAAAGCCCAGCTAAATGAACTGATGTAATCTCAGTCCTGGACTCGCAGGCAGTAACCGGGAGGGAATTCTCATTACTCTGAATCTGGAGGAGGGAAGAGGAGATGGAGTGAAACACTCCAGCGGTTCCAGCTGGCGGAAGTCGAAGATTACTGATAAGGCTTGGGCTGTAGAACTGCTCCCTTGATTCAGCTCGGGTGATGTGTCTTACACTGCTCCGCTTGGCCCCGAGTGACAGGAAACCAAGGTAGTACTATCAATCTTACTTGCCCCAAATAGATAGTGAAACACAGACAAGAAAGTGGAGAGATTAGATAGACAGATTAAAATATGGAAAAACACAGCACACTTAAGATTGTGCCCTCAGTCCCAAATCCCCCAACATAGTGCAGGAAATATTCCAGTGTGTATCTGAATGAGCACACGCATGCTACTGAGTCATCTGACAGAAGAAAAGCCTTCCTTGCAGTTCCTCAGAATGATTCGGCAGGAATTTGCAGAGGATGGAGTTTTCTTTCACAAAGTTAACCATCTTCGGTAATATAAAACGCTAGCACATCTCCTGCCATTTCCCTGTATGGCCTGCCTACTGCTCATTGTATATTGTTAGCTCACATTTGCAGCGGCAGATATATGTTAAAAGAGAAAGAAAAGATAATGATCAGGAAGTAGGAACGATTGTGTGTTCTGTACCACATCTGGAGCTCTGGTCTTAAAAGAATTGTTCCTTTCTCTTTAGTTTGCAAAACTGTACACAAATATAGTTCATAGAGAAATCTACTGAATTGAAATTCTTCTGAAAGCAAAAGCATTGGAACTTAATCTGTATCTTTAGACACAGGAGGAAAAGCTGGAAAGCCATGTTTCACCCTAATGAAATTGATGACATAGATTAACCATCCTAAAATGTTCCAGGATAAAAGGACATAATAGCATTCACTAGGTTTTTTTTCTCTTTCTTTCTTTCTTCCTTTCTTCCTTCCTTCCTTTCTTTCTTTCTTTCTTTCTTTCTTTCTTTCTTTCTTTCTATATTTCAAGAAAAGAGAAATGGATGGAGAAATATGTATCAAAACTTCAGAGACAAGGGAGCATAAATGTAGTAACTGAAGCATGCATGAAGGGAGGTCCATTTAGTTCTAGCACGTAGGAGGCAGAGTCAGGCAGATCTTTGAGTTCATGGCCAACTTGATTTACATCATGAGTTACAGGCCAGCTAGAGTTACATAATGCTCGCTTTTCTTCAAAGGAGATGGGGCAGATTATTATGATATGCAAGTATCCTAATCTTTTAGTATTTAGGTATTCAGATCAAGATGGACTAAATTACCCTATTAGTGGCCTCACTCTAATAATGCTTTGACCAAAAAGGAATGTTCATTTCTCAACCTCTAAGGCCATTATAGCAATATTTTCTCTGATCACTTTGAGATGTTAGCTTGTAGATCAAGGATTGTATGTTTTACTGAGGATCAGCATGATATAGACAAGTATAAATACATAACAATATGCCACATTCAATCCAGTCCTCCAGCCCTGCAGAGATGGACGTTACTTCCACATTCACTGCATTACATGAAACCAGTGATACTCCATCTATCCACACTAGATCCAAGAAACAGAAAATTAGGGCAGCATCTGTTATTTGCTAAGGTCAGCTATGTGCTAAGCTTGGAGGTGTTGGACCCATTTTGCATAATCTTCATTTACACAATATACCTTGCAGGAATATATTGCTTGGCTTCAGTTAGTGTATAGATGTAAGGGGGGCTTTGAATTTCTGGTTTCCAAAACTAAAGAAGTTCCTAGTGCTTGACTTTGGTTCTCCATTTCATATATGTGTCACTATATTATCGATTTTTCAATTAAGTCTCCTGGAGTGTTAATTCTTCATTATAAAAGTAATCATAAAATTCATATTGCATATGATGAGCCATTTGAATTTAGGTTTCTAATCCTATGTTAAAGAGTATCTAAAATATTAATGGTGTAGATGTCCACAAACTTAAAGTGTTCTCAGAATTTAATTATGTATTTAATTGTGTTGTATCTAATGTAATAAGTTCTAGAACTATAAAATATATTGATAGTTATGATGTATATGGTGTGTGTGTATACTTATGTGTGTGTAAACATAGACTATCAGAAAAATTTAAGATTAAGAAAATTAATCTACATTATTCAAGAAAAAAAGAAGTATGCTTTTATGTGCTCTGAGTTTTCAGTTTCCTACTTCACTTTGCCTGGAAAGTTTTCTATGCCTTGATGTTAACCTCAGAAAAAAGTCCCATCTGATCACAACTGTTAAAGTGCTGGAGACCTCTGCTGAACAATGACTTCAAAATCGCCAAGTGTCCTATCTTCTTCTTTATATTGGAAAACAGTAGACTGGAAAATTACAGGAGATTGGTTTCCATAGACCCTTGTTTACAATTGTAGCTTATGACTAGACAGCTCCAAGTCACTCTAAAACAAGTGGCCTATTTGAAAATCTTCAGATCAGAAAAAAAAAAAAAAATATATATATATATATATATATATATATATATATATATATGTGTGTGTGAGTGTGTGTGTGTATTTCCACCAAATGGCTTGCTTTAGAGAGATAATCAGCTTCAGTAGCAATAGAAGAGCCTCAAGATTTTCTAGATTTAATATCAATATTATGAGTATAAGAAATTATTTAAATGGTAATAGGATAACAAGGAATAACTGGTTTTACAAACCTAATAATCAGTTAGTGTTTTTATCATATAAAATGCATTAAACTTCTCTGAACTGAAGTCTTTTCATCATAATATACTAAATTAAATATCTGTTCCTTGTAGAATATGATTCTGCTAAACTAGATTAAAATCAAATCATGAGCAAAATCAATTTTACTTACAATAATCCTAGCCTACTGAGACACAAGTCTAGTAATCACAATAAATGTCTCCTCCTTACATATTTTTCTAGTTTTATACCTTCCTAAAAGATATAATTTGTTGACCTAGCATGCCTTTTTATATTTCATTAAGAATATGTGAAGAGAAACAAATTGCATTCACTTCAACAACCCCTTAGTGTATTTAAAGGGAAAATATGTGTGTATTTGTGTGTATGTACCGAAAACAGAGGTAGATGATAAACAGGGCACTAAGAAGGTAGCTAGATAAATATTGCAATGTCTGTGTGTTGAAGAGGAATCAAATGAAGCTGAGGGATTGTTTGATTTAAGAGAGAATGATAACCATTTAAGCTGTCTTGAGGGAAATCTCCTTACATTGGATCTTGGGGTTTTTCTCACATAAAACTCAGAGGATTTGATATATTGTCAGCGAAGCATGCATACATGAAATTAGTCATGTATTTGATGCTTCTTTATTATAAGCCTGTTGCATGTAGACACAGCAAATAAAAAGGAAAACAAGCAAGGGTTTTCTTCACGTCACTAGTCTGAGATCTTAGCTCTATTCATGTGCCAAACAAAGTGGTATTAATTTGATTTTTAAAGTAACACATGAAAGTAAGGATTCCCATTTTAATGAAAAGTAGATGTGTTTTTTTAGCACATGTTTTAATTGTTTGAAATTATGCTCTCATTTTACATACGGACTGAACTATAACTGTAATAATAATGGATAAGAAAGAATGTATTTGGGAGCTAATTAATCATATACACATTCTAATTTTCACTAAATAAGTCATAATGCTATGGCTCAGGAAATATGTGCACACCTTACTGCAAAATAAATATTGTAATTTCTCATTCAAAATTGTATACATATATACACTGTATCTTGGCTATGCTTCTCCCTCAATGGCCACATCTAACTCCCTTCAAAATCTCTTCCTTCCTTCCTTCCTTCCTTCCTTCCTTCCTTCCTTCCTTCCTTCCTTCCTTCCTTCCAATTTATTTATTTATTTATTTATTTATTTATTATTTATTTTCATTAATATTTTTAGTTCATAATCTTTAGTGCTGACCATATGCATATGAGCACTTACTGGAACATATGGAGCTTACCAGTGGACTCAAATCCTAAAGAAAAATAACCATCTATCCCCCACATCTAGTCTTCAACTGTCATTACGGCCTCAGCTAGGGCTGGGTAGCCATGGCCAAAGAAGTTTCTTACTACAGTGAGTGGTGGTTAATGCAGAGACACATTATTATTGGAATTGCTGAGGATCAATGAGTCTGAATGCTGAGCCATACATAGACATCTGTATTAACCTCTTTACCCACAAAACTTCGAGAAGACTTCTGAAGAAGGGACACAAAGAACTGAGAGTCGGGACACACAAAAGAGTACTGTGAAGTGTTGTCTTCTAGAAATGACATGGATTTTATGCATGTCAGCAGCTGTGGCTGACAAATTAATATTTAATCTCAAGTATTCCACTGGTGTATGTTGTCTCCTTCCAAAAACACTTGTACGATGATGTAATCTTCCCTTTCAGAAAACTGTCATAAGAATTGAAAGCAGAATTTTTTCACTTGACATTGAAACAGAAAAGATTTGCTCCTTTTGTTTTGACTGATCTTTGTTTTGCAACATTAGTATAACCGCAGATAAGCTACTAAGATATATATTAATTAGATTACTTAGCCAATAAGTTTGGATATAGAAATCAGTATATGTTTAAAAAAGAAAAAAAAAATTGCAAAGCTATGTTTTGAGAAAAATATTCTATCCCCTACATATCTGCTGATAATAAAAGCTGAAAAAAAAAACTTTTCAGAGAACATGCTTGCAGTATGAATTATAGTTTATAGAATGTGTATCTTACCAAACCATGAGGCATCTGTGTCTTAAGAACTTTTTAATTGCTTGGTCATACAGACTCTATATGCCCCAGAACAGGGGAATGCCAGGGCCATTACGTGGGAGGGGGTGGGTAGGGGAGCAGGGTGGGGACGCGGGAGGGTAAGGGAAAATTTCTGAATAACATATGAAATGTAAATGAAGAAAATATCTAATAAAGAGAGAAAAAAAAGAACTTTTTAATAAAATAATGAAGGAACTGGACGGTGTGTGTGTGTGTGTGTGTGTGTGTGTGTGTGTGTGTGTGTGAAGGGTTGTTTCACATGCTCCTTTTGAAATATGAATTATAAACATATGCATGACGAACCTATCCACTCATGGATACTTTGCAGCCAATAAAAAACAGCTCAGAAGTTTTGGTCATGGAGTTTTAAAATCAAAGAAAATGTATGTTCAAATTTAAAGCATAACACAAAAGTTTTACGTAGAGTTCTATATATCAAATTATTACTTGTAGAACACAAAAAGAAATTTTTACATAGACAAACTATAGATAGTGTTATATTACTTTAACATTAACCACACTTTAGCAGTTTAGCCTGTTGAAAATATGATTAGTATGATTATTATAAAATAAATGTGATATGATTAGGATGCAGTAAAATAAACAACCTCTCAGTTATCCATATTTGTTCACACCTACTATCTTTTTCTATGTGACCTGCTAAAGTATGTACAATTTGTTTTCCTTTGTTCAAAGGTGTATAATAAATACTCAGTTAGATGATAATTACATGAACTTATGTCCCTCTAGCATTATATTCAAAGCTGAAATGTTTTTGCATCAAATTCACAAGTATCTGCTCCACATTTTTCCCTGTCTTCCATTTAGACAGGACCAGTTCTGATTCAGAATGCACTGGCACAGGGGAAAAAAAAATCTGAAACAGAATAGAATGTTGGGGCAATATATAGGTTCAACAATGGCTCAGACTCCAGATCAACAATGCATAAATGGGACATCATGAAACTGCAAAGCTTCTGTAAGGCAATATTACAAAATGGCAACCTACTGATTGGATAAAGATCTTCACTAACTATATATCCCATAGAGGCTTAGTGTACAAAATATATAATGAACTTATGAAGTTAGAATCAAAAATAATTTAAAATATGGAGTACAGAGATAAACAGAGAATTTTCAAGAGAGAAATCTTGAATGGCAAAAAAAGCACTTAAAGAAACATTCATCATTCTTAAGTCATCAGGTAAATGCAAATCAAAATTACCCTGAGATTCCAGTCACAGTGGATAAGATTACAATCTCAATTGACAGCACTTGCTGGAGAGGATATGGAAAAGAGGAACATTCCTACATTGATGGTGGGATTGCAAACTTGTACAATAACTCTGGTGCTTCCTCAAAACATTGAAAAAAATTTTACCTGAAGATATAGCTGTACGACTTCTGGACATACACACAAAAGATGTCCCACCATACCAGAAGGACACATGCTCTACTATGTTCATAGCAGCCCAATTTGTTATAGTCAGAAACCAGAAGCAGCCCAAATATCCTTCAACCGACATCATTGGGACTAGCATTACAATAATAATTTAAATAATAACGAATACTAATCAGTCATTTATTTCTAACGAGGCTTGACATCAAAAGCAAGCTATACTTCATGTATTCACAATACCTTTCTATATTAGGCTAACCATCTCCAATCTTAGAACAGAAAGTCTTTTTTTTTTTTTAATTAAATATTTTCTTTATTTACATTTCAAATGTTATCACTTTCCTGGTTTCCCAGGAAAATCCCCTATTCTCTCCCCGCTTTCCCTGCTCACCAACTCATCCACTCCAGCTTCCTTGTCGTGGCATTGCCATACTCTGGGGCTTACAACCTTCACAGGACCAAGGGCCTCTTCTCCCCTTGATGACTGAGAAGGCTATCCTCTGCTATGTGATAAAATCTGAACTTTTAAAAGTATGAACAGTCTCTTCTGAATTCTAAAACTCTGTGTTTCATATTTCCAGATTAGAGCCTCTGAATTTCAAATATATCTCAAACATATTCAGCACTAAGCATATCTAATTTCTAGTCAGTTACTAATGGATTTTTAGAATGAGTATAAAATGAGATTGGTTTAAAAAGAGGAGAACATAACTCAATAATATAATCTTTAATTTCTAAGTGCATTTGAAATGTCAAACAAATAAAAATAGAAAGGAGAGTCAAACTTAAATGGTGACAAAATAATAAAAAATGAATAATACCTTAAAATATTTCCATACTGTCTTATTATTTATCTAATAAATGAATTTAAAAAGAAATAACATCCTAAGCAGATGAGATTGTATTCTGTCTATAGATGATCAGATGCATTTCTTGCCTGTTTAACTCACTTGCTCTCCAGTTTCTGCGTTAAAATTGTTGCTCTTCCTAGAGGGCTCCTAGCACCCTATTATGGACAAAATCTTTCATTTGTTAATTGTTTCTACATACCTCAAATTTCCTTCATGGTAAAGAAATTATTGCATTTACATCCTGTGAGAAATTTTTCTCTAATTAAATTGTTTCCGTTTACCTCTATGTAAGCTAATAATACACTATCCTAATGGGAACTAATCAAAGTAACTAATCATTGTAACTAATTCATTTTCAATTTCTGCTGTTAATTGCTGTACTTTGTAGAATGTGTTTGGGATCATCAAAAATCGGGTCTATACACATTTTGGGGCTGTGACTATCCTTGAAGATTGTTGTCCAATCAAAGTAAAAGCTCATGGCTTCTTCTTACATATCTCATGCATTTTCCTTCTGTTCTGGACAAATTCAAATAGAAAACACTTCACGAGTATTTAGCAAGTTGTAGATTTATGTCAGAACTCTGAGTTGGAAATGTCTATTAAAGGATTATAGTTCAAGTAAATCAAGGTTCGTTCAATTTTTAATTAAAAATATATACTATATAACCTATGCATTTTATCATACATTAAATAAATATTTACCTTTAGTCATATGCGCCTTCAACATGTCTAAAGATAGAAATCATAAGGTTAGGGTTGTATAGTGTAGGATGTTTCCACAATTAGAAAGACAAAGACAAGATAGAGGAATCTGTGTTTTTCATTCTGAAGTATGGAAAGCACTGTATGTGGGAGAGGGCAGGGCAAAGTGTTCTTTATTATTTAAATCATATTCTTTCTGGCATCACAATTGTTCCAGCAAACCTACCTGCTGAGCTTTCTCTTAATGACTGGGTAGACTCAGGAAAACAACAAAGGTTGCATGTTGAACTTTCCTATTACTTCTAAGTATTGCAATTGCTGTGCTAGAGATTAAATTATAAGGAGGACATGCAAAATCATTATTTCCATCATTAATGTATATTTACTGTATAAATTATGCATCTAAATAGCTCTTTCTTAATAAACAACATCACAATCTCTAGTGGATATTTCTAATTACTTGTTCAATTTAGCTCTAGAATGTAAAATCTAATAATCACGTACAGAATAGTTCTCTGTATATTTTTCTCCAACTATGTGTACCTCAAATTATAGCTTGTAAGAGCGATATTTAAATGTAGATGTCTTGATGTTATCTCCTGAAGATTTTAAATCTGTGCTCCTGGAGAAATTGTCTATATTTTCTTCTCAATCACCTAAAGTCTGAGGGAGTTTGGCATAAGTAGTTTTAATCTGCTAATTCAAGCAATATTTTGAACACTTCAATTTACATATTCATTCCTGCTAATATCCTAAACAAGTAATTTATTTTCACAGATTTTATTCTATTTAAGAAAATATTCAAATTTCCCTGCCTATCTTTAATTGTTAGCCAGAGTAGAAAAACCTAGAAGAATATAATTACATAATGCCAGTAAAATTACTAGATTTAATATTTTGATGGTATTAGTTTCATGCTCAGGCTCCTGGCATTATATATTTTTAGATATTCCCATGACAGAAGAATGGATACAGAAAAATGTGGTTCATTTCCACAATGGAATACTACTCAGCTATTAAGAACGAGGACATCCTGAGTTTTGCAGCAAATGGATGGAACTAGAAAATATCATCCGAATTTACTTTTTTACACTCCATATTCCATTTCCATCCCCCCATCCACCCTCAGACTTGTGCACATCCCACACCTCCTCCCCACTCCCTACCTTGTCTACACATGGATGCCCCATCCCCTCCCCACCTGATCTCTAAACTCATACCGAAAAGGACATGCATGGTATGTACTCACTAATATCTGAAGATTAGACAAAACAAAAACAAAAACAAAAAATCAAAAACAAAAACCATATAGAATACACAAGATACAGTCCACAAAATTCAAAAGGCTCAAGAAGCTGAAGTGCCAAGTAAGGATGACTCAGTCACACTTGAGAGAAAAAAGAAAGCAATCATAAGTCTGTCTGAAAGAACTACAGGGATGGAAATGGAGAGGGATCTCAGGAAAAGAAGGTCCAGCAACAGGCCAAAGTGGGATCCAGCTCAAGGGGAGGCCCCAAGGCTGGACACTATTACTGAGGCAATGTAGCCCTCACAAAAAGGGACCTATCATGACTGTCCTCTGAAAGACCCAATAAGCAGCTGAAGGAGTCAGATGCAAAAATTTCCACCCAACCAATGGACAGAAGCAGCTGATCCCTGTTTTTGAAGTAGGGAAGGCTAAAAGAAGCTGAGAAGGAGAAGGGTGACTGTATATGAGCACCAGCAGTCTCAATTAATCTGGACCCCCGAGGTCTCTCAAACACAGGACCACCAACCAGGCAGCATATGAGGTCCCTAATACACATACAATAGAGGACTTCCAGGTCTGTTTTCATTCAGAGATGATGCACCTAACACTCAAGAGACTGGAGGCCCCAGGGAGTTTAGAGATCAGGTGGGGAGTGGATGGGGCATCCATGTGGAGACAGGGTAGGGAGTGAGAAGGAGGTGTAGGATGTGCAGAAGTCTGAGGGTGGATGGGCGGATGGAAAATGGAATATGGAGTGTAAAAAAGTAAATCAATTTAAAGAAAAAATATCATTACATCATTTCCTTTATCATTTTTTCCCTCCATCACCTCCTATGTACCTCTCTGTGTGTCTCTTATGATACCTGGACAATTTTCATTAATCGCTGAGATATATATATATATATATATATATATATATATATATATTCCTCTATGTAACCCCAATAAAGCTAATAAAACCAGTTTTAGCCACAACAGGGTAAATTTTGTGTATCAGAAACCAAAGGGATGAGAGGGAAAGATTTTTCAAATAATATTCGTGAAAAATGATAATAGAATTAACTAAATAAATTAAAATTCTATAAGCACTATTTGTTTTGTTTTGAAACAATATATGAGAAGAAACAAAATTAAAAATAAATATCAACCTTTGGATTGCATTTTAAATATCTACTATTTCTGGAATGATCCAAAATGCAAACATATAATTACCCTCAATGGCCAATAATTTTAGTGTATTGTTTGTTCATAAATAGAACAACAACCAAAAAAATTAAGAATTTAATTTTGTCTCTGAGCAAAATTATTTTGTCAATGTCCGACTGACTTCTTGTAATCTTGTAATGAGAAGAACGTTGAATAAAGACCTTAAAGCATACAAGGAGCCTGCAACGTTAGCAGAGCTCAGAGAAGATACCCAAGTAAACTGAAGGGAGAGCTCAGAGAAGGTGCCCAAGTAAACGGAAGGGAGAGCTCAGAGAAGGTACCCAAGTAAACGGAAGGGAAAGCTCAGAGAAGGTGCCCAAGTAAACTGAAGGGAGAGCTCAGAGAAGGTGCCCAAGTAAACTGAAGGGAAACCAAAGTCCAGTATACACATACGATCCCTGAATCACCACCTGAAAGGAGTTACTTCAAATCAAAATTAAGGCTCATAGGTCTAGAAACTGCTCTAAGATAATGCCCTGTCTTCACCCTTGCCCCAAATAGTAATACTTCAATGATATGATGAAACTTTATGGATCATATAGCATAGTTTTTCAAAACTCAGCAGTACATGATGGTCACAGTGGTGGTTAGAATAAATGCAGTCCTCATAGGTTCATAGGGAGTGGCATTGTTTAGGACACATGGCCTTGTTAGGGTATATATGGCTGTACTGGAGTAACCCTGTCACTGAGAGTAGGCCTTGAGGTTTCAGGGGCTCAAGCCAGACCCAATGGCTGTTTTTCTCCCTGCTACCTGCTGCCTGCTGTTCTGAGGAAGAACTCTGAGCTCCCTTTTCAGATGTAGCTCTTTCAACTCCTTTCCAGCAACACATTTCTCTGCATGCTGTCAAACTTCATGATATGATAATCATGGACTAAAACTCTGAATCTATAAGCCAGCTCATATACATCTTTTTTTCTTTTATCAGAATTGATATGCTTATGGTGACTTTTCGCATCAATAAAGTCCCTAACTAAGACAGCCTTGGAAACATATCTGGAACTCTTAGTGATCTGGTATGAAAATTAAATTTAGGTGTATATATATAGTAAGCCTCGGTTTTGAAGCATGTGAGGAATATGCTTGAGGCTATATAACATTCTTCTAATTAGTAATATTTACACCACTACATTATGTACTAGAAAATTTCTTTCTATTTTTTCATATATTTTCAATTTCTAAATTATACAACAATATTTTTCTATAAAGGTACTTAATATTTTAAAATTTGAGCAACAAAAATAACAGGAATAATCAACTCTCTTTAAAAATCTCTCAACATTAATGGACTCAATTCCCCAATAAAGAGACACAGGCTAACAGATTGGATATATAAACAAGATTCAGCATTTTGCTGCACACAAGAAACACACCTCAGTGACAAATACAGATATGACCTCAGAGTAAAAGGATAGGAAAATGTTTTGAAGAAAATAGTCACAAGAAACAAGCTAGAGTTGGCATTTTAATATCCAATAAAATAGACTTTAAATTAGAAGTTACGGATGAGATGAGGAAGGACATGTCATAATCATCAAAGGAAAAATCCATCTAGAGCAATTAGAAATAAAAAAGATATCAAGTAGAAACAAATTGCAAGGAAAGATGACAAAGTATCACTATTAGCAGATAGTATACACAAGCGACTCTCCCAAATTTCACCAGAGAACTGCTTCAGCTGATAAAAACTTCAGCAAAGTGGCAGGATATAAAATTAACTCAAACAAATCATTAGGCTTTCTTTATATAAATGATAGACAGGCTGAGAAAGAAATTAGGGAAACACCAACCTTCTCTATAGCCACAAATAGTGTAAAATATCTTAGTGTAACTCTTGCCAAGCAAGGGAAAGATCTCTATGAAAAGAATGTCAAATCCCTGAAAAACAGAATTCTTAGACGACTTCAAAAGAGGGAAGATCTACTGTGTTCATAGATCAGTAGGATTAACATAGTAAAAATGGCCATTTCACCAAAAGCAATGTACAGATTCAGTACAATTCTCATCTAAATTCCAAAACAATTCTTCACAGACATGGAAAGAGCAGTTCTCAGCTGCACATGGAAAAACAAAAAGTCCAGGATAGCTCAATCAATTTTCAACCATAAATGAACTTAATCCTTGAGAGACTTAAGGCCCCAGATAAAGAAGGTAGCACCCTCTTGGAGGCAAGGAGGAGAATAAAAATAATGAGGAACTGTGGGAGGGTGGAAAAAAGGGGAGAAATGACTGAATTTAAATAAATAAAATAATTTTAAGAATTGAAAATAGCACATTTATATAATCTTGACATAACCAGAGTAAACATTTAACTTCTCCCAATAAAAATAGGAATGAATAGATACATGATTTCATTTCCTACCTAATATAGAAATATGCTGGGAACTCTGGAAAAATAAAGGAAAAGAATTCAGAAGTCAAGTATGGTAACATTTTAATTCTTTACATATAGTGATGCAGATGTTTCAGGATGAATAATGAAAAGTGTCCATCATAATAAAGAAGGAACAATAAATGTTCCTCACTTTGAGGAACAATTGTTTTAAGTTTGTCTTTTAACTGAGGATGGTAAAGCTATTTTGAAACCCAAACTTCCTACTGTCCTCTCTTATCTGATCAAGACTACTAAAATCACAGCTAACCCTTTAGAGCAATAAATTGAATTAATTCAAATGCTATAACATTTAGAACTCAGAATTCTTTAGAATCCTCTAGAGTCCCTCCAAATAAGCATTAATAAAAACTACATCTGTCTGTATCTTTATGTTTATCTCAAACCAGAATATTCCCAGTTGTGTTTTTGCTTTTCATTTCCCTCTTTCATAACAGACATGAATAGCTTTGTCTTCACACTTATGTAAGAAAACCAGTAATCTTCCACTAGAGGAGGAGGGAATAATTGTACTAGATTTAGGATAACCATGAAGATTGGAAGAAAAACGGAAGAAAAGAACATGATAACTGAGGTTGAATACATCTCCTGCTGTCCTGAAACAGTTTGATCATTTGTCTACCTGCTTCTGAGAACCGTATTATAAGTAAGAGCCTGTGTTGTTTTTTATTGATACCACACCAACACACTAAGCAATTTCCAACACAAAAAGCTCCTGACTGCATACTCATTCTTCAGGGAAACAGTATGTGGAACCTAAATAACAACAGCAACAACAACAACAACAACAACAGAAAAACTCTATAGAGTTTTGAAAAGAGAACACAGAGTGTCTGATAAAGGACCAGTAGATTCAGATTCTCAGTGGTAAAGTAAGGACTGAAGTGTAGCTGACTTGTAGAAAGATTGGCCAGCATGCTTTAAGCCCTGGGTTTGTTTTACTGTGCACCATACACTCATACATCTGTATAAAGTAGAAAACAATTCGCTACTATGGCCTTGAAATGTCCAGTCAGTAATTTGTACAAATATAAGAACCTAAAAGAAATTTCATATTGCAATAATAGGAAAAAAAAATAGTCGAGATTTATGTGTGATTAACGACATAACCAAGTAATTTCTATAATTAGCCAGTCTTCAAAATATGTCAAAAACAATAAATTCAGAGAGGAGGCATGAAGCATGTTTTAGATGGATATATTTCATCACCTGAATCAACTGGTATATCAAAAGATCATTACAATAAAACAGTCACTTTTATCATCATAAATATGAAACACAAAATAGTGTAATAGCTCCTAGCTGTACTTCTTGGAGGAGAAAAGAAAATCATTTTGGTAAGAATAATAAATTTTAGAAAAGAATTCTGTCATCCTCAGAAAATTGTTACAGCTTTCCAAACTTTAACAAATTACTCACTAAAGTATTATAAATATTGAGTACTTATACCTGTGTTTCACCATCTTTGAAACAACAGCTTAGGAATTTAAATGGGGTAAAGTAAAATGCACATAAAACAATGTAAAAAGCAACCTGGTTGGCTAAGCTGACACAGTGCTTAACAGAACTTGCAGGTGTTTTAACACACCCAAGTTGAGTTACCACCACCCACTGGGAAGCTCATACATCTCTATAACTCCAAGCACAAGGTATCTGACACCAGCTACCAGCCACTATGGACAAAATGAGACACATGTCAGCTGGGGATATGGTAAAGTCAGCTTGCTACAAAAGCAAAAAGAAATGGATTTGAAATCTACAAATCCACATAAAACCAAGCATGTCTGTAATCTCAGCAATTGTCTGGTGAGATGAGAGACAGGAGAATACCTGGAACTTGATGGGCTAGCTCACATTGTTACACAGCATCAAATGAGGAATCTACTTCATCCAAGATGGAAGACATGGACTTGACCCAAAAGCTGTTCTCAGGGTGTCAAATATGTGCCATTGCACATTCATACACAAAAATTTATGCACCAACACACATACACTCACATATATTATACACATTCATACAAATATATCATCATATATACTGACAAAAAATAATCAAATTCATAAAGTTACTTGCATGTTCCTTTTTTGAAATCCAATAGAATAATAATAATTTAAGTTTCTAAAAGCACACACAGAAATCTTTGATTAAGATAGATTCAAATCTCTGCTAGTGTAAATATGTGTGAGATATTGTTATATTTGCATAGTAGGAATAGTGCAAGGACTTTCTCATATGAATTGGAAAGGTGACAGGTGGGATATGTTACATTGCACCAGAGGGTTTGTTTTGGCTCTGAGTTTCATTCCCAGGATCTAAAATAATAAAGCACAAATGTCCATTCTTAACTTTTCTATATACTAAACTCTAGTTGTCTGAGTGTGTTGGTAATGGGGGGAGGAAATGACTCAAAGATAATATAAAGAGAGCAGAAATGTTTGAACAATTGGTTTTCTTTATTTTGTTATGCAACTAGCCCAGGGTCACCTCTTTCATGAAATATTTGTATATTCACTTAATTGTGTGTTGCATGAACCTGTATTTTCAATGTTCATGGTCCTGTTGTGCAAATCATCTGTTTAAAATTCTATTAGTATCATGTGTATGACTAATATTTGAAAAATTATATAACCCTTATTTACCTTATAAAATATTTATTAATTTTCAACTTGAAATGTTCTTTGACATAATAACAAATTTAACAAATTACCTTGAAGTGTGATTGGAACCCAAGATTTATTTAACAAACACAAACAAATATATGCAAAATGAGCTTGAAGACAGTCTATAGTCGTGCTTAGAGCATCACTACCATGAAAGGAAAAAGTTAAGGAAGAAAGGAATGGAGAAGGGAAGGGAAGGAGGGAAGAAGGGAGGGAGGGAGGGAGGGAGGGTGGGAGGGAGGGAGGAGGGAAGGAGGAAAAGTGGAAGAAAGAGAGGGAGGGAGGAAGACAAAGCAACAACAGAAAGAAAAAACAAAGCAAAAGAGAAGGGAAAAAGAAACGTTATTGAAAGTGCTTTAAAAGGCCTATGTAATATTCCTTTAATGTACTACTGGCCATTTTAAAATACACAACAATGTCACTGCTGAATTGTATGGGAGAAGGCTTATGAGAGAAATGTTAGAAAATGAATTAAATTTTGTCACTTAACAGAAATGCTCACAAGCATTAGGGAATTAATGAACAATAAAAAAACACATAAGATAAATGGACAATAAAAGATGTACTCGTGACCTTAAAAGGAATACTTCTCTCATAGGCAGAAAAAAAATACCACAATATCTTTGTTTGAGTTACGAATATATGGAGGTAGAAATATCAGAAGTACATAGTTATTGTCAACTAAATAATTAAGTACTGATCTAGCCCGAACTTGATTTGATTCTGTCCCAAATAAAAATAAGAAACATAACTTTGATGTATGCCAAGTCTGTGGCCATAAAAGCAATATCCCAACACATTATTTTTCCTCTTACTTGAGTGAATTTGACTTATGGAAAGGAGAAAAATTTTGTTAAATAACCAAAAAAGAAAAAAAAAAAAAAGATAACACTTTCAATTGTTGTTAGTATGTTCTTCTTAACACCATTAACAAGAATGGACTTCAAACACTTTAGTACATTTTCAGATGAGTTGGCACTGTGGGACCTTAGAAATTTTTAAGAGGAAAAATAAACCCATTGACCCCTAAAGAAGTTGTAAGTAATCCTGTGAACCTAGAGTTAATAAAGCTTAACATTTTCCACTATATTTATAAATACCTAAAATACTAACCTATACTATTTTTATAAACATAATTTACATTAAAATAAGACATATACCCTTCATGTCTTGGTGTCTGCCTTTTCATCAATGAAACAAGAAGGATCTTTTTTTTTTTTTTTTTAATACAGAGCATCTTGAATCATTTGAGTCAATAGCAATTCAGCTATAAAGGCTGTGCTCATGTGCATATATCCAACACATCTGAATTAGCTAAGTTTGAATTAAGTCAAATAAAAATAGCTTCCAACAATATAGCTAAGATATCAGTGAACATGAGATACCAGCTACATAGCACATATTTTTCTACTACCTTCTCAGTTCACAAAATTGCTGCATAAATATCACTGAACATGGTTGTGACTTCTTTCAATGTCCCTAGGAAACTATATAAGTCTGTTGTCTCGGTCTCTTAGTGACAAACTCATGTGACATTTTACAAAAACAATAATTAAAAGAAATAAATATGGGCAATAAAAACAAAATTTCAACAAAGGAACAAAGAAACAAAGAAAGATATAAGCAAGCAGGGCACCATGAAAAGTGAAACGTGGCTGAAATCCAAGTGCCTTAAATGAGAAATGGCTGAATGAGATCCTGCTGACACATGAAGCTATTCAAGAGACTCCATCCACAGCCCAGGAACTTAGCGAAGGCAAAGTTTCAGTATAAATGACCAAAGTGACTGTGATAGAAAAAGATGATGATGTCCCAGAGGCAGTGACACCAGTGAAAACCTACACTATAAAAGAACTCTCGCAGACACTTTGAAACACTTCAACTTCAAATGATGAAATATGGCAAACTGATCCAACGGAAGAGAATGACAATTCCTAAAACAGGAAAGATGGATGTGCCACACTGGAAACTCCAGCGAGGCAGAAATGCAAGGCTTGTTTAAACTCCTTCAGCTGTGTGTTTTATAAAGTTTATCTTCAGCGTTTCTAAGCTTGTAAATTACAGTGTAGGAAACAAGTAGCAGTTGCCTATTTGTTTCAACAGAAGAAGATTTGCCATGCACAAGGAGAGGGAGAAGACCATGGAGCAACTGTAAATTCTTTTAAATGAGTATNAAAAAAAAAAAAAAAAAGATTAAAGGCACAAGAGTAAATCTCCTTACTACTCATTTTTACAAATATATCACAAACTCCAATATATTCTAATCTACAGAGAAAAAGGTTTTTCTTCTAATCTTCCATAAGAAATAAATTTTAATGAAGTAAGTAGCTGGTAAAGTCACTAGCAGATACATAGTAAAAGAAAGCCCTGGATGTTAAAAAAAAAAAAAAAAAAAATGCTCATCTCTTAGTCATCTCCACAAACTGAAACTTGAATGGGAGATGTGAAAGATTCTTTCTCTCAGCTTTGTTTTTCAAAATTGGCAAACACTGTCTGCCCCTGCTCCTTTCTCCTCTTACATACACTTTATTTATACAACACAGGCAACGTGCCTTTCTTCTGATTTCCTTTGAAACGTCATCCTAAGAATCATAGACATTTTCCTCAGTGAGGCCAAGAGAACTGGGAATACATTGGTTCGCTTCTGCTTCCTCTGTTGCCTACTTGGCTGCTTCTGTAGCAACAGAACAAAAAGAGGATCATGCATGAAATACAGCTATTATTTATGAGAGAATGGCTCATTTTAAAACAAGATAGATGGTTAATATTCCATGAATATTCCCCTACCAGATTGTAACACTTCTGAAGGAGGTTAAATTGTGAGCCAAAACTGTCAATTTTTTTCTCTTGATATAACACCAAAATAGCCTGATCAGCCCAAAAGCTGCTGAGTTGGCCTATTAGGATTTGCTACTGCTCTGCAATGTGAAAGAAAGGGGATTTGGTCTATTTCATGGGCTGGTTTTTCCCCCAAAGGCTTTGAGAGTTATTGCCTACAGAACAAGAATTTCTGCCTGACTGGCTTGATGTGACATTTATCTCTAGTTTTGTGAATGAGGTCATAGTGTTGTTTAATGCACTACATTAACCTGTGTCTCTGGAGTCCCAAACCACTTCAGATCACAGTTTAGTATTGTCCAGTTACAATGAATACATATGCAAGCAAGTTCAAATGACATTCTAAATCCAGTCTGCTATGCAGGTCACTTGACATTCAGGAAACGTTATCAATCCTCTACTGTATAACACGGATGTTTTCAGTAAAGAAAAATGTATTCCCTTTAATGTATGTGTGTGTGTGTGTGTGTGTGTGTGTGTGTGTGTACAAATTTTTGGCCAAACCCATACAAGATTTCTGGAGATGAGCTAAGTGAGTATCTCTTCTATTAAATAAGATTAATATTATGGCATACCATCTGCTTTTTTTTTCCTAAAAAAAATAATGATCAACATTCGATATGAAACCTTAGGAAGGCACAGACAATGCTGTTACTCATCTGTTGAAGAAAAAGTTAAAGTCTCACAAAACATCAGGGCTTCTGGAATTAAGAAATCAGTGCTATATGCCTATTTGACCTTTCATTTTATCAGACAATTGATTTTCAGCAAATTCTGAAGGTTTGAACTCCATGATTCTAATTTAATTGCTAAGAAGAGTACACTTAGAAAACATAGAGAGATGACAGATTTTTCTCCTTTTAAAGGATTTAAACAAACACTATTTTAGTTCATATTTTATTATATATTCAAAACTTTCATTCAAAATGTTTCTAGTCAATGAAAATTTAAGGTTGTATCAGATGACCAATTCAGATTACTAATGAATTAGTAATGTCTTGATTATTTTCTAACATTCAATTTCCAGGCACTGGGAGACTATTATCCAGAAGAAATAGTTTAGGGAGATAAATAATCAGAAAATCAAATATCAGTTTGGTCACTCTTATTGGTTGCTAAACATAGAATTCTTTTTTTTTTTTTTTTTTTTTTTTTTTATTTGAGACAGGGTTTCTCTGTATAGCCCTGGCTGTCCTGGAACTCACTTTGTAGACCAGGCTGGCCTCGAACTCAGAGATCCGCCTGCCTCTGCCTCCCGAGTGCTGGGATTAAAGGCGTGCGCCACCACGCCCAGCTTAAACATAGAATTCTAATCATGCTTTTATATGAAATTATAATTTTATTGGTCTCATTAATGTTTGCAGCTTTAGTAACAAATCCCTAAGATGTTACTCCAGTGTTCCTTTTTCTCTTGGTGAGACATTGGTAATTCATCTAATTATAAGACTCTTATGAATAAATTCAAAGACTTTGAGATTCACCTATTCATTTATTTTAAATATATTTAGTGTTTGATTTTAATGTTTACAGCAAATAGATGTTGATTTAGGCCACCAATATATAAGTGACCAAAATTATTTTAAAATTTGAATATTGCTTATAAAATATACAGGTCCACAAAAATTAACAAGGTCTTTTAAAACTTTTTCAATGAAAAGTTTAGCTATAATAAAAGAAAAGCATCTAAAATATAATTATTGATGTGTACGTTTTAAATGAAAGTATTAGGAGTACAGAAGGAAATACATTTTTTTTCCTAAAAGAATGTTTTCTCAAATAATAAATCCACTAACACATGAGGTATGGGTCTTGAGAGAAGAAAGGGTTGTGGAAAGTGATTTAATTCTATTTAAATTAAAAGCATAATAAAAACAATCATTTAAATAAAAAACCCTTAAGTGATAGCAAAAGAAAAAAAACTGTAGATTTTAATCTCCTTTTCTGATGATCACAGTGATATTCCTGTTAACAAACACAATAATTTTCGAATTGTGATTATTTCATCAAAATGCATATATAAGTGAATATAAAGTAAGTGCCAACTTTCATACACAGTGTAAAATCCCAAATGCTTGAATGTCCTTCATTGTTTTTCTTTTCTCTTTCCTAGCTTAGAATAAAGAACTCATATACCAGCCGTCTAACAGCCTCATTCAGTACCAACATCTCTTCCTTTATGTTGACCACAACCCCAAACCACTTAGTGGAAGTATTTCTGGAGACAAATATAGGCCAGTGATAAATTTCTGTTGAGTAATGGCATGAAATATAGTTAATGAAGAAGTCACTTGGCTGAAAATAGCCTAAGCAGTCTTCTTCCAGATTTAAAATGGATATAAACCATGTGAAGTGCAAACTGAATCCTTCTGTTGGGAAAAGAATTGGTAGTCTCCATCAGGAAGGAGATTCCAGGTGATGATATGGATTTTTTTCCTAGAAATCTCTTTCCTACCAAGGTTTCAGAATGCTAGTATAAAAGATTCATTGATGAACACATGTTTTTAGACCATAAATGCTTGAAAGAAAAAGCTATTGGAAGGTTTGTTCCCATGTTGCATTTAAAATACTGCTGATACTTAGCTCTTTGTTCAATGCTTATACTATCATTACTACCTGACAAACATTGTTATCTTATTAATTTTTAAATCCATTAGTGTGTATTCTATTTTGTTTCTCTATTGTTGTGATAAGCACTGACTGATAATAACTAGGGGGAAGAAAGAGTTTAATTGATTAAGAGGTTACAGTTCATCACTGAATAATACCAAGGTAGGAAGAAAATGAAAAATAATTGTTCCTTCCTAACTGGCTTGCTTCATCTGTCTTTCTCATCTACATTCATTTTACATTCAAAGGCCACATTTCTAAATATGAAACTGCTTATAGTGGGCTTGGCCCTTTTACATCACTGAACAACTAAGAAAGAAAGTATGTCATAGACATGGTGATAGCTAATTTAAGACAGGTTGTTCTCCTCCCAGGTCCATTTATAATTGTGTCAAGTTGACCACTAATCAACACAGCCTGTGAGTATGCATATATGGATATGGGCTAGTTCATATCAAGGGATTGGAACTATTTGATGGGGAAGGCATGTTGTGTTGGGTACTTTGAATGACTTCTTTGTTTTTTTATTGGATATTTTCTTTGTTTACATTTCAAATGCTATCCCCTTTCCGGGTTTCCCCTCTGAAAATCCCTAATCCTTCCTCCCTTCCCCTGCTTCTGTGTGGGTCTTCCCCCATCCACTCACTCCTGCCTCCCTGCCCTTGCATTCCCCTACACTGGGACAAAGGTTCACAGTACCAAGGAAGGGCCTCTCCTCCCATGTGGATAACATAGCTAGGTGCTGGGCAAACTTATTTTTAAAACTCTTCTCATAGTGTTTTTCCCAAAATCATTTTTTTTTAATTTTATGTTAGATTAGAGATTTAAAAGTATGGTCTTGTGTTTTGAAATTCATTGTATTTTCCCTAAAATGTTCATGTTGTATTTGGCAGCCAGGATTAAATGACTCAGTTTCAATTCCTATTTCCTTTCAATGCTCTTAAAATATTTCTCATTCTTTCTTGTCATTTGAATTTTTAAATTCCTAGCACGTTTGAACTCAAGTATTAAATTAAATGAATGCCATATCCCTTTGGAGCAAAGGAATTTAAGCTCCCATATGTTCTTTATTCAAATGACTTAAATATTATAAATGTACGTCACACTGAAATGCAAAATAATCTCTGTGTTTTATCTACACAGAAATCCACATGAAAAATGCAGAAGATAAAGTTAATGCAGTATAGATTTTGCAAACTTAAATCTGTAGTCATGAATTACAAAAGCTAAAGTTTATAAAACTCCAGCTAAAATATTATCATTTTTTGTTGAATATGTGGGTTTCCACAACTTGTAGGATTCACTGCCAATGTTGTTCTCTTACTGTTATATGCAGATTTTAGCTTCCATGCTTAAGAATCTGAGGCAACAGCCATAACTTTTAAATTTGTTTAGAATCTACTCCAAGAATATGCAGTACTGTTTTTGTGAGATCCTGGGCCTTAAGACTTTGCATAGCTGACACTCTTCTGTAGTTTATTAGTTGCCTTAGTTGTATAACAAAAGTAATATTCATATAACTATTAAACTTATTAAATACATTTATAAATCAATACATTAACATTTCACCTTGATTTAGATTATAAGAGCACTTCACAGTTAATATTTCCTCAATTATGTTAAAGACAGTGCTATCTTTATCTGATATTATAGTTATGTATTTGCAATGCTTTTCTTGGGTATAAATGACTGCACTTTCATCAGCAAAAAACATAACAATAAGTTTACATATTATGTTTTTACTAAGACATATGTTTTTCAAATTGAACATTTATGTCAAAAACTCACCCTTCAAAAGAAACTCAACAAAAAAAAAAAAAAAAAAAAAAAAAGAAAGATTTCATACATTTTTTTAAGACCAATTCCTGTAATTGAGTTGGAGCCATGTGGAAATCATTGATTTAAATTTAAACTTGTTTTCATTCTGATCCCGATTTTCAGAAAATGTGTTTCCTATTTGTGGGTATTTTATAAAATTATTTTATAAAATATAAAATGTCCTATCTACATAATAGATAAATGCCTCCAGATGTATAGAAAGCTATTGAAGTTAAACCAAATTCTAAGAGATGGCCCTAGAAATTTACATTTTACAGGATTGTTGGGGACTTAAACTGCTATTACCTGAATTTAATCTTCCTAGTTTTTCACATCAAAAGACAGAGGCAGAGATGAGCAGTGCTGCCTGGCCCTTCTGGAATGAAGCATAGCTTCTGTGCAAGAGTTGTCATGTCAACAGCACTACACAATATGATTTTTCTCCTATTGTTGATTTTACTGTGTTCCCTCATTAAAGAAAAAAAAAGGAAGAAAGAAAGAGAGAAAGAGAGAAAGAGAGAAAGAATGGAAGAAAGAAAGAAAGAAAGAAAGAAAGAAAGAAAGAAAGAAAGAAAGAAAGAAAGAAAGAAAGAAAGAAAGAAAGAAAGAAAGAAAGAGAAAGAAAGAAAGAGGAGACTATATAATATCATCGGGGCAGAGATTTTTGCCCTCTAACATTAATGCTGAGCTACATAATCCTGTTAGATTTCTTACAGAAACTAATTATGCAAACAGCATGAATCCATTTCTCAGACTCGTTTTATAAATCTGAGTTATCACCAGTCATCAGAGTATCTCTTAATCCAAACTGCAGATATTTAGTGACTTGAGTGATGTGACTAGTAGGCTACTTTATAAAGGGGGTATACCTTTATAAAAATCATAGGCAAAGAGGTTGTACAATATCAGACATCATGATGATTGGGTAAGAGACAAAAATATTGAGGGTGAAATGTCATTTGCTACCATTTAAACTTGTAGTTTAAAAGTGGTTAATTGCATCAGGGAAATGATGAATTTCTGTTGTTTACATTGACTTTAAGAACAACATTCAGATTGTCAATATCAGATCTCAATATCAAAGATCTCAACCAAGAGAAAATAATAATCATCATAAAAATATTCTCACCATTTCATTGACAATCTGCTTGTTCCACACTTCTTACTAATCAGGAAATTGTTCAACTACCTAAATAACTGTAGAGTTGAAAACTTCAGGTCCTGCAGCCAATATGTCTGTAAACTGCCCTCATGGTCCAAAGAGAAATGATTAAGGGGGATGGCCAGTTGAACTGTTGAGAGCTACCATAGCAAAATATGATGTTTTCTTTTATTTCTTATTTATTTATTTATTTATTTTTATTTTTATTTATTTTTCGAGACAGGGTTTCTCTTTGTAGCCCCAGCTGTCCTGGAACTCACTCTGTAGATCAGGCTGGCCTCGAACTCAGAAATCCACCTGCCTGATGTTTTCTTAATAAAATGCAACCAGAAATGAATAATTCCATTAAATAATTCAGTATTGTCTCTTTCCCTTATGAATGTGTATTTTATCTGATTGAATGTACTGCCGGTTTCATAGATTGTTAAATATGAGGTACTAAAATGGGGTCAAATATGGAATGCAGAGACTGCATATGAACAAAGGAATAAAGTATAAACATTTTCCATATTTTCTCTCCATTTGCTCCTGTTCACAACAAAAATGTATTATTTGTTACAATTAAACATAAGTATTCACCTTCTCTTCAGACACAGAAATGAAATCATAGAAATATATTCATGACTAAAAAATAAGAGGTTAGAACTTTGCCTGGATACTGAGAGGAAGAGCTTGAGCCTGTTAAAACTGGTAATAGTGATGAACAGGAACTCAGTTAGGAAACTTCTTCAACATAGAGATGCTTTTATCCATTCTTTTATCTACTTCCACTTTGTTGATCTTCCATTGATTAAATTAGATAATGTTTCAGCCAAGGCTTTCTCGGTATGGTGATCATTTCTGCAAAAATTAGATCTTAGCAAGGGTAGCAAAGGGTGAAACTGACATTTATAGGAAATGTAAAAAGTATTTGAGGAGAGGAGTTTTTTGGACCTTTTATCATGAACCTTATGCTTAGACACCTATATGTGTATCTGTTCTTAACACATTATAAATACACAGTTAAATAATATGCCCTATGTGACAGATGTCACCCAGAATGCAAAGAAACTGATCTATGTCCAGCACTGCTGTGACACCTACCAAGGAAGTAAATAGAACTTAAAACTGCCTGTCATTCTCTGTGTCTTTCTTTACCTCTCTCTCTCTCTCTCTCTCTCTCTCTCTCTCTCTCTCTCTCTCTCTCTCTAAGTAAAACAGAAGTACTTTCATATATTTTAAATTGTTTCTGTTTATTAAACTAAGTCTGAAATTATTATTCAACTAATTTACAAATCTTATTACTCTTAGGAATGATCCACTTGGGATAATTTAAACACATAACCAATCTATCTTTAGGACTATACATGTCTCATCTACTTAGTGAACTTCTCAGAATTCATGTAAAGTACCCAGCTCAAGTCATGAAGCCATAGTATTTTCAAAACCGAAAACAACCCATACTTGGAAATCAAGTTGTCTCCCGTAGATGATGGGGGAAAAAAAATGAACCATTTGGCTCTCTTTATGACATATATATTTTGATTTAAAATCTTGGGAGGTTTTTTTTTTCCAAATGACAAATATTCTTTCAAATTGTTTTGTTCATTTTTACCACCTTCACTGAAGCATGGATGGTGCAGAAGTAGGCATTAGTTCTTGGCTTGTGTGTGATTCAGTGGAGTGTTACTGCATTCCAATTACTCAGACAGCAAGGAACACAGCTGTGTCCAAGAAGGATTTTAGAGTTTCTTAACAATCTCTGTATACTTCAATTGAATTCAATACAATTGCATGTTAACTGTGACAGCTGAACCTGCACTCAGACAATCTCTGGGGTATAAAATTGAAATGCTTGAGAGTCTTGTAGTGTGCTATCATATTCATAAAGTATTTTAAGGTGTTTTTAAGATGTAATATAATTAAGATCCTTAGATTCAGTCTGCACATTCATCTGGTATAAATTAAAGAACACGGCAATGATGTCATATACTACTGCACAGAGTGATGACTTCTCTATTAATGCAGAATAGATGATATCGTTTGGCAGAACTGAGTCTATCACGATAACCATTAGGGTGATATGTCTTTGCTAACATTGCCTTTGCAATGCATAGCAATGTGACTCTAGCATTTTTTCTGGCTTTCTGTTATTCCCTTTACACCAATACTCTAACTTCTTAAAAGAAGTATATGAGATTGTATTGTCAAATGCACATCATAATTTTCATAACCTCCAGAATCTACTTTCAACAACTAACTAGTCTTTCCCTGACCTGGTTAGATGAATCCAAACCATCACTTCCTATTTTTACATACTCCCAAGTTTGCTATCAAAGCAAAGAGTAAAGTGATTAAAGTTAAAATATTGATGATCTTTTGAAAGTCCAAATTAAAGGTATATGTGAATGCATTTCCTCCATGCCAAAATTAAATTTTCAGTTATTTGAGATGACCAAGAAACTGAGTACTCACTTTGATAATTATATACATTATATTGATAAAGAAAAATCTAGTAGGTAAGTTTTCATTGTGGTAAATTTTTTTAATATATTGTAGAAAATAAAATTAAGGAAACCAGAATATAGACTAACCTAATTTGGAAACTATGAAGTATTTAATATGGCCTAAACTAGCTATTAATTAAGAAACAATATAAACTAATTTTTGAATGTGAGTGTGTGTTTCTATGTAATGTGTATATAAGTATACAAATACTGACACAAACAGGCACTGGAAATGTTTCTTACATTACACTTTTTTATCAGTATAGAACATTGCTGTCATTGTTTTGAACAAATTATCATACAGCAAGTATTTGACAAACAAAACTACGGCCCATAAAATTGCACCATGTCATTTGTGAAACCTTCTTATTTTCCAGAGTCAGAATAGTTATTTCACTTACATTTTCTGTTATAGAATGTATTCTCATTGCACCAAGAAATAGGAAAGCCAAATTTTCCACAAGACTGATAAAGTTCTTAGTAACTCAGAATTCTCAGCAAGACAAAGGATGAAGATTTGGTTCATCTTATCAGGGTGATAGGACAACTTTAAAGAGCTGTTCACAATTGGTTGACTGTTCTTATCAGCAGTTCTCTTACACTGCCAACAGACTCAGGATAACCCCAGTACACAGGAGAACAACCTTATTTCAGATCACAGTGCTACAGATTTGGTGCTACTGAATTAGTTCTCTGTCTGTCTCTTATATAATGGATATGGAGGATGTATAGAACTGTGTTGCAAAATAAATGAACTATATGCATAAGCACAAGCCAATATGAAAATAAGTCATCACATGAAACACAAAACATATTAATGGAATAAAATGGAAAATATGCTTTACTTGTTAATATGTTTACCATGAGACAAAGGGACTAATTATAGCTATAACAGAATTGGGAGTTTTTATGGTAGAGACTGCAGGACAAAAATCTTACAACTTCCCTTTGCATGAACTTTCTGAGCTCATAACTATTTGATATATGATTATGCTTTCCAATAAGGAACAAAAAGAAAATATGATATTTATTTTAACATTCTACTACCCACACCAAAGCAATTATAAGGCAGAAAAACCATCTATGCATTATTGATATAAAGGAAAAATAAATAAACAGATTTGCTAGAAACAAGAAAAAAGAAAAAGAGAGTACAAATCTAAAATGCTTCCTGTTGCGGGCACACTACCAAATCAGGCCTCCAGAGTGTACACTTACAAATATCCACAATTATGAATAAAAGTTTAAGATGATACTGTTAAAACTAGAATAATTCTTCAAAAGACATGTTGTTCATTGGTTCAAAGACACAGAGTCACATATACACAATACATTTCCATAATATTTAATTGTATACTCTAATACCTACTAAACACCCCAAAATATTTTCATTGTCAAGATTTGTAAAACAAAATAAACAGTGTGACAAATGACTTTAAAGAATTAAATAATGTTATAGACTAGTATAATATACTAGAATGTGAACTCAAGAACATAAAATATGATATCTGGGTAGAAATTCTATGGGCATCACTTAGATGCTTAGGGATTATAAAAGCACTGCCCAACTCTATTGATCTATGTATATCGAATTCGATGCCAATCCTGTTTCTACTCAAAATTGTTTTAGTGTAACATTTGTTTACATTTTATAGAATTCATGGTGTCTACATATCAACAATCCACAATAACAACAAAAACTCTGAATATTTAAATTTAATTGGAATAATACAAACAACCTAGAGAATGGTATTTAAAACCATTGTAGTGCTAACATTTTATTGATTATTTAGGGAAACATAGAAGCATAATTAAAACATATTTATCTTAGACTAAGCTACCTACCAAAGAGGATACCTGGTCTGGTCTGTGGGCCCTGGCAGGCATGTAGCAGAGGACTGCCTTGTTTGGCCTCAGTGGGAGAGGGTGTCTCTAATCCTGTAAAGATTTGATGCAGGGGGGTGGAGGTGAGGTTTGGGGGATGGATGAGGGAGTAGGTAGGTTAGGGGTTGGGTGGAGAGCAAGCTTTCATAGGCAAAGGGGGAGTGGGTGAAGTGAAGAACTCTTGGAGTGGGCACCAAGTAAAGGGACAACATTTGGAACGTAAATAAATAAAACCATTTTTTTTTAAAGCAAAAAAAAAATGTTTATAAGGAAATATACAGTGAACCAACTATTCTCTTAAAAAAAAAAAGGACACAAATGATACAGTAAATGACCTCAAAGTAAACAACAGAAGAGTATATTAGAATTCATATGGTAAGATTAGATGAATTCTCTTAATATTTTAAAGGAATGTAGATTATTACATACATATAGAGAATATTCACTATCTCTTCTCTATATACTATGTATTTTTCATCCAAATATTTCTAGTAAAAAATAATTTAAAATCAACAAAGAGGAGAGTCTCTCTCTCTCTCTCTCTCTCTCTCTCTCTCTCTCTCTCTCTCTCTCTCTCTCTTGCACCATAATCATATAAGAGGTGATGGAGACCTGGATTGAATAAATAGGTGAGGATTCCTGATTGAGGTCATCAATACTATACACTTTATTCTTTTTTAGACTTTCTAAAATATGAGTATTGTATTTTCACTATTTCTTTCTTTGGTTTCCCTATACACCTCTCCCACCATTCTCAAATCCATGACCTCTTATTACTGAATTATAAGTCTTACATATACTTTTTAAATACAACAATGTAACCTGCTGAGGTGACTTAGTATTGATCATATGTGTTTAGATGAAGACTTATAAAATGACAACATCAACCAACACAGCACTATGCATGAAAGAACTCTCAGAAAGCATCATCCCTATAAGAAGACCTTCATACAATTAAGGGTTGCTGAGGGAGGGAGAATTGGTCACCTCCAAGGATGATTCCCTTAGTGGATTAGCAGACCCCAACAGATTACACTTTATTGTTGGTCAATAATTGATCTTCCTTTATAAGTCCAAAGAGTATAGTCAAAGACTATGTATGGATTTTTAAAAGTTTATTACATTATTTTAAAAGAAAAAGAAAAAGAAAAACAAAACAAACAAAAACAAAACAAAAAATCTTTTAACCAAATAAAGTATAATTAAATGTCTTCTAATATTGTGTACTTTTGTATCTGGTCTTTGTTATTTAAATTAAAGGAAATGCTACAATCAGCACATCTAATAATTGATAGGATAAATAGCAATATTCTAAAAACAGATAGCATGCAACTACTGTGTCAATATACAGTAATGGATATTATTTTGTTTGTGAACAAAGTTTCTCTTAGCAGACTGCACAGTGGGAACTGTTAACTCATCTACAATGCATTCCAGAGAGCAGAGTCACTGAGGTGAAAGGGCCTATGGTGACTTCAACAGGACAAAGTAGAATGTGATGCCAGGTCTGACACCACTCTCTGGGTGACACACAAGCCTGGTAGTTGCAAAGGGACAGCAAGTGAGGCGTCTCTGAGGATAATAACTTCGAAATACCTTTCAACCCTTCATCTAGCTTCTCCCTCCAGCAAAGGTTAAAGTGAGTTTGACACCTTGTTCTATTGCCTGCACTTACCCTCAGGTAATAAAAGAGACAATGAAATATAATAATGGGTCCTGGTGCTCCATGGCACTGTATAACATCTATTACACATCTCTCGAAGTTCAAACATCTTCTTCCCAGTGATTTTAAATCACTGAACTACATTTAAAAGAAAATAAAAGAAAACATTAGAGTAGACAAGTCACTGAGTCTATGATTTTTTTTTTTTTTTTTTGGCCTTTACCTGTGAATTCATAGATATCTTCCTTACCTCTCCTCTTTGCAGTTTCTGATGAGCCTGGCATAGACAAGAAAAGAAATGGTGGGTACTAAGGAGGTACTCAGAACTCTACTATTATTACAATGATTCTGTAGAATTTGTTTCTCTGAAAATATAAAATCATTTTGGAAAAATAGGGTAAAGAAACTAAAAA
Source organism: Mus minutoides (assembly GCA_902729485.2). NCBI lineage: Eukaryota > Metazoa > Chordata > Mammalia > Rodentia > Muridae > Mus > Mus minutoides. Next base: position 207,452 of record LR750126.1, read on the forward strand.
TATGTATAACTTCTTGTCACAAAGGGTATATTTATTACATGAATTATTTCTTCTTTATTTGTATAAGGCCTACAGGAACATGGACTTATTCTCTTATGAATAATATGTACATGATAACTTTCATAAGTGTAACAAATAATACAAAAATTGTGAATAAGTACAATATAATAATCATTGATTTTATCCTTTTCTCCTACTACTCTTCATCAAAATACTTTGCAGCAAAACCTTTAATTGATTCCTTCTGACTATAAGCTGTTAGGTATTTGGAGAAAAATTCCTTAAGGAAGTAGCAGCATATAATATGTACAGAAGGATAAGCATGAAAACTGATAGGAAATATATAATTATTAAAATGGGGATTGTGTTATCCAAAAGGAACAGTGGTCCATGAAGGAAATCCCTGAGCAACTCCTGAAGGATGTCAAAGCTACTAACCATGCCCTTTCTTTCTATCAACAAAGAACTGAAGGTCATCAGAAGACAAAGCTGTCAGTACCAAGTGTCTTGCAAACCTCCAGACCAATGATGTTCTTCCATTTATTCTCTGCCACTTCCACCCCCTGTTGGTGCTCTCACAGAAACCCACACCCACCCACCCCTCCACACACACACCACAACACACTAATTTCTACATTAGATCCATGCTTTCAGAGAAGCCTTTAGATAAACAGATTATAAACAAAAGTGTGCATTCCTACACCTGAATTTGTCTTCTGTACAGCCAATTATCCATCATGAAGGGTGTCACTTTATATACAACAGGGCAAGACTGGAAACTACTAAATAAATGTTTCCTCACAGTTACTGATATTATCAATTAATATAGATTTTGCCTTGAGTTGCAAAAAAACCAAGCGGTTCACATTTCTTTGTGTATAATAGTTTCCTAATGATTTTTGATAAACTTGTGGTGCTTATGTAGTGAGAGAAGTCTTTATTTTAGGGCTGTGGTGAATGATGGACAGAAAGCATTTAGCTTGCATGCTTAGCATGCATAGGAGGGTTGTAGATTGCATATGGACTTCAATGCCTGACTAAGGAGTTTCTATGACATTGAAAAGGCAGCGGGGAGTCATTGAAGTTCTCTAGTTGGGAATTCACAGAGTCAGTTTGATATTTACGTGCATGGCTAAGTGAATGTGTTCACATCTAGTGTGATGGAAACCAATTGTAATCGGATTTTGTTTCCTGTGGTGTGGTAAGATTTTAGTGTTTTAACAAAGTATCTTCAGAAAATCTCAAGTTAATTCAAAACGCTTACTTAATAAATATGTTTTAGAGTAAACACACTAAGGCAGGCCTTGCTGTTAAATCTCAGGTGATACAGTAAAATTCTAAGCTGCGATTTTGCCTCTGTTTGTGGAAATAGGGGCAAGCTATAGTGAAGTGCAACTAAATCTCAAAAGAAGGAACTTAGAGCTCCAATGCAAACTATGTAGGCTTATAGTTAGTTGTGTTGGCTTTAGGCTGCTTTTCACTATGTCAATACTGAGAAAGGTAATGTTATCTATCTCTTCTAACTAGTCACCCTCAATATGAAAGTAATGGAACCTGAAGTAATTGAGAACTTTATAGCAAAAATGAGAGTGTACATGCATACTTAGGGGGGTGTCAGACTAGCAGCATCATTGTTAGAGTGATTTGATATTTCTCATGGTCCACGCTTGGCTCCACAGCCCTGTTCTACTGTCACATTTCCCATCATTCATGTGCAGCTTTGATTTCTGGTCCACAATCTCCAATTTATTCAACACAATACTTGACAAATGATGCAACTTGATGGCAATTTATAATTAATAACTATTTATATAAAGAGAATTTTAACATTGATGAGTCGGCTCTTTCTTTACAAGATTTTATGTTGCCATTTTTGTAAGTAATCCTTTTATACTGTAAAGTTTAGAGTTTCTTCCTTAAAATTCCCCTTTTTTCATATTTCTCCCTTTTAAGATCTTACTTTTCAAAGAAGCACCACTCACTTTCCCTCACTGTTACACCCATCGCCAGTCACTCATGGTTGCAGGGAAACCCTTTCCAAACTGAAACCCCTTTGTTCTGTGGTCATGCCACATTCTTTCACAGTTAAAGGTCTGTTTCTTTCTAACATTTGGAAAGCATGTGATACTAAATTGCCTCCACTTTTACCCCAAGTCAAAAGTACATAGAGCTCTTATTTAATTGTGCTAAAAATAAAATATAAATGAGAAGCTTTTCTTGGACATAACTTAGAAAATTAATCAGACACCTGGGCCAAAATTTCCTAAACTTTGCAAATAAAAACACAAGAAGCAGAACATTTATTTCAACCTCATAAAACACCATGATCTTTGGCTACGGGTTTGAGAACCACACTCCAGATTACTGGAAAAGAATGGGTCATTGACAGGAAAGTCCTTAAATAAATAATTCTGTGTACCAAGAGATGAAGTGAGCACATAAATTAACTCATAAAACTTGCCTACTTTTGAAAAAATGCACTTTTAAAAATCGAGTTCTAAAAAAGAAGACAAAAAAAAAAAAGAAAAGAAAAAAGAAAACACATCCAACACCTCATAAATCCACACAAACCCTAAGATGTAGAAGACTCAATTGAGTTATGTCTCAAACAGGAAGGTGACCTTTAGCCTTGTGGTTGTCATGCTCCTCGTCTTCCTGACCCCCAGAGGTAGTTTTATTTCCCATGCTCACTTCATCAGCTGATATGGTTTTACCCACTGTCATCATTATTTGATCTGAAGTTTTATTTTGCCAAAGAGATTTACGTAGTTCTGTGTTAGGAAACTGATCAAATCCATTTTCATAAGTAAGATAGTAATGCCACCTAATAGTGTATTTTGGCTTTTCATTTTTTAGACACATTTGTATCCATTTGATATGTTTACAGGCCCAAATCCAACTACAGACATCTTTCCTAAGTCATCCTTCTCTACTGATTTATTAAAAATGTCTCCTAACGCTTTCTAATTCATAATTAATATCTTCACTAACCATTTAAATACATGTTCTTAGACAATTCTAGTGTTTAGAATTCTAAAAAGAAAACAATTATTTTAAAGTATCTCCCTACTAAATCCAAATTGATTTACAAAACTAATTTTAAAGCAATAAAAATATTTGATTCAAATTGCTGTAGTAGTCCTCTATTTGAGTTTTGGCAAGCTATTTTATGTTTTGAGAGTTTTTAAATTTATGAGATATAAATACCAAAGTATTTGGTATGAATTCCTAACAAATGAAAGGATACCTTTGAAGAGTACTATGTAATGCCATTACCATTGATCGTAGCAGAGGAGCACTTACTCTGCATATAACACTACGTTCTATAGCATTTTGAAGTAAAAGTCTCTTGGTTTCAAGTATCTGATAATTTAGTGGTGTATGCTTTACCCACAATAAATAAATTAATAATAAATTGACAGATATGTTGACATATCTAAACTAGTGACTTTATAAGTAGCTGTGATACAGTTTCATGCTCACTATTTGTAAAATGGTTCCTATTTAAAAGTTAAAGAGATGCATTCTAGTTTCTCAAGGCACACAGCTTGTGTGCAGATAAACACAAGTAGCCCCTGCAAATTCAACAATGACACATTTGAATCATGTGAACAGATTAATAAAATTCTTCATACTCAATATTCATAGAATCCTATTTTTTACCAATGATAATGAGGAGAGATGAACGTGAGATACAGTACACTGAAGTCCACAAACTCAATTTAGAAACAGGATTACAAGTTTAATGTACAAAACCATTAGAGACACATAATTAATTAAAAAAAAAACTTATAGAAAAATAGACATGTTTCATGAGAATTTCATCTAGCTTTGTCACATGGTCCAGATGACTGTCAACTGATAAGGAATTTCATACACCAGATGGTACTCACATACCTGCAGCATGGACACATCTGCTAGGTGTGTTATGATTCTGATTTTACTACAGAGAAATTGAAATTTACAACTGTCTCCACATAACTAATACAAACAAAAAAGTTAGAATCTTGATTTGCATGCCAAATATCTTATTACTGATATCAACACATGGGCTTGTCTTAACAACGTTAGAATTTCAAGTCACAAGCAACACAGGTTAAATTAATGTGTGAAGATAGAAAGATAACAATAAGAGACATGTCTAGAAACATCAGAGTATGAGCTTTATCATTCAGAGAGTATACGATAAAAGAACTTTACATGTCATTCTTTAGATAATTGGTCCCTAAGTTCTACCAATCTTCCAACAAAGAAGCCAACAGCAAGCTTATTTTCATAGAAATGAAGGAGTCTTCTTCCTTTCCAATTTGTATCTCCTTGATCTTTTGTAGTTGAATTGTTCAAGGAGCTGGACGCCAGAAAATCAAATAACCCCATTAAAAATGGGGTACAGAGCTAAACAAAGAACTCTCAACAGAGGAATACCGCATGGCTGAGAAGTACCTAAAAAATTTTTCAACACCCTTAATCATTAGTGAAATGTAAATCAAAACAACCTTGAGATTCCACCTCACACCAGTCATAATTTCTAAGATCAAAAATTCAGGTGACAGCAGATGCTGGCAAAGATGTGGAGAAAAAGAAACACTCCTCCATTGCTGGTGGGATTGCAAGCTGGTACAACCACTCTAGAAGTCAGTCTGGCAGTTCCTCAGAAAATTGGACAGAGTACTACAGGAAGATCCAGCAATACCACTCCTGGGCTTATACCCAGCAGATGTTCCAACTGGATATAAGAACACATGCACCACTATGTTCTTAGCAGCCTTATTTATAATAGCCAGAAGCTGGAAAGCTGGAAAGAACCCAGATATCCCTCAACAGAGGAATGGATACAGAAAATGTGGTACATTTAAACAATGGAGTACTAACCTGCTATTAAACCAATGAATTTATGAAATTCTTGGGGAAATGGGTGTATCTGGAGGGTATCATCCTTAGTGAGGTAACCCAATCACAAAAGAAGCCAATAGATATGCACTCACTAATAAGTGGCTATTAGCACAGAATCTTAGAATACTCAAGATACAATTTGCAGAACACAAGAAAATCAAGAAGAAGGAAGACCAGCATGTGGATACTTCATTCCTCCTTAGAATAGGGAACAAAATACCCATGAAAGGAGCTATAGAGACAAAGTTTGGAGTTACGACGAAAGGATGGACTAACCAGAGACTAACCCACCCGGGGATCCATCCCATAATCTGTCACCAAACCCAGACACTATTGCATAGGACAGCAAGAGTTTGCTGAAGGGACCCTGATATAGCTGTCTCGTATGAGGCTATGCCAGTGTCTGGCAAATACAGAAGTGGATGCTCACAGTCATCTATAGGATGGAACACAGAGACCCCAATGGAGAAGCTAGAGAAAGTACCACAGGAGCTGAATGGGTCTGCAATCCTATAGGTGGAACAACAATATGAACTAACCAGTACCTCCAGGGCTCGTGTGTCTAGATGCACATGTAGCAGAAGATGGCCTACTCGACCATCATTGGGAAGAGAGGCACCTTGGTCTTGCAAACTTTATATGCCCCAATACAGGGGAATGCCAGGCCCAAGAAGTGGGAGTAGTTGGATAGGGGAGCAGGGCAGGGGGGTGGGGTATAGGAAACTTTCGGGATAGCATTTGAAATGTAAATTAAGAAAATATCAAATAAAAAACAGTGAAAAATTTTAAAAAATAATAAAAAAAAAAGAAATGAAGAAGTCGAAAGAACAAATACTATGGCTCTTCTCTGCATGCACCAGCTTCTGCTATAGAGAGGTCATCATTCTTTCCAATCCTGAGACACTTTAATATAGTTACTTGTGCTGTGGTGACCCCAGGCACAACAAACAAAATTATGTTTTGTGTTACTTCATTTCTCTGATTTTGCTACTGTTTGAAGTAGTGAATTAAATATCTTTATGCTTTTCAATGATCTAAGCCACATGTTTGAAAATGTTGCTCATCCCTGAAAGGGTCTCAAGCTACAGGTTGAGAACCACTCTTCTAGAACTATGTCTGGAAACCATGCATGACTGATCCTTAAAGAAATAGGTACTTAATCACCAACATACCATGGAGTGTAGTTTTTCTCAGGTAAGTTTGGGTACATTTTTAGTTCACTCACACTTCACTTAGCTTTGATTATCTCATATGAAATTGTTTTAACCTACCCAGTGCTAGTGAATTCAGAGATCTTGGAAGAAAATCTATAATCATCATTTTAATAAAAAAACATGCCTATAAATGTAAAGAAACCCATAGAAAATTACCATGCTAATATTAATTTTGCCCTCCTTCAATTAGGTCAGTGATTACAAGACCAAAGGTAATGTTTGCAAAAATGTTAAATTTCATATAATTTCCAGATTTTTGCACCAGATATAACTTTCATAAGTCCATTGTCATGTATTAATAATAAAGTCATTAATTTTATGCAAGTAATAGAATTACCATCCTACTCTGAAAATATATTTCACGGAATTCTACATATTTTTATATACATTGACTTTATCTAATCATTAGATACTGTTTTCACTCCATCCCGCTTTATCAGGAAGTATATGATTTGTTTTTATTTTTAACAGGGAAATTTGGTCAGAATAATCCAATTATATTTTACCTATATTATTGTCTGTATTCAAGTCATAAGAAATTTAGGATAACTAAGTTTTAACTGATACATTCACTATAACACTTTCTATACAATTATCCTTCCTCATATTTAGTATTAAAGCTATGCTATAAACCTTATGTACTTCAGCTAGGATATTTCACACTTATTTGCCTTCAAAATAGCATGGTTACTCTGATTATTATTTAAATAAGGAAACTCAGCTGTAGCTATAGAGACACTGTATGGAAGTACCATACTTCATTTATGTGTTGTATTTAAAGCTATGTAGTGCTGATTTAAGCATTAGAGATGCTAACCAGAAAAGAACATTCTAGCATGATTCCCTCTGTACCTTCTTATCTTTAACTCTCAGCATAACATATTTTCCAGAGTTCTTTTTCATCTCAGATCTTCTGTGTAAAAGATACTACATAAAAATTTTAAGTACTAATAACTAATTAACATTATTAGTAAAAAATATGAATTTCTCAAATTGGAATTTTTTTTTAAATGAAATATATAAAAAGACAAAATCTGAAAAACCCATTTTTTATCATTTTAATTTATCATATGTAATATACTTTCAAGATAAACTCATGTATTTGAGTTTTGTCTTCCAATGAGTTTAGATCTAATATTTTTAAGCTGTTAAGTTTCTAATTAAAATGACATCATTTTTTAGGGATCTGCTTAAACATAACCTGAATAAGCATAACACTTATAGAAATGCTAAGATGAACAGGGGAACTCTTGAAGACATAAAATGATTGACAAATAAAGAATGTTGAGAATGTGTTAACGCGATTGCTCCAGAGAATAGCACAGCAATTGGTTATCAAATAGTAATTTGTCAGCCCTGAAAATATACATACAAGTACCATTATATGGACTAATAACATATTATTTACCTATGCTTACAAACACATGCTCACACACAAAAACAACAACAACAACAACAACAACAACAACAACAACAACAAGCACAAAGAAAAAGAGGCCATGAATTTGAAAGGGAGCAAGATAGAATGGGCTTGTGGAGTATTGGCGGGAAGAAAGGGCTCAGAAATTATGTAACTAAATAACTAAAAAATGTGATTTTAATCTCTGTTCTTAGAATTAATTTACTTACTAATGTTTTGGCTTCAGGTATAAACATCATTAAAATTAGTTTTGAGTTTACAGTGCATGCTGAGTCAGGTCTAGATTTTAAATGTATTATTGTAGACCAAGGGATCTTGCGATGTTAACTAGATAAATATAAATTTTAAAGCAAGGAACTTCTTCAGCAATTAGAAGTGGTGACTGGATAAGCTTAAAAAACATGTTTTTTGATTCCCTGCAAACACATTAAAAGACTGGAGTTGCGTTTGCCTGTCATCCCAGTGCTGACATGGTTATAGGGGTACTGGAACTACAGGTTCTTTGGACTTTAATGGTTATCAGCTTAGACTCAAACAACATGCTTGAGATTCAGTGAGAAAGGAGTTCTTAGTGGAAAGCATAAGAGAGCAATGGAACAGGATACACAATATCTGCCTTTGGAAGGAGCTTACATATGCATGTATAAGCATACACAGGCTCACGCGCGCGCACACACACACACACACACACACACACACACGAACACACTCACTCATACACACACACACACACACACACACACACACACACAAACACAAACACAAAATAAGCTTCCCACAGTAAAATATTTGTGTGTCTAGGAAAATGTGAAATCACTTTGTGTTCCTAATGTATCTGATTTTCATGTTGTAAGTCTTATAACTCTCAACTACAATACTGTTAGCTGTTACATTCCCCAACAAAGCTACACCAAATATAATTGTTGACCTTTCATATATATTTTTTCCTCTAATACAATATCAAAGAAAACACCTTCTACCATCTCATTCTTTGCCCTTGCATTCTTTGTTCTTATAAATAACTGCTGGAACCTCACCCACCTAGTAGGTAGGACGCACTGAAAACCGCAATCACCAAAGCAGGCAATAAAATGCAGTTTGTTTTCCTGGGCAGAGCTAATTAAAAGTCAAGATGTTCAGTTTGGTACACCACAAAGAATAATTCTGCGCTTTTCTTCATCAAAGTAAAGGGCACAACACAGCTTCCTTATAACTCAGCAGAAAATTCCAGCCAGCTTGAAGTCATTGTAAAAAGAAAAGATAGATAACATTGGCTGACTCCATTGTAATTCAGCATTCAGTGTGCTATAAGAAAGTTTTGTTTGTTATTGTTTAACCTCTCTTCAATGGTACTTTAAGACCTTTAACTTAACTGTCAGTCTTAAACTTTTAATTTCTACAATGCAATATACAGGTGTGTGGATGGATTATATTTGTATCTGAATTTTGTGTTTGTAAAAATGTTTTTCATTTCTCCAGAAACCAATTTAGATTCCATGAAGACGCTCTCTCCCTTGGCGCTGTATGAAGTGAACAAAGCCAAAAGATGAATGAAAATAAATAATGTTTAAAAATAACTTCAAAACAATCTAACAGGCCCTTTGTATGTGTTCTATGTTTGTAATCCAAAGATTATAAAAGCTAAAGGAAGTAAAAAAAATAAAAAAAATTAAAAAATTAAAAAAAAAAAGAGAGAAGGTCCATAGTAAATGTGAAATGAATTAGGAAACTTTTTAGCTAGAAGCAATAAGAGAAAAGTACTATCATTTTTAATCAAGCAAGACCTATATTATGTAGAAACACTAACCTTTATATAAACATTTTATTTACAATATTGTATAAGACTGTGAAATTAAATTGGTGCCCTGATGCTATGTGATTTCTCACTGTCTTTATGATTTTTTTTGTCCGTGAAATTCTTTATCATTATAATATTATTATTATATTTATTTCCACGTGTGATTTTAATATTAGGGAATTAAGAAAAAACAGTACCTAATGTAGAGTTGGTAATCCATGCTGGTTTGTATTTAATATTACTAGTTCTCTATAGATGTGATCTCATATTTATAGGTTCTTTCAGCCATATGCAAGTAATGTAGCCTTGGTTTACATATATTGTTTTGGCAAGGTGATATGTCACATAGTTACCATTACTTAATTGCTATTAATAATTGGGTTTATGATTTGTGTATTATTTTGATAAGGCCTGAAGTGAGGTTTCAATGTTAACTCTGGTGTCATTGATAGTGTGTTCCTGTATGACTAGCACATATGCTACTATAAGTGGACACTGGACTTTGATTCACAGATGCTTGGCCTATATTAGGCAAGTAGCTGGAGTTTTGGAAACAGTGTATGTCTGCTGATACATACTCAGGAGTGAAACTGTAAGAGGGTTTATATTTGATGACCCTTGGTAAACTGATCCTCTGGTACTGTCTTTTATTTTTGTCTCTAAAAAGGGGAGCAGAGGGAGTCTCCTGAGATACTGAGTAATTCAACAATCAAACACTTCAGATGATTAAACTTTATTTAGTACGGTTAACAATGCAAATGGTGCATATTTCATAAAGTATAAATTGTGCCCAGTAGAAAGGAGTAGGCCATCTCCCTGTGGATATTGATTTCGGAACAATTTACATCCATGGTATATTTATTACAATATCCCTTAGTTGATTTGAATGTGTGGCATTTCATGACATGCTTTGGATCAGAAGTAGTAACTTAAATGTTTCTCCTATTAATTAATCAATGAAGCCTTTGAGAGTTGACGTATAGAGATGGATGCAATTATATTACTTAAAAAGTTTTGTAAGTGATAAATTTAAATGCATAACAGAGTATCTCTACAATTAGGACAAAAGTCATTAGTAAGCAGGGCTACTTGAATCCGAAGTTTGTCAGCAATAAGTGATTAGGGCTCAGTTATTCAAGTGCTTCAAACTACATCATCAGGTATAAGGGAGGTAAAAAATGCATGTTTCTTTGGGTATGGTTCTGTTTAAATTACTATTTGTGTTCAGTAAGAAAAGAGGGAAATAATATCCTTTGATTTTACAAGGGCTGTGATAAAATGCCTGTATTAAAATTAGTGGTTATGGTTGGGGATAAATTTCAGGTAATGCTTAGCAGTTACAAGAGTAGTGGCATGTGAGCTGCTATCAATATCACTTATTAAAAAAAGTTTTCATATTTATTACCTCTTGTAATTTTGGTGATCCCAATATAATTATAGCATTTCTCACATAGTTAACATTACTTAATTGCTATTAATAATTGGGTTTATGATTTGTGTATTATTTTGATAAGGCCTGAAGTGAGGTTTCAATGTTAACTCTGGTGTCATTGATAGTGTGTTCCTGTATGACTAGCTCATATGCCACTATAAGTGGAGACTGGACTTTGATTCACAGATGCTTGGCCTATATTAGGCAAGTAGCTGGAGTTTTGGAAACAGTGTATCTTCCCCCAAATGCTTCTGTATGTCTTTCCTTTCTTCTTTCCAAGACATATTTTTTCTTTTTTCTTTTTACCTGAATATATGTATATGTAGATATAGTTCTAAGTATACCTGCTCAGTCTGTATAATGTTAGTAGTTCATGAGTTTTCAGAGCTAATCATTTGTTACTTGGTCTGCTCTTTCTGTAACAAACTGCCTATCAACTCAGAGCTTTCCAAAGTTGCCTGTAGTTCTGTTTAGGGTGCCACATCCCCTTGTCCACTTTAGGATACATACTACTGTTGCCCTTGTTCGGCTTATGTTTAGCCAGTTATGTTGGAAAGACTTTACAGTGTAGCTTCTGGCATTTGTAGGTGTCAGTGTCTCACAGCAAACTCCCTAATTTTCTGCCTTTTAGAATATTTCCTACATCTCTTCTGCAATGCTCCCTTAGCCTTAGGTCCAGGACTTGATTTTCAGATGTATCCTTTTACTATCTTTAATCCTTCCTTCCTTCCTTCCTTCCTTCCTTCCTTCCTTCCTTCCTTCCTTCCTTCCTTCCTTCCTTCCTTCTTCCTCTCTTTTCTTCCTCTCTTTTCTTTCTTTCTTTCTTTCTTTCTTTCTTTCTTTCTTTCTTTCTTTCTTTCCTTTCTCTTTTAATTAGTGTATTGTTGCTTTTCTTCTTGCTCTCGCATTCCAGTATCTTATAAGCAGCTGATCTCCTGGATCAGTGATATATATGAACAAATCATGTAGAACCTTGTTTACGACTTTCCCTTCCATGCCTGATATTAAAAAAAAGTTTAACTTACTCCTTTTACTATGTGAAACAATCAGTGAGATTCAGAATCCTAAATATATTAGATATGGATAATATATAAAACAGATAAGTGTAGAGGAATTTTATCCAGCAACCATGGCTACCCTGGTTGAAATGCCAAAGCGACTTTAGAACATACCTTTAATCTCAAACAATGAGAGTAAGGTTAGTTTATAGAAGGAAGCAGTGATGTTTGGAAGTGATATCTAAGTAGGAGTCAGTTTCATTGGGGACCCTGTTCTCAGTCTAATGGTTGGCTTTGCACATCCACCTCTGTATTTGTCAGGCACTGGCTGAGTCTCTCAAGAGACAGCCATATCAGGCTCCTGTCAGCTAGCACCTCCTGGTATCCACAATAGTGTCTGGTTTTGGTGTCTGTATATGGAATGTATCCTTAGGTGGGGCAGTCTCGGGATGGCCTTTCCTTCAGTCTCTGTATTTTTCCCATGAGTATTTTCTTCCCCCTTCTAAGAAGGACTGAAGCATCCACACATTGGTCTTCCTTCTTCTTGAACTTCATGTGGTCTGTGAATTGTATCTAGGATATTCTGAGCTGTTGGGAGTTAGAGAAAGGACTGAAGGAGCTGAAGGGGTTTGCAAACTCATAGGAAGAACAACAATATCAACCAAATAGACCCCCCCAGAGCTCCCAGAGACTAAACCACCAACCAAACAGTAGACATGGAGTGACCCATGGCTCCAGCTGTATATGTAGCAGAGGAAGGCCTTGTCAGGCATCAGTGAAAGGAGAGGCCCTTGGTCATATTAAGGCTCGATGCCCCAGTGTAGGAGAATGGTAGGGCAGGGAAACAGGAGTAGGTGGTTTTGTGGGGGGGCACCCTCATAGAAGCAAGGGTGGACGGTATAGGTTTCCAGAGGGAAAACAAGGAAAGGAGATGACAATTTAAAATGTAAATAAATAAAATATAAAATATAAAATATAAAATATAAAATATTAAATATTAAATAAATAAATAAATAAATAAATAAATAAATAAATAAATAAATAAATAAAGCTAAAAAGTAGGATTCAATTCAGTGTGTGGGATCAGTTCAGTTGAATCAGTTGGGTCTTAGTTTAGTGAGTACAGTGTACATTTAAGTTAGTGCAAATCAGCAGTGGTAGTTGAAGCCTGAGAATAAGAACGAACCAGAAACTTAGAACAAATCACTAGAATTAATTTGAAGTCAGAGAGATTCAATGAGAATCTGAGAGAAGCCTATTTGAATCAGTCAACTTGGAGAGGCATTTGAGCCAGAAGAGCTGAGTTGAATTACTCAGGGTTCAAAAAGAACTAAAGAGGGTAAATATATTCAGCAGTAAGCCTCTGAGATGACAATTAGAACAGGTAAATAAAGGTTATACTTACAGATAAGGTTCAAACAGAGCCACATATGATTATTAGAAATTAAATAATTATTACACAATAAGGATAGCTAGGAAGAATTCTTGATGAAGAAGCATGAGGTACCTGAATTCAAACCTGTTTCATACAGTCAAAAAAAAAAAAAAAAAAAAAAAAAAGAGAGTGGGGTTGGATGCATGTCTTAACTCAGCATGGAGAAAAGTGAATTATGGATCTTGCTGGCCAGGGCATTAATTCCTGATCCAGTGAGAGCCCTTGTTTCAATGTAATTGGGCAAAGAATGATAAAGAAGGATAGCCAATGTCTGCCTGTGGCTTCTTTTAATATGTAACAGCAAACACTCCTCTGGATAGGAAAGCACACAAATACATATACCATACATATATACACACCAGATTGTTTATCTGGTCACTTATATATTCAATGTATGCCTCAATTACTCTCTTCAATGTTTTAAAGTCCTTACTGTGGAAGTCTTTTGGGTTTGTTGGTCTAGCTTAATATCAAGGATCTTATTTTGATGGACATTATGAGTTGGGTTATTTTCATGAGTCATTTTTCAATGTGCTGGTAATAAGTATATATGAACACTATGAATATATGTGTTAATTTTCTAAATTGTCACCGTGTTTGAAGTGCTTATAAGATCAAAAACCTTGAGAGTAGTGTGGTCATTTGCTTGTTCTTGGTAGTTCAAAATTTTTAAAATTAATTATTTTATTTATTTACATCCCAAATGTTGATTTCCTCACAATGTCTTCACCTACTCCTCATCCTATTTTAAGAGGGTGATTCCCACCCTGGACATCCTCTTTTCCTGCACCATCAAGTCTCTCTACAGGATTAGGTGCATCTTCTCTCAGTGAGTCCAGACAGGGAAGAACTCTGCTAAATATGTTCTGGGGCCTCAGAACCTCCCAATTCTCTCTGGTTGTTGCCTTTGTCTCTTGGAGTTCCTAGGGTTATAGGTAATAATGTCAGGGGTTGATGCCCACCCATGGGATGGATCCCAATTTGGGCTGGTCCCTGATGAGCCATTCCTTCAGTGTCTGCTCCATTTTTGTCCCTGTATTTCTTTTAGACAGGAACAATTCTTGGTCACAATTTTTGAAGGTAGGTTGTTGTCCCCATATCTGCATAAGAATTTCAAGTCCCTGAAGAAAGAAATTGCAGAAGCCCTCAGAAGTTTAAAAAATTTACATGCTTATGGATAGATAGGATTAACAGTAAAAATGGCTATCTTACCAAAAGCAACCTATAGATTCAATACAATCCCCGTCAAAATTCCAATAAAATCCTTCACAGACATAGAAAAAGCAATTCTCAACTTCAAATGGGAAAACAGAAATCCTAAGACAATCAAAACAATTCTTCATAATTAAAAAAAAAAACAAAAACAAACAAACAAACAAACAAACAAAAAACTTCTCTGGAAATCACCATCTCTGACCTCAAGCTGAACTACAGAGAAATAGTGATAAAAGTCTGCTTGGCATTGGTACAGAGACAGACAGGTTGTTCAGTGAAATAGAATGAAAGATCCAAAAATAAACCCATACACCTATAGAAACTAGATCTTTGATAAAGAAGGCAAAACCATACAGTGGAGAAACAAAGCATATTCAATGAATGGTACTGGCCTAACTGGAGGTCTGCATGTAGAAGAGTGGGATTTAAGGTGTCCTATGCATAGAATATACAAGGCAACTAAAAAATTCAACTTCATTGAATTCAGTGAATACATACACACAGATTCACACAGACATGCATAGGCACACACACACACACACACACACACACACACACACACACACACACACTGTGCAAAACTAAGTAGATCTCAGGAAAGAAAATCAAGGCACAAAACCCATGTTATAAAATTCCTTGTTACCATCCATTACTTGCTGCTTCTTAGAGAATTTCCATTTTCGTAGAACCTGGGCCAATTTTTACTTAGGATAGTTAATATTTTCAGTTGCTTATATACTCTATTACAAAAGACACATATTATGGAAGAAGATGAGTCTTAAGTATGTTCATGTCATAGAATCAATCAAAAAGTATAAAATGTGTCATAAAATATTTGCCAAGGGTTTACAATAGTGACACTAATTGGTGGCAAATTTGACAGGTTATGGATAAGTGAGTTGCCTCTGTGGAGAAGCAAATCTGTAGATCCATTTTCTGTATTTTTTTCCATGCCAATCACTGAAAATGTTGGTGAGCAAGCCTAGCTGAATTGAGTCATTGAAGGCAAGAGTAGGGAATTAATTGTGTTCTCTTGCATCTTTTCCTGCTGCCAAAGAAAAGGACTATTATCCTGCTCCTCATTCAGCCTTCAGGATCTCTGCCAAATCCATTGAGAAAGTCAAACTGCATATCCAAGTGGAAGTAAGAAGGGGGTTCACTTCCAGCTTGTGCTTGATGGGGGTGGTGATGAGGTCTAAGTCTGAGTGATTCGGGACATCACATTTTTATTTTATGTTGAATAGTATAATGAAAATTCCTAAACATCAAAGTCAGGGTTAGTAAAAAGGGGCTAGAGAAAGGCACACATTTATGGCCTGAATAAAAGTTACACGTCCTGCTATTTACAACGTTGTCTATGTACACATGGTAAGAAATTACACACCTGTTAAATGCGTCAAGGGGTTCTGAACCGCAGTAAGCATTTTTTTTTCTGAAGTAATAATATACATGTCCACTTTCACAGATGAATGGGTACGTTGGAATTTTTTTAAAGCACTTTCCTTAATGTGACCTAATTAAAGCTGTAAATTAAAAGGAACTCAAAGTCATAAAAAATGTCAGATCTCAAATATGACATATTTGAAGATTTGAAAATAATCCACATAAAATACATGGACTATATAGTTCCACTCTGAGCAATGTATACGTCGGCATGATTTTCAAGAGGGACATAGGAAAATTATATGGATAGAGAACTTGAATAAATGAATTTTTAGATAAACATAATGTCAATTGATAAATGATGTGAAGACATTACATTTTCAACATTGCGAGATTTGAATTTCAGTGAAAGTTTTTAACTGTTAGATGAGAATTCATATGTACAATGAATTCCACTTCCTCTTTAAGAAAAAAAAAAAAAAAGAAAGAAAGAAAGAGAGATTGCATTCTTAACAAAATCGTGCTGTAGATACTGGCTACATGGATATACCCAACCAAACCAAACAGACTGTATCACTTACTGGGTTAAATCTCTTTCTAACTTTGGTGTTTGAATCAACAGTTAGAGAAATGTAGCCTGACCTTATTGTTCATTGTTAGAATCTGATTCAATTTTCTCATGTTTTCTGCATCAAAGGCAAAAGGTACAGTTTTTTTTTTTTTCCATTAATTTATCTGTATTCTGATTTATAAAAGTCAGGGTAAGTATCCCTCCAGAAAACCTCTAAAACATGCAAAATATGTGTACTAAAACCTGTGAAGTGCCTGAGCCAACAGTTTTATTTGGTAGTAAATTGAATCACATGGCAGAAGTGCCATATGGCCCAATGTTTGTTTGTCTGCGTTTCATTTCCGTGAGCTCCCAGCATTTCTTCTTCATTGTGTAGGCTCTGTTATAAATAGGACTTTTTGCAAGCCAGGCAAGGTGAAACCTACACTTAGCCCCTCAAATTGGCTTCCCGAATGGCCACCAGTTTTTACAAGGCTGATAATTTTATACTATTCAAATGAATTTGCCCTGAAATAAGTATCAACTGTAACCAAGCTTCTAAATATTTATATCTATGATACTGCAACACTTTCAAAGTACAACCTATTTATCCTAAATATCTTTTCCTAATAAGTAATTTTCTGGATGTCACCACAATTTGCCCAGGTCACCCTCCAAATGTAAAACAAGTAACGTTTTAAAATGAGTTTATTTGACCAGAAAAAAAGCCATATGACCTGGCATGTTTCACATCATCATTAATTTAGTTGTGCTTGGGATTTAAACCATCTTCTTTGCAGTAGCAGGTGGTTTACCACAGAGAATTAAAGCACAAACGGAGTGGAATCCTGTTTAGAATACATCAAGTAAAATGCAGAATGCCTTTTCAGTGTGGCTGCAGTAAACGGAAAAATAAAAGGATTCTATCCTGACATCTATTTTTAAATGTAAAGCACTGCCGGATTTAGAAGTTTGTTTGCTTGTTTGTGTTTTATTTTTCCTTTTGGGTTTTGTCTGCTTTTTCATCTTGCTAGTAATGGTGTTGGAAATCCCATCATCCTTTTACTAACTCAGTAAGGGTTATCTCCATATAATAAATGAGCCATCTCTATTTTTTTCTTTATGCAGCCATCAGTGAAAGTCTAGAATTGCCACCAACACATAATTTTCCCCACTCTTATGAAAATTAGCATTTCCTTATAAGATTATTTATTTCTGTAACAATAATTCTTCCTTTTAGAAATTAAATATAACAATCTAATAGGTAATTTGGTTATCATATATTGCTTTATAAGGAAATTGAATGAAGAAGCTCCTACCATGTAGGATAGTGACACAATTATATACAGGGAATATAAATATATGTTCATTGTACCAAAGATTATAGTTAGTGACTTCATTTTAATACCGTCATATAATCTCTGAGACAGTCTAATGTATTGAAATATCTGAACACTTCGTGGTTTGCTTTTGCTTCCCTAGCCTATATACTTTAATAAAAAATCATAACTTGTAAAGTCTACAGTTTACCTAGAAAACAAACAAACAAAAAACCAAACAAACAAAAAACCTTAGGCTGACCCAGTGATGCATACCTATTATCCTGAGAGTCCAAATTTTTGGTTCAGACTTCCTCTTAGAGAGCCTAAGGTTGAACTCACGTTAACTAACAGGCCAGTACCAAGCAAAAGTCTCCAGGTCTCCCCGCCTCCCCGCCCCCGCAACAAGACCTGTGACTAACAAGTTTCCAGCTTATTCCCCAACAATCTACACAGCCAAGTTACAAGCCTTCCCCTGACACTACACTTCCCAGCAGCCACCAATAAGGAGAAAAGCAGAAGTATATGGCTGGGCTCCCAGCACCAGCCAATTATGTTAAAGGCGATAATGGCACCAATCAGATGTGTACCAGGCTAGATACACCCTTCTTGCTTCTATAAATGCTTGCCTAAAACTGGGCTCCAGGACCCCTCCAGTTCTCCTGTGACAGACAAGGTGCCGTAGGCCAAGCTCAATCTTGAATAAAGAGACCTTAATGTGATGGCATCAGAATCAGCTCCTGGTGGTCTTTTGAAGATTCATGAATGTTTCATGACACAACATTTCCAACACTTGAGATGTGAGAACCGAGGATATTTAGCAAAAAGCCTGCCATATCTTCATTGTGAGCTGGTTGTCAAGCCTAGAACTACACGTGAGGCTCTTAGTCCATATTCTCTTCTTCTGAAATCACACTATTACTATTTTGTTACTATTATTGTTTCTGAGCTCTGCATGCATTCTCTAAACATATTGCTGAAACGATTCTTCTATGCACACTGGATGTGTATTTTGCATTATTTATGTTTACCTACACTAACTTTTTGGGGAAACCTCTGAAATTATATAAATGCATACCTCATTTGTTTTTAATTATTAAACATCTCTGCAAAATTGACTCAGAACTTCTGCCTCCTTTGTTTCTTGAAGACCCTTTCTTTAGCTTTGGTATCAGTTGAACTAAAAGAGACCCCTTACAGCATTACTTCTTCTGGGCTTAACTAAAATTGCTCCTCTCCACATCAAACTTAATTGCATTCTTTGTGTCAGTCATAGGATATATACACATGGTACAAACACTTAGAAATATGACAAATAACATTTGTCAGTACTTAAATTTTCAAGGTCAAAAATTAGGTTTTTTTTTTTATAAATGCTTTTAGAAATGAATTATAACATTTTTTCATACATATGTAATGCTATAATTTTCAAATTTCTCTGCCATATATTAATGGTTCAAAATGTATAAATTTTTGTTGGAAAAAGAACCAGTTGATAAATACTTTATTTTTATTAAATAGCTTATACTATCTTGCATAAGAAATGTGATTACTTCAATATTTACAGAATCTATAATCTACATGTTGTATCACTTAAATTATATAGTCAATAAAATTTTGGTTATATAAATCATTAAGAACCTCAGAGATTCAGACAACTCAGAAGATAGTAGTAGAATACACACATACACATATTTATAAAAAATAAAGTAAGTTTCCTTTCTGTCATGACTTTACTTAATTTAAAATGTACCTTTAAAATTAGAAAACTGGTGTGCTCTATAGTGCCAGTGTACAAGACACTGTGTGAAAGTGTGATTAATCTGTGTGGTCAATGTATCCCGAGACATACATCATCCTACTTTCTCTCCCTCTAAGTTCGAAATGTTTGTCTCATAAGCAGACAGTGTACCTGCATTGTCATTTTAAAGTGTGTTGAACCTGCAGGCCCCATAAGTTACTGTATTAGAACTGGGGAAATCTGTTGTGTGTTCTGTCAGAGAATTTCAACATTTTGCTGCCTGGAACAATGTTCACCTTCAATGTCTTTATTGTGGTAATTTAAACTTTCCCCCTATATCATACAGGATTGTTATTTACTTGCCTTTTTCCATATATTTTTGTCTCACACTCCATTTTTTATGTAATATCAATAATCTCAAGGAATTATACTTAAAAGTATCATAATTTTAAAATATTCTACGTATAAATATAATGTAAAATAGCAATGAATACATTACTTTTGTTGCAAGATCACAGAAGAGTGGCTGTACATGTAGAAAAAATCCAGAATGATGTGGAAACTAGCTTCCATTTGATAGTGCAAAAAAAAAAAAAAAATGGCACTCTGGTTTGGGGAACAAAAGTAACATTAAATAAAGTTTGGAACTACCTGTTCCTGTCTATATCCTTATGTTTAGATTATTCATTTATTATTTTTAGGCATTGAAAAATGTGTTATGATTTATTAAGGTGAACACCAAAATTTTTAAGCAAAAGATGTTCTATTTTAATATGAATATGATTCATTTACTGACAAAGACATTGCTCAACTTCTACTACTTGGCCTGCATTTCTGACCATGATCTGATCATTCATTCTCTTTGTGTCTCTATATCTCCATCTCTGTCTGTCTGTACTGTTTCAGTCGCTCTATCTCTCTCTCTCTCTCTCTGTGTCTGTCTGTCTGTCTCTCTTTGTTTCTCTCAGTCTCTCTCTCTTTCTATCTCTCTATCTCCTCATCCTCTTTCTTCTTCCTTTCTATGTACTTTCTTTATATGGCAGAAACAGCCATGAAAAGGAAGAAAAGACATGCCTCTGCTCTGTGCTTTAAGTCTTTTGGCATCTAACACATTTTTTTTTCTGGTATACTCCTAACAGTAACTTCATGAAAGACATATCTCCAAGTTATAAATGAGAGCGTTAACCTTGATATGAACTAATTAATAGGAAGATAATAACCTTACTTTAATAGAGTGTCAGCCAAGTAATACTATTCTTCAGATGTGTAAGTAACCTTTGAAATGAATTTTAGGCTTTTGTAAACAGCCTTGGCATTATTTCCTTAACAACACAAACTTTTAAAAAGTTATTACATTGCACCAAGCAATACTAGTGTAAAAATTTGATGCTTTTTAGGCTCCCCCTCCCCCAGTATTTCATCCTGTCTTTGCTGTTTATCACATTGCTTTCCTGCTTCGTTGATTTCTTTTTCTTGAACATATGGAAAAGCAAATTTTATTTACCCTTCTAGGCATGTTGTAGCAAATTACCTTTTTCTGTTAATAGTTTTTCATATCCTAATTTGAGTTATCATATAATCATACTAAAAGAAAAATGTATCAATACCATAATGGATGCCTTCTTTCCCACATAGGGCAGTGAGCTTTTTACAAGAGTCCTGAATGACAGACTGATCCAGAACTATTTCCATTATTGTACTGAGCTCCTCATAATCAGCAAAAAAAAAAAAAAAAAAAAGAAAACTCATTTGTATGTCTGTAACAATACTCTATTCATTCATGTGTTTAAGACAAAGGAAATATACTCCCAATCTTGACAAACAGAGATATGGTTGAAGAGGAAAAGTTCCATCTTCTGATAATTATTTGTGCTTTATTTTGAAGCCCTAGGTTAAGTCCTTTAAAAATATCCAATTATGTATTTGACTAAGAAATTTCATGGCAGCCATTATTGATGTTATATTATTAAATTATAAAAGCATGATAGAAGAATAGTTATG
The DNA here is from genome assembly GCA_902729485.2 of Mus minutoides. Lineage (NCBI taxonomy): Eukaryota > Metazoa > Chordata > Mammalia > Rodentia > Muridae > Mus > Mus minutoides. Next base: position 228,851 of record LR750126.1, read on the forward strand.
TTCATAATTAGTTAACATAATTTTAATATTAGTCATAAAAACTTGTTTCTAACGTAAGAAAAAAAATTAACTTTCTCAGAAATGATTGAAAGGAACTCATTAAATATTGGATGATACACATTCACAAAGCATCTTCTCGGGACACATAATAAAAATGTTTATTATTTGTATACCCGTTACAATTACTGCTCAAAATAATTCCAAATTTGGTATTAAATCCAAAAGTATCTTTCCAAATGGTGTCTTCATTTTCAAAATATTTGTCATCTGACAGGTTAGTGGAAATTGCACAAAATGCGTGCTGACATGCTTATTATGATGGAAGAGAAATATTGCCTTGTAATTTATAGAATTATTCTCAATTACCTCTATTTTATAACAATACTAAATGTTCCAAAATGCATGGTTTCAAGAGAGAAAATGCATACAGTTTTTACTGAATACTATCAATCCTGTGTTATGTTTCACATTCTCAATGCCATTCACTGGCAAAGTAAAATCAACATGAATTATGTATGTGTGTATATATACACATACAGAATTATATATATATATATATATATATATATATATATATATATATATATATATATATATATTTCATCTTTTGCTACTGTCCTGGACACAAAGCATGGCCTAGAATTCAGGACAAAATAAAGTAAAATAAATAAAACCAATGAAAAGGTTGACCATGACTGAATAAATAATAGGGAGAATATCTTTGATGTCAAACATACATGCCATTTGAAGAGTTTATCATATGAAAAATGAATACATAATGTTATTTGCACATGGCAAACTAATAGTGAAAAAATCCTGTTCTTTTTCCTCAAACAGCTTATAATTGGTGGAGTAGAAAATTTGTTGAAAATTAATTCCATAACAAGGTAAAATGTCCTATGGGTCTTCTTAATCCGTTCTTTGCTATAAAACAATAAACATATGGTTGGCTTCCCAGTATTAATTTATGGAAGACCCAAAGCACTCTTCAAGCTACATTATTCTTTATTAAATTTAATACCAGCACCTATAAACAAATTGCTTTACCTCTTCTCATGGCGTTATTTGTAGCTGTTAGACATTGACCTAAGAGGCAGAAATTGTCTTTCATTTATTTATTTGTTTGTCTATTTATTTATTTATTTATTTATTTGTTTGTTTATTTATTTATTTATTTATTTATTTTTAATTGAGTCTCTGGACGATGAGAATACTGAAATATGAAAAAACAAGTGTGTGCAAACATGCCCACCTTGCAGTGGAATGAGTTATTCAGGAAGCTTTGTTTCTGATGGTCTACAGCAGTTTTTCAGGTGTTAAGCCAGGTAGGTGGTACATGCCTTTTTCCCCTAGGAAGAGGCAGGCAGATTTCTGTGTTCTAGGCCACCCTGTGTCTTCAGGAACAGAAAACCCCATCTCAAAAATTCCAAATGAAACAAGAAAAAAGAAAGGAGAGAAAGAGAGAAAGAGAGAAAGAGAGGAAAGAAAGAAAGAAAGAAAGAAAGAAAGAAAGAAAGAAAGAAAGAAAGAAAGAAAGAAAGAAAGAGAAGAGAAGAGAAAAATGAGATAGGTGTGTACCTTCTTGTGTGTTCACTCTTTCTTAGAGAAGGAAGGAAGTGATTTTAACTTCCATGGAATTTGATCAAATCGACTTTTCCTAAGATCCACATGAATCATGGTACAATTCATGTATTAGGAACCATATGTTACTAGTGTAGTATAACCTTTGTAGGACAAGAAGTAGAGTTCACCTCCTGTGGAAAGTGTATGAAAATCCTGAGGATGTATTCTGTGTCTAGTATATGTTCTGGATATTGACCTCTTAAAAATTCTTACTTTTGGAAAGGCTTTGGGCTTCAGTTTCCCTACTAAGACAAGATTTGTGTGTAAAAAAATTAGCATAATTCCACATGAAGATTTTATATGCCTGGTGAAGAAGTGATACCTTTAAAATATTTGCTTATTTATATTTCCTGGCTTCTAGACCAATACTCTCTACATGTATGAGTGGACATCATGCAAGCATAAGATTAAGCCTCTAGTGTGGTAGAATTCCTGCGGATAAAGGCTAATCTTGATAACAGAAAGATAATAACACATCATATAAACAGTTAAATCTTTGTACTATATTTGTTTGAACTAAAGACTCCATGCCTACACCTTATATGCCAGTGAATGCCTTTGTTTAATTTAAGAACTCTGATATTTAACCAGGAAGAGGGAGGAAAAAAATTTGGCAAGAGAAGAATAATCCTTTTCCACTATGTTGCCGAAAACCTGTACATACCATTCAGAAGACAGTGAGGGAAGTAAGAATCAACATCGTTTTTGTCTTTCTTTTTAAACTTATGTAAGCAATTCTCTATCCATCTTGCAGTCTCTCTACAAAGCCTGAGTTGTTAATATCTACACTATACACATAGCCTGAAACTAAACTATTGTTTTACACTGTACTCTCCTAACCCATGGACTTGCCATTTAATATACTCAGACATACACACAAATCAACTGAAATTTACCCATATTTAAATGAGCATTCATTTAAATATACATCAACCTGCAAGTGTATTTTATAAGATTTCATTTGTAGATATGTTGGTTAAATTTGGAAACAATATCATACTCATGTTTCTATGCCTTAGATAGTTTATAATGTCTAATTTAATTAGTTGATAGATTAAGGAATAAATATTGGTGCATTCTGGCAGTGAGAAGACAGACTAGACATGAGGAAAATAGACAAGTTTTAAGTCTGTGTTCATTCAGAGATGATGCACCTAACCCTCAAGTGACAGGAGGCCTCAGGGAGTTTAGAAGTCTGGTGGGGTGGAGGATTGGGGCATCCACATGGAGATGGTGTGGGGGAGGGGAGGAGGTGTGGGATGTGGAGCAGTAGGAGGGTAGGTGGGGGGCAGGGAATGGAATATGAAGAGAAAAAAATAAATTAGCAGTAAAATAAAATGTAAAAAAAGAAGAAAAAGAGCAATCAATGTAAATATTTTAAATCAGTCTTGGACACTCTCAGATATCCTATTTCTTCAAGTTATTTTTGTCCATGATACTTCATTTGTGCTGAAAAAAAAAAAAGATTCCTAATTTAGGTTTGCTGTATGTCATTCAGGAAACCATAGAATTAGTTGAATAATAATATATAAATGATAACCGTTCCATGGCACGATGAAGATATTTGTATTATAAGAAGATACTCCTTAGCTAATTAAATTTAGAGACCAAATTAATTGAATTGGGTCTCTAAATAAAGAGAGACAAATCCAGATGGCTCTTGGATTTGGATTGGGATTTTCTCCAGGCTTTTGGTAGCTTCCCAAGAGGCTGGCTCTGTTGCTCCATGAGCTCAGTGGAAGAGCACCAGACAGAGTGTTCTCTGAAGGCATCTGAGCCTAAAGCCAACTAGGGATAGAACATCTGTGTACAGTTCTGCAGATCTTTCTATCCTCATGTTATGGGTTAGGACTCCCACTCACTTGGCTTGTCTTCTATGAGACAAGTCTAGCTTTGTTCAGACTAAGTATAATATTTTAAGAGGCATTGCAAATGATAATTTTCCCAGTGACCAAGTCTCTCTCTCTCTCTCTCTCTCTCTCTCTCTCTCTCTCTCTCTCTCTCTCGTGTGTGTGTGTGTGTGTGTGTGTGTGTGTGTGTGGTCACTGTATTATCTGTAGTATCATCTTCTCTATACTTACTAAGCCACACACACTCTAATTTTAACAATGTGCCTACTTAGAGTTTCTGTCATCTGTTACAAGAGAGTGGATTCTTGGGAAAAGAGGGTCTTCGTTCATAGTACTCACTTATAGAGCAATAGGTTGGGTATTATTTAATGAAGGGTAGGCTTTTTAATTTTTCCCACTCAAACTAGGTGTTTGAGAATCTTCTTAACATCACTTATTTTTGCCAACCAGGAGGATATTACATGGATATTCTCATCAAAGTAATGAGGCTATAAAATTGGCTCTGCAGGTGGCAGTTAATGCGATCCATTAGTTAAATTATATCCCCAAAGTTTGGAAGGATTCAGAATTGCAAACAGCTTGAGTACCCAAGGCCCATGTACCTCTCCCATTTTAGGATGTACTTCATCTAAACTGTGATGAATTACTTCATAATAAGTTCTTCATCACATGATTCAGAATGAGTCAACTCTCATGGAGGAAACACCGGTGTCAAAATAGTCAGTGTTTGGAGAAACACTTTTTAATATGCTAGAATTTTTTCACAACTACCAGTCTTGTCAATTAAAGATAATACAATGCAATTTTTTTTAGTGCAGTTAACATTGCATTCATAAACAACTTGCCTCATTCAAAGTCAGTGAAGAGAGAGGACTTACAAGACCAAATTGAAAAGTTATTGAAATGTAACTGACATATCAAAGGGTTTCCATGAGCTAGTGTTGAAACACAACATGGAGATGGATACTACAAATGTGGACCTTGGGTTCCTTCCTTATTCTACTGTATTTGGGCCTCTCAGAGAGATCCTTACCAACATTCTGTTCTTCTCCCTTTGCATGTTAGCTTTAGTGTGAATTGTTGGTTTTAAACTTTTGCTTCCCCTACTGTATAAAAGGGAGGCTATTATGTTTGTTACTGGGAAGGCTTCTGTGGATAAACAACAGTGCTACATCTGTGTTCACTGTTTGAATTCCCTTATATTCCTGTAGGACATATTTGAGCTTTCAATGTTATGTTACACTGTTAATTGTCTCCTGCAGAAAGAGCATAGAGCAGTGTCTGCCATTCACTATAGAATTTCCAGTAGAACACAGCTGTGATGACTTACTGCAATGCTAAATGCCAGCTACTCCAGAAGGGCCAGAGACAGGACACAGGAAGTGAGGTGGCACTTAGCTTATCTCATCCCTTTGTCTCTTCCCAGTAGCAGACATATTTTTTTCTCTTTTTACTAACCACCTGACTAATGGAAACATTTACTTTGTTTTTACTTGATGCTACTACAGGAAAGATACCAATCCTCCAAGGACATTTTTGATTTAGCAGCATTGTTAATAATAGCTAATAGGCAATTCAGTTTTATTTCTATTTTATGGTATTCTGTGTGCATTCTTTAATATCTTTGTTAATAAAGAAATAAAAAAAAAGAAAAAAATGAACACAATCTAGCAAGTGCTATAATTATGTTCAGAATTAGAGTTTTTAAAAATGCAATCAATGATAGTTTTGTTTATATATTTGAAAGAAATCAATGCACAATAGAATGTGTGATAAATATATTGCCTTTATTTCAGTTCTATAATTGAAATTCAATATTTCATGTATTTTATTAAGTTGTGAATTTATCAGACTATACATTTGAATTTTGTATTAAATACTGTAACTGTGCTATGATTTGTTTCTAAAGAAGAATAATAAAATTCCCCTAGAATGTTATCTGTGACTGTGTAACTAAATACCTAGAAATGTTTTCTTAACTGGCCAGACAGTTTGTCTACAATATAAATGAATAAAAACTATGTCTGAATGTATCAAACATATTAGCTATTCTGGATTCCATCCACAACTCATATTAAAGTCACAGTGATTTCAGAAGAAAGCAAAAATGGGAAAAATCACTATACTCCTTACTATTAAATTTTTTTTTGAAAATTTTAAAAGAGATGAGAGTTCTACTTGGAAGAGATCACCTTGCATGAAAGCATATCACATGTGATAGCAATGGACTTCTCTTTTATGAAGAATAATGATTTAATGTTTAATTAATCTTATCATTTTCTGCATTTATGGGATGGCAGAGAAGAGTCTGCTTTATAATGTGGAAAATTAAATATTAAAACCTTGGTGCCTAGCAGACTTACATTTTCTTATTATGAATGAGCATTTTCACTTTCTGCACACACAAAGAAAGACACAGAAGATAGATGTAGTCACTTATCTTTTCAGAAAAGGAGAATTCAGTGCATCTGAGAAACATCTTGCTGATAGTAAGAAAATGCATTTGAAGTCAAAACATAAAAGCACACCATAAACTAATTATCTCATAAAATGGATGTTCTTAATTCTAAACACAGGAAAATAGTTCTTCATTTTTTTTTTTATATTTGTATGTGAATACCTAAATTCAATAGATCCAATGTTCTTACATCACACTAACTTAAAAAAAGTTACAATAAATTTCATAATCTATGGTGCCTTCTCTAGTGAGAAAAATTAAGTAACATGTTTAATCAAAGCTAACAAATGGTAATAGACTAATAAGAAGAGTGAATTAAGACCAAGTAAATCAAAATCAGTGATTTAAATACTTGATTATGCCCATGGTTAATTAAAGTGTGATCCATATAATACAATGTGTATTCCAACATTATACTTGGCCTTACATAGTAATAATTACATAGTAATAATTGGAGCATTGGTTTCCAGTGTGTTCTTCTTTGTAACAAAGCAGGTGGAGGGGCACACTTCCCTCCACTAATGATGCAAGGCCTTTTATCACTCCTTGACTAGTTCCTCTCTCCAGAAGATTAAAAATGAACTAATGGATATAAGAAAGAATTTACAAAAAAAAAAAAAAAAAAAAAAGTCTAAACTACCATGATTTTCAGCTAGATCATGCTGAGAAAGGAGGAACCTAAGTTAAAGTCCTGCCTAGGATACTGGGTGAGTTCAAACAAGTCTGAGTAATATAGTGGGACCTCACCTTAAGGTACACAGTCAAAAGAACTCTGTGGCTGTAGATCACTGGATGAATGTTAGCCTAGTGTGGGCTAGACTCCAGAACAGGCCTCTAATGAATATAAGTCTAGTTTTAATATGTTTACATGGCTTTCTAAGATATTGGCAACTCAATTTATATGTATATAATTTACTGATTCCATGATTGAAGTCACCCAAACTGTTCATATTTATAATGTATTTTGATATCACATATTAAATATTATTAATGGAACTATGGAGGAATGAAGTAAAGAAACCAAAGAAGTTAGGAAAACATTTTATCCCAATTCAATTTCTATGGGTATGATCACCCTCAGCCACACAGACAAAACAATGTGTTCTCTAGAAATCGATCAGAGGGAGTTTATGGCCCACATACCTTCTTTAGTCTTCGATCAGAGTCTTAACTCCTATCCACCTAATTATGCTCACTTAAGTATACAGCCCCTATTCCAATTGAATAAATGCATCATAGAATTGTGAATACCCTCAGAAAGCATGTGCTTTCTTCTCATAGATTAAGTGATCAAATATCTAGTCCAGCTCATTCATCATTTTATTTTATATTCCTTCACTATGGTAAGTTTTAAGGACAGAATTAGAAAATGTCAGTTGGTTTTATTCAATAGTTGAAAACAATTACATTATTTCACTTTTTCAGTGCTGTTCAAAGATCTTCCATTTCAACAGGATAAATTAGTTATTTAAATTAAGAACCAGGAGTCATGAATATGGAATTATTAAGATCCTATATTCTCTAATAATGAAAGCTATAAAAATTTCAAACTCTTTTTCACAGGCAGTAATGGTTAGTCAAATCAGTTGGAAAGAATTTAGTAATAATTTTTGCCATAAAATATAACATTAAGTCTCTATGAATTACAACTTCAAGAAAACATATATAGCTGAAAAATACTGAAATTCTTACTGTATTCAAGGGATATGGACAACATTCAAAACTAAATGTAAATTGTTACATCAGACAATATGATACTCCAGAGCTTTTCTCTGCTTAAAACTTTAGGCATTCCTTGATACTTAGATCCAATGTAGGTATTGAAGCCAATAAATAAGGTTTTAAAAGTATTCTGCCGAAGTTACACTATATGGGTCTCTTACCCATATACAATTTTTTATGTATATTTTCCAAAAAAAAATAAAGAATTTAAAAAACGAAAACATAAATTCAGTGATTACCATCTGGGTCTGTCTACAATTTATTAAAAGGGAACAATAAATTCCCTACAATTTTGTTGTACCTAAACTGAAAAAAACTGATTTATTTTTGTTTCATAGAATGGAAATAACAACAACAACAAAAAAATGAAAATAACAGGGAAGTAGAGTTTCATTTTAGATATAACTAAAATAAACAATAAAATAGATTATCATTAAAATTTCAGATTCATACATCAGTTTATGTTTGCATAGTCAATGAGAAAACTATAAGGAATTCTGAATTAAATTCTTAGATTTCTTTTCACTTGACTATTCGTCTCCTTCTTTGCTACCATTCCACAATTTCAAATCAAAATGATTTGTCTTGAAATTATAGAAAAAGGCAGCCCGCATTTCCATACTTTGGTAATCTCTGATCCTATTAAAAACAAAGAAATATAAAAGATTTGGCAAGGAAAAATAGGAGAGACAGAGCTTTGCAAGCAGGGATCTGTTGTTTTATCAGAGTGACTGAATTGTCTTTTCTGTGTCGCTCATCTACAAATGAAAGGTTAGAAAACAACCATAGGAGGTGAATGTCTTAACCATCAAGAATTTAAATTTAGCAGAATGTTTATCAAAAGCAGTGCTTCAGAGAGTGACTGCTATTAATTAGATATATTATCTGAGCATGTGTGGAATTTTTCTCTTCTAATGAACAGTGGCAAGAAATTCCACTTCAAATTCAGCAGGTGAAAATGATGCAGAAAAGATGTAATGAAAATTATTACTAATTTATTTTTATTTGCATTTTTATATGCCTTACTTAAAATTTGGTACCCCTTGAACTTCTAATAATCTTCTTTTCTCAGTCTGTAGAGTGTTAGCATTATGGGTAGAAGATGCCATTTCAGACTCAAGCTAACTATTAAATACATATTTTTAAAGTCTCACTTTAATTTTACATTATTGTCATTTTGGTATTTTTAAATTCTTTAGTGAGCCAGTCAGTGGTGGCACATGCCTTTAACCCCAGCACTTGGGAGGCAGAGGCAGTGGCAGGCAGATTTCTGAGTTCGAGGCCAGCCTGGTCTACAGAGTTCCAGGACAGCCAGGACAACACAAAGAAACTTGTCTTGAAAACCCAAAAATAAAATAAAATAAAATAAAATAAAATAAAATAAAATAAAATAATTTAGTGATGATATTTAATCTGCCATGACAATGACTATTTTCAGTTACTTTAGATATAACTATGAAAGCTAACTGATAAAATTATTCAACTTTTAAAACCTTACACCCCCCTGGTCACTATATCTTTTTCTCTTGCTATTTCCAAAATAGCAAAAATTAGGATTTTAAATATTTAAACACTCCCTGAGCATCTTAGATTTAGGTCATTTCATTCCAACAAAATACCAATTTATAATTTCATGGATAATCCCTTATTACAGAAATAGCTGCTTAATACTAGAAAATAAATGATTCCTTGGGAAACTTTAATTTAGCATGATTTGTGTGTATAGTCACTTCAAGGTGACCACAAGGTGACCCTGCATCTCACCCTCCAACAACATGGCCCTAGGTAACCAACAGCTGGAATTTGGTTCTCTCAGACAATTCACTCAGGTTTTTAAATGAGTCAACACACGTATTCTTCTTCATCAATAGTCATCCTCTTTTTATTATAATTCAATAAAAGCCTATACCATTATATTGCAGAACATCGGAGAAGCACCAACAAAGGACTCCATAGGCAAACCCTGGACACATGCATGTAGGGAGGGAAGGCACCTATAAGTACACTCCAGGTGAAAAGACTCAATGGGAAAGTTGGATCTCACCCAAGAACCTTGGCAGTTTAGATAACTTGAGTACTCACTCACATATAATTTTAAAAACCTTTCAATTGGCTGATATTTAAAAGGTCTTTTGTGTGTGTGTGTGTGTGTGTGTGTGTGTGTGTGTGTGTGTGTGTGTCTGTGTGTGTGTCTGTGTGTGTGTGTGTCTGTGTGTGTGTGTGTGTGATCTGTCTGTCTGTGTCTGTACATATGTGTAATGCTCTGCTATCATGTTTTTCTAGTCTAAAAACAGGAAGTTTCAGTTAAGAGATAGCAATGAGACGAGAGATATGAAATATTCCAGCCACTTATATGTATACATTCATAAAATTATTTATATAAAATTAACTACTATTTTTCACTACAATGTATCTATGCCACTAATTTTATACTTCTCTAAATGTTCATATTTCATTTAAAAAATCTATCTGTTAATTTTATGATGTGATTAATGAAAAGATGCAGGAAAATTTGAGAAATATCAAGAGCCTACTTTAAATTTTCATATATTTTTTTTTCTGTTGTATGTAATAGGGATTTAACCTTGTAGATGGTGGTGCAAACTGGGAAATACATTGAAATTTGAAATTGTGCATTGCCTTCAGGGTTCAGCCTGGAAGAAAAATTAAATTGAAGCTCCAGCTGTGAGAAGCTAGGGGAACCAGATTACAGATTACATACCTCCCTCCATTTTTCTGTAGGTCTTAGTTTATAGGGAGAATTCCACATGTATTCATTTCAGTATTTCTCACATGTTAATAATAGTGTAAATATAAAATGCACTATTGTAAAATCTGATGTAGGACTAAATATGAGTAGTTTCTGATGCAATTTTTTTACAGAAAATTGGTAGTTTTTTACAAAATATTTTTACTAAGATATAGACATATTCTGAGGAGAGGTATGCCAATAAGGAAACAAACAAACAAACAAACAAACAAAAACTTGGAAGTGCATGACATAAATCTGTCAGTAGCCAGTTAAAAACAAAGAAACTTTGAGATAAATAAAAGTTAGAGAAGTTAGGGTAGATTTGCAAAGTACATAAAGTATTTTTTAAATATTTTCCTATTATGTTTTTCAGATTCCTATTTAAACAGTTAAAAGAAAAGCATTTGCAATCAGTACCAAGGAATCTTGGTTGAGCATAACATCTCTTATTCCCAGGAAGCAAGAAAGGGTCTGTCTGACTTGACTTACATGTGTACCATAGCACAAGAAAGGGTCTGTCTGACTTGACTTACATGTGTACCATAGCACAAGAAAGGGTCTGTCTGACTTGACTTACATGTGTACCACAGCACAAGAAAGGGTCTGTCTGACTTGACTTACATGTGTACCATAGCACAAGAAAGGGTCTGTCTGACTTATATGTGTACCAAAGGGTCTGTCTGACTTACATGTGTACCAAAGGGTCTGTCTGACTTACATGTGTGCCAAAGGGTCTGTCTGACTTACATGTGTACCATAGCACTTCTTTTTTTTTTTTTTTTTTTTTTTTTTTTTTTTTTTTTTTTTTTTTTTTTTTTTTTTTTTTNGACGTGCCCACATTTTGATCTTCCTTCTTCTTGGGTATCATGTGTTTAGTAAATTGTATCTTGGGTAGTCTAGGTTTCTGGGTTAATATCCACATATCAGTGAGTACATGTTATGTGAGTTCTTTTGTGAATGGGTTATTTCACTCAGGATGATGGCCTCCAGATCCATCCATTTGCCTAGGAATTTCATATATTTATTCTTAGACTGCCGTTGCTTCTTTCCAACTGCTATTATGTACTACAAATTGTTTGAAGATAAGCACTATAGTTATAGAACATTTCTCTTAAATGAGCACCTAAAATCCATTATGTCTTTGTTCCAGGAAATGTCATAGTCAGCCCTCTGAATTGTCTATTCAGTTCACTGTAGCAAAGAATACTAAAGTATAAAAATTTGGAAAAACACAACAAATCTATAGCTTGAGAAAACATCATTATATTTTATTGTATCTACTACAAATAAAAATCTACTAAATCTATATCTATCTATCTATCTATCTATCTATCTATCTATCTATCATCTATCTATCATCTATGTATATGTAGTTTTAAATGAATCACGCAGTCTAAGATCTGGTAATGGACTCTAACACTATAGACTAAATTGAACATTTGATCAATAAGTATAACAAACATTATAAACTAACAAAAATGTTAGTAATGATGATGATAATGTTTTTGTTTAATTACTCATACAACTCTATTTTTGTCTCTCATCAAATTTTGTACCTGTTTTATAAATATAAGGTTTTATAAAATGAAAACTAGTTATTTTATGTAACTTTTAGTCTTACCATATATGGCTACTTTGAAAGGCTAGGATAACTCATTATATCTTATGTGAATGTATATAAGTGTATGTGTATAGGGGATTATCTGCTTTGTGTATGTTTATGTGTAAGGGGCTTGTTTGTGTAGTGGCACGATTCCATGACAAGGTAAAATATAGAGGGCAACCTCAAGAGTCACACAGGATTATCCAGGTTATATCCATGTGTGCATATTTGTGTGTGTGTGTGTGTGTGTGTGTGTGTGTGTGTGTGTGTGTGTGTGTATCTACATCTACATCTACATCTAGATCGAGATCTAGATGGAGATAGAGATAGAGATAGAGATATATGATTTCATGTATTATTGAGTCCTAGGAATTCTCTGATAGCTATTTCACAGCACCAGAATTGGAAATTTTTAGATCCAAAATTCATATTTTTAGATTGATTTTGTTAGTCATGTATGCCATGTCCACATGCATGGAAGATAAGTAAATTTTGAGCTACCTACCTGCCCCCTTTATTATAGTCATGTTTCAATATCACCAATGAGAACCAGGGTGCTGTTGCAATAAGCTAATGCATACCCATGTAGTAATGTAAGTATTAAAAGTGATTAGAAATCTATTTTAATAATAGTTTGTATATTGAAATATTAAACCATAAGCTCAATGAATACATCATAGTATATAGCACTATTTCTTCAGTTATCTTCATCAAACAAACTTTTGTAGGTCAAAACTTTGGGGGATCCAACTGATTCATTTGTAAGGACAAAGATATGGCATAAATTGCCTTTGATTATAAAGAATAGTTACCAAAATAGAGATGACTCAACTCTTGCACAGGGAAGATGTGCTGCAGTGGGTAATTGGTTCTCTGCTGCAGTGACATGTAATTTTATAATACATTTTAGAACATTCAACCTATCCACATTTTTCCAGTACTGTGGAATATTGAGAGGCCTTACTATTGTTACACAGTCTACTGCAGCTACTTATGTGCTATTTATATAGAGAAATGAAAGAGAATTCTTACTTTCCTGGTGGTCTCTTCCAGCCACTAAAAAGCTGCATGGCCTAAAAATGTCATCAGCCACGGGGGCTATTTGATTTGCTTTGTCCATAATCGATTAGTTGGCTTTTACTAGAAAAGCACAACTCAGAAATGTCTAAAAGGGAGAGGAAATATGTTCAACTCCATGTCAAAAATTTCTACGAAATTTTGAAGCTGAAAGGAATGCCCACAAACATTCTGACTCCAGTCGTATTTTGAGGAGTCATGCATAAATCATGTGGCAAAGAGAAAGAACTGTTTCATGACACTGAGAAAGAGACATATTTCTTACCTCAACTAGAGTTTATAAGAACGGTTGCAGACTGGGGAGAAGTCCATTATACCAAAGTGGAAAAATGCCTGAACTCCTTTTCTGAAGAAAGAACTTGATAACCCATCTATATAATTGACTCACAATTCCTAGCAAAACACTTAGACTCATGGAATCCCAGTATCTTCTCTCATATAAAGAATAAAATAATACATGCCTACTTCATTTAGTTGTGTAAAGCAAATATTTGGTCTGTTTTCATATTTGAAAACACACTATAAACACTCAGTATGTGTGTCCTACATGCATAAGAGTCCTACAGGTTGCATAACTTACCTGAAAAACAGTGATGATTGTTTTGTTCTCATGCTTTCTTTACAATCAGTGTCATCTGTTGACATAAACTTGCAACTGAACTTACTTCTATTATGTTGAAATACAATTCAAAATGGCAATTCATACCATAGTACTAAATACCTTCATCCATCAACACTGAATTCTTCTATGAAACAAAGTGGTACATTCATGCTGTAATGTGAAGCATGGTCAACAGTCTTCAGGTCTTTATGATTTTGTACAGGAATCCTCCATAGGAGCAATCCACAAAACCAAGAGGACACTCTACCTGAACAATGGCATTCCCTGCCATTCTCAAGGGCACAACTCTATTCACAGGAATTGCATATGCTTAGTTTTCGGTCCTGACACCTGCCACGTTGTATTTTGCATAAGGCATGGTGGATTCTGTCAGATGAACAGGTAATAACATAACCATCTGAAGCATTAGCAGAAGACTCTCTTTTGACATCAGCTGTCACACTGTATGTGAACCAAATTGGCTTCACTGAAATAGTTTGTGTTTTGTTCTGAGCCCACCACATTGCTCCGAGAGTCTTTGAGCAGCCTTATTGACTCTTCAGTGCTATTAACAAATCTTAATCGCTCAGAGTCAGCACAGTTGGGAACTGTAATCAGAGCAAATTCCCCATTTGAATCTAGCACAGAAGTTACCAATGAAACTAACAGAGGGATAACACAAATACAGTGACTCCATCTCCTGCCCTTTATTCTCTGTAAACAAAACAAAAGCACGAAGTAACATACTTGTAAGCTTAGTATTCCTGGAATTTGCACCATCAACAAGAATATGAACACATCCTGAATATATTACTCTTAGTTTAAATTTTGAAGCATCCCAACAATTATCAGTTTGGTTTTTGCAGAGTGGATGGTTGTACATCTGGATATCCAATCCTGTCGAGAGGCAATCCTTGTAATAGGTTCAGGTTGCACCATTGCCTGACATCTGCTCTGCAGTACCAATCTGACTTCACATAGGAACCCTTGAAATGCAGCAATTAGCCTTCCATTAACTCTGAGCAGTTCCCATCAGCTTGTATTTTTGTCACAAATGATAAGCACTCACAAATTAAGCCAGCTCAATTTTATATAAGAAGTCTCCCCGTTTTTTTGGTGTTTTGGAATTTTTTTTAATAAGATTGGAGGTTGTTCTTCCTCTGAAGTGTACCCTCCCTAAGGTAATACCATAGCTGTGTGCCCTTGTGTTACTAAGGCACCCCATTTTCCAATCACTCCCCATGGTTTCGTATTACAACACAATAATACACTTAAAGTCTAAGGAAGGGTTAAATCATAAAAGAGCATACTTTCTGCCATCAAAGGCACTGATTTATGACAAGAGCACTTTTAGTCAATTATTGTCTAAAAGACTAAATGTCCCTCCTGGGGTCCAGAATTTAGTCATAGAACGTGTCTGGCGTGCGTTGCCAAAACTGGTCATTAATTATGATGACCACAGGTAGCAATCCATATATATCCTAGCTTTTTGTGGAAAGCATGCAGCATGAATACTGCTCAAGAGAAGGCAAACATCAGTCTGCTGGGGGAAGGCCTAAAGTGGAAACATGTGATAAAATTAAGACCCTTTAAACGACCTGTGCCAAATGATTGAAGTCGAAATCAGAAAAATTAATGGAGATGTTTAACATCATACACACACTTCTCTTTCTTATTTGCCTAGATCTAGAAAGAAAAAAAAAAAAAAAAACATATCCCACAGGAAATAAAACAACAACACCATCTCTCCTTTTACTTTCCAGGTTGTAGTGTACAAATGATTCTACAACCCATGTCAATCTGTAATCTCATCCATTGCATTATAAAAAGCCTTGCATCTTGGTTTCCACTAGCAAAAGCATCAGAGTTTTGGTTTCCAGGTGCATATCTTTTTGCTACATCATAGAGCATCTCTCCCATGTCAGGGATTCTCCATTTACCAAATATCAATACTTTCAATGGTGTCTTCGGCTTTTATGAATGTGGTACCTTAACTTCCATGAGAAATACTTTTAGATGATTGCCTGCGTACCTTTTTTGTTAGAGAACTTTATGTTCAGGGGCGTGACGATAATTTCGCTACTATTTGCATCATCAATTTCCTTACATGAATTGGGAAAGAGAGTCGCATGTAAATAACAGAACAGGTTCAATAGGATCCAAATTTAAATACAACCCTATGGCATATCATCGTCTATTAGCATAATTAATCTTTCTCCTGCTATAATAAATTGGTAAGTTTTACTACATATTTCCTGGATAAACTTGTCACCTTTCAATTTCTCCATGTAGATATGCTGCTGATTCACAATAGAAATGAAGTTGGAAAGACCTAGGTCTAAGTCCTCAAATTTAATGATAAGATTTGTATTTATACAGTAAGAGATTGGAGTTCCTTTTTATCAGAGGATCCATTTGAGTGTAGATTTGCATTTTACATTAGAATTGATGTGAAATCTTACTCATTGTTCCTTTCCCAGTGGTTGTTCAGAGAGGAATATACACCCAGTTGCATATTACAGAATAAATAAAGATAACCTGTGAACAAGTGCAATGAAATTAAGAAAAGATAGGATATAAAACAAGGTAAGAAAATGTGTGAGCACAAAATATGATTTGATATTTTTTTAGTCTTCCCAATTAGATGAATATGTAGAGACCCTTGTCATTCTTAAATATTCCATTTGTGGTAGAAATAAAGACTGTTAGGCTCTTTCTTATTTATGTTAGCACAGAAATATCAATAGGTTCATGTACTTAAAAGGCTAAAACATGAAGAGTTATATCTCTCAAAAGTCTAAACATAAAAAGGAGAGTACACATTTGGCCAGGCATCCTTCTTGAGGAGGAAAAAAAAAAAAAAAAGATAAGGAGTATCCCACATAAACAGAAATAGTCTCCTCAGTGACAGAGGGCTCCATCTGAAGTCCTCTGTGAAATTCAATCAACTTTAAAGTTTATTGGCTGTGGCATGCATTAGGTAAGTCCTGAAAGGCAAACTGAACATGAAATGCCTCCTTACAGATGTGGGGTACGCTAAGCAGTAAGCTAAATTCCCAAACGTCTAATTTTTGGTAGGCTAAACACTGCTAGAGATCACAATTGTTCTCACATCCCTGAAGGAATCAGGTGTTGCATATACCTCCAGGGCACAATACCCACCACACAGGACCTTTTTTAAACTAAGAATTGAGAAAGGTACATGTGGGGATCTCTAATATAAAAATGTACAAAAATTAATGCAAATTAAACTCTTTAGAACAATGATTCCCTAGCCTGGTGCTCCTTCCTAATTTCTAAAAGTGAGTTTTAATTTGCCCAGTGATGATGGGCTTATTTGCCAGAAAACGATTTAAAAAAAACAGTTTTGAAATGAAAATGAGAAGGAAGATTCCACAATGTAGTAAAGTGTGGCATTTCTCTCTCCTAAGAGCAATAATTGTGTTTTCTGTCCTAACGGGCTTTGTTCAGGGATGAAGAGAGGCCTTGCTCTATGAAACGTGTTATTAGGGGGCTGCTTCACTAAAATAAGTAAAATACAATCCAAATTAAATCAAGTCCATCAATCCTGAACCATGTCAGTCAATTAGTAAAAGCTCATAAATGCTATAAAATATCGGTAGTAAGAAGTATCTATAGTTGTGGGAACAAGAATGTGCATTAAATTTGTAAAATGTTAGACAACTGTGATATGGCCAACCGACACTGAAAAGAACAAAAATGTTCAGGGCAGTAATTCCCTGTGTAAATGACATTTATCCTTCACTGCTCAACAATGGAAATCAAGTGTCCAGAGGCAGAACTGAGCTATAGCTTCTTATGACTTACCTCACAAAGCTATGGTTAGAAGGCTTGCAAAGACTGCACTAGGAATAAAACAAACCAACTGGATGCAGTAAGGTTCACTTAGTGCTGAGTGTAGGAAATAAAACAGGGTGTCAAAAACTCCTTCAGTTCCTTCTGTCCTTTCTCAAACTCCTCTATTGGGGACCCCATGCTCCGTCCAACGGTTGGCTTCCAGCATCTGCCTCTGTATTTGTCAGGCTCTGGCAGAGCCTCTCAGGAGACAGCTATATCAGGCTCCTGTCTGCATGCACGTTTTTGGCATCCACAATAGTGTCTGGGTTTGGGGACTTTTTATGGGATGGGTCCCCAGGTGATACCTTCTCTTGATGGCCTTTCATTCAGTCTCTGCTCTACTCTTTGTCTTTGTATATACTCCTGTGAGTATTTGAACCCCCTTCTAAAAAGTACCAAAGCACCCACACTTTGGTCTTTCTTCTTGAGCTTCATGTGGTCTGTGAATTGCATCTTGGGTAGTCTGAGCTTTTGAGCTAATATCCACTTACAAGTGAGTGCATATGATGTGCGCTCTTTTGTGATTGGGTTACCTCACACAGGATGATATTTTCTAGTTCGATCCATTAGTAGTAGAATTTCATATAAAGAATAACAATATCAACCAACCAGATGCCTCCCCCAGAGCTCCCAGCGTCTAAACTACCACCTGAGGGGTACACATGGAGTGATCCAGGGCTCTAGCTGCATATGTAGCAGAGGATGGCCTTGTCAGGCATCAATGGGAGGAGAGGCCATTGTTCCTGTGAAGGCTTGATACCCCAGTGTGGGGAATATGAGGGCAGGGAGGGGAGATGGGTGAGTAGGTAGGGGAACACCATCATAGAAGCAGGGGGTTGGTTGGATTATGGGATAAGGGATTTCTGGGGGGGGGGGACCAGGAAAGGGGATAACATTTGAATTGTAAATGAAGAAAATATCCAATAAAAAAGGTAAATAATTTGGATCAGAATGAGATTTGGCTGATCATATGTCCTGTGTTATTCTCATTCTCATTATTTTTATTATATGTGGAAATTCCTTAACTATGGCTTTCATTCAAACCAAGCTAGATAAAAGTTAGTTTGAACTGTTATCTAGACTACTAAAGAAACTTGGAAGAAAGCTAAAGCTGACCATCCTGCAGCCCATCCTGTATCTGCTTAGGAGCATTTTTTTTTTTTTTTTTTTTTACTTTCTCTATATAAACTCATTCTGGACAATGTCCAAGGTCATAGCTTTCAGCTCCTGAGTCTGATCTATGGCCCTGATCAATCAGTCTTGGTGTATGCTTTCAATAAACCAGCCCTGTTTAAGTGAGAAAAAATGGGACAGGATGTCTCTACAATAATATATTAAACTAAGAGTTTAGAAAGCAGAGGATGGCCTAGTTGGTCATCAATGGGAGGAGAGGCCCTAGATCCTGTGAAGGTTCTGTGCCTCAGTATAGGGGAATGCCAGGGCCAGGAATGAGAGATGGATGGTTAGGGAGGAGGGTTGGAGGGGGGAGAGGGGATAGGGCATTTTCAGAGGGCAAACTAGGAAAGAGGAATAACATTTAAAATGTAAATAAAATATCAAGTATAAAAAAAGAAAAAGAAAAGTAATCCAAAAGAGAGATCTTTGATCTTCTGCACTCCATTAGAAAACATATCCTAAATTTAGTGTAAGATAATGTAACATAAAATGTATATTATAAATTACGTGCTGACATATATTAAGCTGTTTTCTTATATTTCCCAGTGATTCTAGTCCTAGAATTCAGATATATTTGACTCCTACATCTGTGTGTGTGTGTGTGTGTGTGTGTGTGTGTGTGTGTGTGTGTGTTTATGTAAACTATATGCCACCTATTATTAATTGTTCAATTTGTTTTAAAAATTAGAATAGAGTTTATTCAGGGAAACAGGAGGGGAGTTAAGAGGTAGTAGAGGCAGAGAAAGGCAGAGAGAGGGAGAAAGTAGAGAAGTAGAGGCCTGCCATGGCCATGAGAACATGGGGATAGGGGGTAGGGAAGGGAATGGGGAAGGGGAGAGCAAAAGCAAGAGAGAAGCAAGAGATCAAGAGAGTAATTGTTCAATTTTGTAAAAATTCTTTAGGGATTTATAATTTTCCTATCAATCTTTTATGTTGGAAAAAAAATAAATAATTGAAAGAGAAATGAAAGTTCATTCCACCTGCTCTTCATTTTCTCACTAACAGACTTGTGATGTAAGTCCTTGGTACAGTGCTTCCATGGCCTGAAAGAGGACCTGCATTCAACTCATTCTATCACAAAACACACACACACACACACGGAAACTACAACAGAAAGGAAAATCTATTACACACCACCATCCAAAGCAGAGCTGATAGTTTTGGAATACCCATTTTAACATTTATTGTATGGTGTTATACAAAGCCATCTTTGAATGGCTGTCTAAATATTTGTATCAAGTGTCAGAGAAATAGAATTAATCAAGAATTCATGATTTATTCTGAATGAGATGCTTGGGAGTGAAGCATTTCTTTATTAAGATTTTTAGGCTTCTCAGAAGTGTTCAGAATTCGTTATTTTTACCTTGTCAACTTTTTGTTCTTCCCTTCTTAAACATGATAAGAATGTTGAGGGATTTTCTAAACCTCATTTAATACCAGGAAGCTCAACAATGCTAATTAAGACAAAGCAAGATTTCTTAACAATGAGAAGACACCATTCCTTCCATAAAGGGAATCATCTTACCTTGTTAAATCCCCAAATTTGATGTTGTTATTTATGCTGTACTTTCTATGCTACACAGTGGTAAATTCCACAGAGAAAACTTTGTGAAGCTAAAGCCAGATATTGATATGGGCATGTTATAACTTTTAAAATATGGGACTATATCCTGGATAAAGATTAAGTAAGGCATTAATTCATACCAGTTCACCTTAAGGGCAAATTACTCCTGGAAGGTTACAGTACTATTTTTATAGGATATAAAATATACCAGCATAATGAATGAAAAATATTCATAAAGTGTTTAGAAGTCACTTCAATGACATTCCTCAAACTCCAGAAGAGAGGATATATCTATCAATAAAATGACACCAAAATCATATTTTAAAAGAATTTAATATTAACACTTGCTTTTGAAAGATGACATTATAGGGTTTTAATATCTATAATCAGAAAGTCTTCTGCTCTTAACTTGCAAGGCAATACGTTTAAGAATTAATTTTGTCTGCTATAAAGATAGCTTGCCTTTAATCTTTGTATTTAATAGGTCTCTCTTTACTGAATATTGTAGGCAGGTAATTGAGGAAATAGTCCACGTTCCATTTTAGACAACATGAAATGACATTGAAATGTCTCCAGATATTTCTAGGAAACTCACACTAAGTACTCTGCTGCATTTGATATCAGACAAGCGATAAAATGTTTGTGCAGAGTGCAGCATTTGCTAAGATACCGTGTGATAAACGTACACCCATCTCTCTTACAATTTACATTTACAAACTAAACATATATAAAATAAAATCTAATTTCTAAATATATGAATATAATTACAATAGAAGATGTCCCGGGCATTCTGTATTATAACTGCAATACATTGATATGGTTTTAAAAGCATATATGAAACTAATGAAACAAAACAAACAAAATAAAAGCCACTCCTAGTTTGCTTCAAAGACATTTTGATTGTAGCTTTCTACTGCTACCTGGGTCAATGGCAGTCCTGAATATTTTTCTCAGTAAATTTTGTAAAGTGCATAAAAATATGCACAAAGCATCAGAAACAAGAAAGTGACTCTATCCAAAATAGATCCTTCCAGGTATCTTTGAGACCTTTTACATTTAGCAGTGGCCGTGGTTACATTAAGTGGTGACTCAGGGAGACTTTCCAAACCTGAGGTGCTTTCAGTGCTTAGGAATAGCTGGCAACTTCTTTCTCTTTTATTCATCTTCTCTTCCAGAAAAACCTTCTTCAATCAAAACAAACTTTCAGTTTAGGGGAGTTATATTTTTTCATAATGTTTAAATTCAGTAAATAGTATAGCTTTGTCCATTCTTCCTTTCCCTCTTTGAAAGTGGGATTCCAGTCAGTCCAGAATCCATTATGCTGCTGGCTCTTTTTCCCAAGCTTAGTTAACTATCCATGGTTCTGAATTTTGCTATATATGTGCCCAGAGGCAAGGGGAAGCATTTTTATACATACCAAGTAGATGAACAATGTTGGGAAGATGCTCTAATGGACCATTTCTCTGCTCCCCTTCTCTAGCCTGCAGCATTTTATCTATTCTGCATGTATTACAGTTCATCTGAAAAGGCTCCGGAAACTATTGTTTATATATTTAACAATCTTTTCTTTTTTCATTTAATCTCATTTTTTAAACAGTTGAAATTAGGTTGCTAGGGTATTCCAATTTCAGAACTTTATTTTTTAATATGAAACAAGCAAGTTTCACAAAATAAAATGTCTTTATCCTTGCAACCTTACAGCTCTGCTGTGCTTCTCAACTTGGAGTGTGTGAGTGAGTGTGTGTGTGTGTGTGTGTGTGTGTGTGTGTGTGTGTGTGTGTGGTGTTTGATTGTTTGTTTTGGATTCTTTGTTTTTTGAAGCAGTACCTCTCTGTGTCCTGGAACTTACCACACTGGTCTTGAGTTCACAGGTATCCACCTACATCTGCCTCTTGAGTGCTGGGATTAAAGGAAGGAACAACTCCTCCTAGCTAGAGTGTTATTTTCAATATGAGAGGCATGGTTGAGGCAGTGGGAAAGGAAGAGCAGATGTTCACATAACAAATACACAACTGTGAATGACTATTTGCTAGGATGACCACAGCATGATGTTCCATGACATCTAGGCGCACAGTCGGGGTCCAGCTTTAGGCCTCTGATTTGGGCCTGTCCCAGCAGAGAAGCCACATTTGCCTTACTTTAAAGTGGCCTCTTTGGCTCATGTTCATAGTAGTGCTAATGGGCTTGAAGAGGCTGCCATATCTGTCCTTTAATCAAAAGGAATAATTACTGAGATTGAGCGATATGGGAAGAAGGCCAGAAACTTTGAGACTGTCTTCCAACCAACTCCCACCTCTCCCCTGCTGAAACCATTTCTTTCTTTCGATGCTATGAACACACTTATGCATGGAGCATAGTTCATTTTCCCTTCATCCACATATATTAGAAAAGTATTTTTGCAAATGAGCTGCTAGGAAGTAGCTGGTGTCTGGGCCAGATTGGTCCTTTTTTAAAATTTCCTTTGTGGTCTGTGATCTTACTAGCAAAGGGCTCTCTTTTTTTTCCCCTCTTCTCCCACCCTCAGTACCAGTAGATGAGTATGCATTACATACAGGATGAAACTATCATATCCTTAAACAAATGTCCTTTTCAAAAGTATAATATAAAGCAGACCTAGAAAGTCTGCTGCCGTAATGATTTCATGTTTTGCTGATCTTGGTGTTTTCCTCTGAAAGGCTTTTTAGTGGTCCCCAGTGAAACGTTGAGATCAGCATTTAAATGCTGGTCTATCTTTTTTAACATACTTTCAGTCCTCAGAAGTCACTACATCTCTGAAGCTTTGAGAATTTATAAAAATGTCTCACTTGTTAAAGATACCTCTCACTCCCCCCTCCCCTGTAATGTTACATTAATTGGGCCTTGCAACCTTCTTGTCCTTGGTGATTTGGAGGAATCAGGCTGCTAAGGTTTGTTCAAGACCATTTCTTACGTGAAGCAGATCTCCCCAGACAGTTAGGGACCAATTATAGGGATTCTTATATTCTTTGGATTTCTTTCATAGCTGTTGTACTTGCAGAGATTCCTCTCCTAGATAACAGAAACATGCACATGGTCAGGGTGATGTAGGAAAGAAAAACGGAAGTGAAAGGAGTAATTATGTTGTTCCCTGTTGCCTACAGTAACCAGCATTTGGTTAGGATGCTCCTGCATGTTTTAATTTAAATGAAAAGATTAAGCAAAAGAAGTCAGCATTCTCTTTAAAATTACCACATTTCTGAATCAATCAACATATTCATTTAAATAGAAAACAGGCTTCTATTCATTTCAGCTCCTTTTCCTTTATTCGTCCTCTGATGTCCTTCTCTACAGTCTTTAAACACATCATAAAGACATTTTTATTTACCACTCCCTACCAAGGAAAAGCTTATTAAGGCCTGAGGATTTTATGTTCCTGATCATTCACATCTACCTGTTAAACTACAAAACATATACAGCTGTCCTGAGATGAATATGCTAAGGTAGAGAAGAGACTTTTGTCATTAAAGGATTGATTATAAACTGGACAGAGTAACAATATGGCTTTATTCTATTCCAGACTGAGGTAGGAATATTATTGAGCCCATCACAACAACAACAACAACAACAACAACAACAACAAAAACAACACACACACACACACACACACACACACACACACACACACACACAGACACATGAACACACATGTGCATGCATGCATACCTACACATGCACACAGGCACACATGTGAGCACACACATTACTATTGTGTCCGGTGATATAAAATCATTGTATGACCTCATCGGTTATTTTGAAAGCATGCACTGAAACAAACTTTGAATAGTTTCATCTGTAAGATAGTTGGAATTTGACAAAGTCAGAATGTTTGCTTCCCTGCATTTGTGCTCAGACCTCAAAGTTGCTGCTCCAGTATAGTCTGCAGCAAAAATAGCCAATAGTTCTGTGGAACAAAGGGTGAAAGACAGTTCTCCAAGAACTTGTCAGTTTTGAAAACCTTGTAGCAAATATGAAAGAGCAAGTCAAATGTAGCAACAGCATGGTGTCCTGTTGCTGATTGCCTCAGCTGGAATGCCTTTTGTCTCTGTTATGTCATACTGGGCATACTGTGTCAAGCATATGCGAGTCTCGTTTTTCTTTATTGGTGAAATGTTATTACAATAATATGTACATTAGATTTGTGAGGAATAGTTAATATGTTATATTAAGTTTAACATATGATGTCTCGCACACTACTAACAAATATTCATTATTTAATTACCTTTATCTTGTGTTGTAGAAAAGAAGATAAACAACCACAGTACAAAAAGTACATTTATACAAGAAATGGTATTGTTAAAGCATAAAACAAGCTATGAATACTAATTTCAAAATAATTTTATTTTGTATTCTTCTAAATACTTGTAAGACTGTGCAACTTTTGTGTAAAAGAAGTTGCAACAGCAACTTCTCTACATATTCAGAATAATGATATAAAAAAGTCTCCCCTTCTTATTATTACCTTTGCAATTAAATGGTAGCAATAGAAATAAAATACATTTTTATAATTTTTAAGTTCTTAAATTGTTTTTAGTTGAACAATTTGGAGCAGGTTGGATAGTTTATTCTTTACCCTCTGTTACGTTTTTAATCGTTTTCTTGCAAATACAGAATAAGTATTAAGCTTTTTAAAAAAGAGCAATGAATTTATCTCATCACTTTTGGACCCAAACTCCTCTCAAATAAAACTTTCTGAGGGATTATGAAGTCAGAGATGTTTTTAATCCACAGTTTAAAATCAACTTTGAAATTTAACAAAATTGAAAAGGTTTCTCAAACCATAGGTTTCCATAGTTATCAAGAAAGAGTCAGTGTCACTAAGTATAATTGCAATTACTTAGACATAAGCTTGAACTTATAATCGTATTATCAAGATATGGGATGAAACACAAAGATATCTTGAGTAGATACTTGTCATTGATCAATCACTGACTTTTATGTTTATTTCAGGGATTCCACTAACATTTTCAATGACTTGATCAATTACTTTGTATAAATGTAATGTCATGATATTCTTTTTTCTTTTTTTTAATTAGATATTTTCCTCATTTACATTTCAAATGCTATCCCCAATGCCTCCTATACCCTCCCCCTACCCTCATCCCCAACACACCCACTCCTGCTTCCTGGCCCTGGCATTCCCCTGTACTGGTGCATATGATCTTTGCAAGACCAAGGGCCTCTCCTTCCATTGATGGCTGACAGGCCATCCTCTGCTACATATACAGCTAGAGACAGAAGCTCTGGGGGCAGGGGAGGAGGTACTGGTTAGGTAATTTTTTTGTTCCTCCTATAGAGTTGCAGACCCCTTTAGCTCCTTGGGTACTTTCTCTAGCTCCTTCATTAGGAGCCCTGTGTTCCATCCAATAGATGACAGTGAGCATCCACTTCTGTATTTGCCAGGCACTGGTGTAGCCTCACAAGAGAGAGCTTTATCAGGGTCCTATCAGCAAAATCTTTCTGGCATATGCAATAGTGTCTGGGTTTGGTGGTTGTATATAGGATGGATCCCCGGGTGATATTCTTAAACAAAATACATTTAAGACTGCTAAGAATATCAAGAATGAAAACCATGATGTAAATATAGAGACAAATTAGCATTAATGCATATTAATAAAGTGATCCCACACTTATTCTTAATTTGCTAACAAACAACTTGTAAACAGAGTAACTAGCACGTATCCTTTATAAGAACAGGCATTTAGTGGCCTTCCTTTACCTAACAAAACAATACACTACACATTTGCTTACAGGCAGAGTTTGTAATTAAGCTCTTTCTATTTTATGCTGTAACAAGATCAATATAATTTATTTTAATTGTGTATCTTCTTTGCCCTAGACTATCTCTCTCATCCATGTTTTTGTTTGTTTGTTTGTTTGTTTCCCTACTAAACAGGAAACTAATATATGTATTATCTCAGCATATATCACAGCTGACTTCCTTTTATACTCCTCTTTCCTTCTAGGTAACTATTTTCTTACAAAAACAAATAAATGAAGTTTAGTCATTTGATCATTTTAATATTAAAACATGTCTCATTGTATTCAGTGATCAAGCTGCTGTAGAGCTAACTATGCTTCACTGAATGAGTTGAGATGCCCTTGAGGGTAGTCCTGGTTACATGTGGTGGTCACAAAACAAAGACAATAAAACAAAGTCACAAAATAGTTTTGGGGAATCTGTCACAGGAGTTTGGGCCAGTCTTGTCCAGTATAGATAAGAGCGGTTGAGACAAGGACTGTATTTTATTCTCATGGCTCTTCATGGTATTTGCTGAAACTATGTATGTCTGAATATTTGACAGAAAAGACACAGGTCTGCGGCTTTACTGACTATGGCAACTGTTATGTTGTTGTTTTGTTTTGTTATGCTTTAGTTTGTTTTTAACTTGAAGTAAATGATGATAAATGTACCTGTGATAAAGAACCCAGGGGGTACTACTACACTCTAAAATCCTGTACTGTAAGAGATGGGAGACTCCATAGGAATCAATCTAATTTCAAAAAGCAACTAACCATTAGATCCACTTCTGTGAGCTAGTAAAACCATGTTCAAAAATAGTGGAAGCAGAGGAAAGTAAAATGAATATCCTTCGCATTGATCAACAGGGTGCCTGGGAGTAGCCAAAAGGAAAAAAGTATTTTTATGGTCAGGAACTGTATGTGTGTAAGTCCATGTACAGTCTCAGGAAACTATAACCAGAGTGGAGCTTCAGGGACATTCCCACTGAATTCTCAACATATTCACTTTAAAAATATTTCTATATTTTAAGATTATAATTATACCAACCCTCCCTCTTTTCAATCCCTTATGTTCTCCCATGTACCTCCCTGCTATTTTTAAAATTCATGGCGTCTTTTTAAAATTGTCATTGCCTGTGTATATGTGTGTTCCTAAATATATAAATACAACTTGCTCAATCTGTATAATGTTAGCTTGTTTGCATAGTTTTTCCTTGCTTATATTTAAGGCACAAAGCTTAGATGGTCCCAGGTTTGCATATTATTTTTGTTTTTTGTCAAATTGTCTTGATTGTAAAATTAAAATAAAATTACATTATTTCTCCACTTGCCTACCCTATCTCTTCCCCCATTGCCGTCCATTTTCCACTCTTAATTCTATGGGCTATTTTTCTTTGTTACTTTTACACACACACACACACACACACACACACACACACACACACACACACACACAAATGAATACATATACAAATGCAACCTGTTCATTCTGCTTGGTGTTACCTACATGTACATGATTTCAGAGCAAAGTACTTGGGACTAGATAACAAACTAAGTAGAGGAGGCTCTTCCATAGGGTAGCTTTATCTCTGGCTCTTGGTAGTCTTTTGTCCTCTGTAGCTCTTTGTTTGGGGACAGGTCGCTGTGACATCTTCCTTTCTGTCTAAGATTGACTATTGGCCTTGTGTTGATTCATTTCTTGGGTAGGTAGCCATGTTGTTGAGGGCTCATTTGTGCAACTTACCTGTCCCTTCTCAGAGACACAGTCACCCAGACTTCCTCTTCCTCTTGCCCTTAAGACATAATTATTTTGTTGCAAGGATGAAGCTAAGGGTTTGTAAGGGATACTTCTCCATCTCTGAAGATAGACATCACAACTTACATGAGCAAAGCTGGAGTGATATTTCACTGATCCCTCCACATTTTATCTTCTTAGAAAGGCCTTACAAGACCACTGTGTGTTGTGTTTGTTCTAAGACTTGTCAATTTTACATTAAATGAAAGCATGAGATGCCTTTGGAGGGAAGAACATTCCATGCCCTGAGAATAAACCTGTGTGTTTTACTGTTGATAGGAATTGGAACTGTGCCACGCAAGGAACTAATGAATTACAACTTGGCAGCACTCCTCGGCTGACACAATTTCCTTCAAATTTATGAAATCTCCTCCTTCCAGAAACCCACTCGTGCCCAAGGCCTCTCTGTACCTTTCAGAGTAAAAAGGCAAGACACTGTTGGACTTCAGATTTTGCCTTATTAATGAAGTTAAACCTAAGAACAACATAGTTTTCCAGACTGAATCTATGAGAATTTCTTAAATTTTGCCACAGTAGCAAATTCATTCATTATAGCCTCAATAAATTACAGGATATATCTAAATCTTCAGTTACATCAATTGTGTTTGCAAAGGCAGGAATTCAGACTTTGAGAAAATGTCTGCCAACAAAAGATGTCTGCTGATATTCTTGACAGGCAGAGCTATTGGCAGTGCTAAGAGATGATAAGAAATTTCTTTAATAGGAATTAACTACAGCAATTTCAACGCCAAATTACTGTTCTAGTAATATAAACTTATATACAAGTGTTATTGAAAAATAATACAATTTCATTTTATGCTAGAGTTACAATTTATGAAATATTTTAATGCTAATATTTTCTAACTTAAGGACAGAGAGAAATAAATCATAAAATATTAGGTATTATATCAGCTTTTAAATTATATTCAACAATTGATATTATGTAATGCTTCAGAGTTTTATAATCAGCTCTTTGATTGCGCATGTTAATAATAAATATGAATTGATCTTCAAATGAATTAGAATTTTTAAAAACCACAAAATGTCATTCCTTGATTGATTTGAAGAAAAGGTTTATCATTGAATATCATTGAAGGCATATTTCACTTTAACAAATATATATATATATATATATATATATATAATATTTCACTTTAACAAATATATATGTATATATGTATATATATATATATATATATATGTGTGTTTTACCTGTATGTATGGCTCTATGTCATTGTCCTGGAGTTATAGACAGTTGTAGGCTGCCATGTAGGTGCTGGGGATTGAATTTGTGTCCTCTGGAAGATTAGTCAGTGCCCTTAACCATTATGACATCTCCTGGTCCCATATAATACTTTAAATTTACCATTTTAGAAACTGATGAGATGACTCAATGGCTGAAGTGTTTGCCGCAAAATTGTGGAGAACTGTGTTTCTCACATTGGCACCCATAAAAGTTGTGAAAACAATGTGGACGCTATCCTGTAATCTCAGGGCTTGGAGACTGGCACGGGAGATTGCTAGACAAGTTGGCTAATTAGAATCACAGGACTGGTGAACTTAGTGTTAAGGAGAGCCTGCCTCAATATGTAAGTTAAAGAGCAATTAAGGAAGCATCTGACATCAGCTTCTGGCCTACACAAGCACATATGTGCACGTACACCTCCCACACAAAAAGAAAAGCTAGCTTTTGGGGATGTGGAGATATTCTCTTAAGATTTTTCTCTGTAAATGAGTGTGGAGAGATAAGAGAATTTTATATATTTTAATACATAGAAATGATGAGTTGATAATTAGAGGAATAAATCATAGAACTCAAGAGAATGTCTTGTTCTTAAAATGCATGCACAATGTACCTCATCCGAAGTAACTGAATATCATCAGAAACCAAAGACCAACAATTAATATATGTCACCTTGGCCTGCATCATTTCTGACATGAAGCTTTAAAAATACATATTCCATATCCTTTCCCCTTGGCCTAAACTATATCTATGGCCTCATAGGTACTAATACCTCCCATTGTAAATTACTTTCTAAGTACTTTTCTTAATTTTTTTGGCATTTCTCAAAATACTCTGAACAATTTATTTGCCACATTTTCTTTTTGTTAGGTCATAGGACTATTGCCTAGAGAAATGGTAAGTTTTTAATTTTGTATCGGGTAAAGCATTTTATACAGTACGAATGTTCCAGATTGATTTATAAAAGTCATAGTAAAACAAGGTTTTGTGAGTGAGTGTGTGGTGTGTGTGTGTGTGTGTGTGTGTGTGTGTGTGTGTGTGTGTGTGTGAAGTATGGCCATTAAAATAAGTAAATAAATAAACCTTTGTCTACCCCCAAGGTTTCTTCTTATATGCTTTTATCTGTAGTTTTTGGAGGTTCACAATTTACAGAAATAATTTATTTGCTGTGTAGTAGGAACTAATGAAAAATTTAGTTCATTCTGAAATAACAGAATTGCCAAAGGAAATCATTTTGTATGAACAACAAAAGAAAGAACAATCTCATCTGGCCTGTGACCTCTGAATTAAAACACACACACACACACACACACACACACACACACACAGAGCGAATTTTCACACATCCTCTCTGCCTTGCTCAAGGCATATATTATTTTATGCAAGCAATTTAAAGAAAGTGTGTGCACTGAATTGAAAATGCAAAAGTGGAAAGAATAAAAATAAAGAGATTTTAGAGTGTCCAGTGTCTTCCTGATATTAATCACGGAAGGGTAAATGTATAAGATAAGTAATCAGTTGCTCAGAATTTAGGACAAATGGAGGTGCTGTGCTATCTTGGTAAATTATTCTGTGTTCATCTCTATAATCATTTATTTTATAACTCTCCTAACATCCTTTTCCAGTTCTACTCTGTGCCTTTTGTCAAAGGCATTTCTTCTCTATGTAGATAACTGTCAATTTTGTGTTTTATTGTTCTATACAGGACTATATGCCTCATACTTGCCCTCCCCCATTTCCTTGTGAGTTCCTTCTAAAAAACACATAGAACACAGTAGCCAGGCAGGAGGAAGTGACTCCACTTTACTCTTAACTCTTACTGGGTTTTAGAGATTTCTCATCCTTCGGGCTTTTCTAATCTTTTTAAATGTACATCAAGGCATTAGTTTAGTGATTACTTGGCAGTTTTTTAACAGAACTTCGACCACAGCCATGGGAAACTTTCCAAAGGAGAATAAAAGGTGTTGAAAAAAAAAATTGTTCACATTCAAATGAGATCACAAGCTTAAGTACTAATTGTGAAACGCATGATAAAAAACCTAGTCTTGTATTTTCTATAGTAGTGGAAGGCACACCCAAGCATGGTGTTTTCCATTAGGTGAGATTGTTCAAACCACCCCTCTTTATGCCTCAGAGATAGTTTTCTTTCTTCCTTTCATTTGCCAAAGGATTACATACTGCTGACAGAAGCCAGTCCTCAAGGAAATATCCAGAATACTAAAAACTGTACAAAGAAGAGAAAATGTTTGACCAAATCTATAAGCAACCAAAAATGATCCCTCATCTCATAGTAAAGGGAGTGGTGAATCTGTGCCTGCATGCACTTTTATCTCATTTTTTACTGACTCTAAGATTTACTTCACTGCTTGCATAAGCTGGACAAGAGCTCTCAGCTTAACCATTGTATCATTAGGGTGTTGTTAGCCTGTAGAGCACACCCCCTGGGATGTCATTCTATAAAATAATTTTCTCAGAGGACTTGAGTTTTTTTTTTTTTTTAATAAGTTTGGAAAAAATTACCATATTATGTTTTCACTTTTAAAACTAAGTTAGATGTTTCATTGCACTCTTGGAATGTTCCTCAAGGGACTAATATGTATTTTTAAAAATCCACTGAAGAAAATAATTCAAAATTTCCCTTGTTAGCATATGATTTAACAGTACACCTCTCATCATTCTTCCACCTTACGTAATATTCCGTATACATTTTGTTTAGATTCTTTATCATTCTCAGGACTTACGCAATTTGAACAGTG
Organism: Mus minutoides; assembly: GCA_902729485.2. Taxonomy (NCBI): domain Eukaryota; kingdom Metazoa; phylum Chordata; class Mammalia; order Rodentia; family Muridae; genus Mus; species Mus minutoides. The sequence continues at coordinate 260,686 of LR750126.1, forward strand.
CCTCTCTTAAACTTCAAGTTTAAATAATGAAATGCTCTATGAAATTATTTAAATGAAGGAACATAAATTATATTAATGGCAACATTGATGTTTCCCCCTAGTCTTTTTTTTAATTACAATAGTATGATTGTTTCTACCATCTATCAATCAATCTATCTTTCTTCTCTATCTATCTATCTATCTATCTATCTATCTATCTATCTATCATCTATCATCTATGTACTTTTATTGAAAATAGGTTTTTCTTTCATACAATGCATCTCAACTTCAGCTTCCACTCCGTCCACACCGCCTATACTTCTTTACCCCAGTTCTCCCACAGATTGTCTCCTCCTGAATTTCATCTTCAGAAAAGAAATGGCCAAATGACAAGAGAGGATAGCCAAACAGCACACACATAATAATTAATAATAATAATAATAATAATAATATAAAATAAGACAAGAAAACACACTTATATTGATGCTGGACAATGGTAACCCAATATTTGCATGCTCCTGACCAGCCTTTGCTTTAGGTAAACTTTTATGCAAAGGTAAATGTATACAGCTCAAAGAATCCCTTAAATATATGTAAAATTAAATTTAAAACGTATGATAAAGCTGATCTCTTTGAAAGATATGGCAACACAATGATTTAACGAAACAAAATCAATATTATTAATAAGGTTAAATGGCAGCCGTAATATTTATGAAAAACTTCTTTGATCATTAAAGGAAGTTACAGCAGAATGTACTTTAAAAATCTAACACATAAACAGGCACAGATTTTAGGGAAATTTGAAACTTAAGTTTAAAACCTTAAGGGGTATCATAAGTTCTTCATTGCTTGCATAATTCCCCAGTCTGGGCTCTGGCAGGCAAATAAGACAACTCTCCCTGCAACCTGGGGGTTGACATTAATTAAAACCAGAAAATCAAAACGCATCTGTGGTGCTTTTGGATGCCAAATGAGATGGAGTGATTTTAAAAGTAAACTTCTTGCAAAGGTAACTGAATGTCAGAACCTAACATTTTCCCCTAAAAAATGATAATTAAAATACCTTTAGCACATCATATGCAAGCTGTTGACTTTCCAAATTAGGGACCAATAGACCATCTTGTATTTCTGAAGGCTAAGTGATGAGACTATAAATAATAAAGTTAATTTTAGACCCAACAAATACAAACCATTTTTCTTTATACCACATACATTAATAGAGAAAAAACAAAGCAAAAAACGAAAAAACAAAAGATCTGCTTAGTTCCATAGATATTGAGATTGAAGATAATTCAGTAGCAAGCAAAGGCCAAAACTTTTTAAATGACGACTTTTAAATTTACCTCCTTTTCTCAGTTAGCTTTCAGTTTCTGGGATGAACACCATGACCAAATGCAATCACTTGAGGAAAGGGTTTGGTTCAACTTAACATAAGCTTGATTGAGGGATGATGACTCAAGAGATTACGGAAGGAAATGAGATTGGGCAAGGCTTGGTCTTCATAGCCTGAACAACTTGCCCAAGTCCACCATTCCAGGCATGGTGCTATGCACAGTGACCTGGATTTTCCCATAACAACCATCAAACAATAAATATTTTAAAAAATGCTCCACATGCTTGCCTATAGCCAAACCTGACGGAGATATTCCCTCAATTGAGGTTCCCTCTTCCCAGATGACTCTAGATTCTATAAAGTTGACAAGCCGACTCACTAGCTAACTGATGAACTAACCACCAACTAGTGAATTAATGAGCATGCTGATCTGGGGACATAATAAAAGTTAAGAGAATGTATTGCATCCCCAAAATTCAGTTAAGTGTCAAGTCTGCAATGTAATGGTTCTTGGATGTTGGGGCCTTGGAAGAAAGTTGATCATGAGAGTGAAATGCTCGTGAGTAGAAGTGATGTCTTTAAAAGAATGAGGAAGGGTGTCAATCATTCTGTAGCCCACCTCTCTCCTTTCATTCCTGTTCTCCTTCCTCTTTTCTGATTACTTATGTTCCTAAGCCTTTTTGCCGACCTTCTCTATCACTGAGAATCTGACTAGAATGGTACTGAGTGCTGACCTTCAGACAGCACCATTATTAAACACTTTCAGGCTCAGAGTATCATCTTTTTCTCTTGTTTAAACCAAACTATAATATTATCATACAGTCTTTCCAGATGACTGACAGCTATGAATCATTTTGTAGTAATTTTGGTTTTATGAAATAACTTCATGAATAACTTACATTCTATGATTATTTTCAAACCCACACCCAACATCTACTTTTATGATCATTAAATGCCCTAGGTAAAAGATATGCTAGCTATTAGATTTCAATTAGACTGACATAATTTACCTATAACAATCCCTATGTGAGGATGCATATCTCTGTTCTCACAAGTTATTATTATTAATGCTGGGCAAGTGATCAACTTTGAATATATTTTGAATTAAAACTTGGAAAATGATGGACATTATTCGAAGAAAATAACAATCCAAATGTGAAGAATGTCAGCCATGCATGTTACCTTACCCAATATTCTGATTTGTATAATACACAGTCTCCAGCCAAATGACTCTATGTATGTGGGGGCAACCATGAAAACCAATACATAGGGGCATAATGACAGTAGTCCTTTATCATAGCCAGGGCTTTATAAATTATTCTGAGATGAAAAAGTATTGCTAAAGATGTTGTTAGAAATTAGATGATATGGAAGTGTCCTGGAACCCTTGTCCCCTCACTGAACTTTCTGATATTAAATAGAATTTATAAAATGAAGAGCCATATGCCAGGCAAAATTATAATAACTATAATACCACTCCTCAGACCCTGACTTGGAGTACCCTAGAGTGGAGGAGCACAAGGCAAGCCTGAACAACACAGAGCCATGCTCATACAAATAATAATAATAATAATAATAATAATAATAATAATAATAATAATAATAAATGAATGACTTTTCATTTAATAGAAAAAATGAGCAATATGGTAAATCATTAAACATCAACTATGAAATACTAGGTCTCAGGAAAACCTATCTAGTCCCAAAAGCAGAAGTAAAACTTAAAAATAAATACTTAAAATTTTCATTTTTTGTAGACATTTTCATTAAAATTGAAGGCAAGAGAAGAACAAAGAAACAGAGTTCAAATATAGCATTGATTGAATATTAGACTACTCTGGGCTTATATGAAACTGTGTATCAAAAATGGGGAAAAAAAGTAAAAGAAAGAAATTTTCTTAGAAAATGTATTCATTTAATGATTGACTCTAAAGATACAAAAGTCAATAAGAGAAAATTAAAACTGGGATTGAAAAAAACAAGGCAATTAGTATAATGAAAACCAGAAAAATATATATAATATAGAAGATCATAAACAACTAAGCCAACTTTGTAAATAACGGGTTTTCCCACAAATTACATTTCTTTCTCTTTTTATTGCTTTTTATGGTTTACTTAGTCACTCTGATACTCATGGATCCTTTTTTGCTGTAAAATTACAACCACCACCACCACCACCAAACCATATAAAAATGTGTTTCTTCTTCCCTCAGAGTTCTCCAGCCAGAGCCTCCTCAGCTGTGTCCCACCTACCCTCTGGGAAAATTTAACTCCTTGAGTGCTTTGAGGTTCTCAAACTAGCAAAGCATCACCAACGATGAAATGAAACAAAAATATACCCTACAAGTTGTTCAGCTTCCCTTCCTGAAGTTGAAAATTGCTTTTATACCGAAGTTTTGATTAAAAATCCAATCTTACATAGTTATTCAAATGTCATGACTCAAAATTCCATCAGGCTTCAACATTGTGTCCTTGTGGATTTTACTATCTTATTTTTGTTTGTTAAGGGTTTGGTTTACAGATAGTATTACCTGGTAGATCAGGCTTGCCTGGAAGTTGTTCTATAACCCAGGTTAGCCTTGACTCATACATAACCCCCTACCTTGGCCTCTAAAGCACTAGGAAGGCAGAAAGGAGCTACCACACAGAGGTGTACTTGTGTTTCATTACATATTACCCATCACTTCATTTGAATGTGTTGGATCCACAAACATCACATGGGATGACCCTAAGAAGAGGATATTTCCATTGAGAGAGCTGGAGAGAGGTGGCTTATCTGATTGAATCCAAATTAGGTCCCTCCTCTGTGTGCTTGTGGAACATTAACTAATTCACTTCCCACCCCTCGTACTTAATGTAATTAGAGGTTAGTAGCAGAACAGCTAAACTGTTTACCTGTCCCTTAGATATTTAAGCATCTCTGAAAAGCAAGTACCACAGGAGAATTTATTTGAAATTTCAGGTAATCTAATTCTAAGAGCTGCAGTGGGAAATGGCCTAGGCAGAGAGATTCTCAAAAAGAATGCTATTCTCCGTTCCTTTAAAAAAAATTATACTTCTAGGTCACACTGAAATTAAATGAGTAAAATGACTAATAATCTGAGTATCGAGAGGAAACATTTGCCATTCGCTGCCTGGTCACAGACCAAGTCAGAATTGTTGGGCGATTTTCTTCAATTTGACTTTGGCTCTAAATTTCTGTTCCAATACTAGGAAACTCTGGGACACAAAGTGTATGCAAACAGACAATCCTTTTAGTTAATGAAATGCCTCTGCAAACACGACGCCGCCGCAAGCACTGCAATCCATAACAGTCTAATGTGTGTTTATAAATATGAGTAAGGCCTCCGTAGAGTGAAGGCCAGCGATGAATTATTCAGCAGGTCTGCAATGAAGCTGGACAGCTCCTTCCATGCTAACAGCTCTTCAGTGACAGAAACACCTGGCTTACTGCCCTCAGACTGGGCCACCTCTAAATAGCTGAAATGCATTTTTCCTCTTGTTCTAGATGTGGCTTCACCAGAGTGCCCATTGTCCTCAACGCTGATCTGAGGGTAAGCTCTAAAGAGAGACCCAGGTTCCAAGAGTAGTAAACCTCTTATTTCTCTGCATGTCAAAGCCCCAGAATGCCAAACTGCTGACTTCTGAACACACCATTGGCAGTGCACAGGAGACCAGGACCTAATAGACACTTTAATTCTTATGGCCTGTCAGGCAGGGTTAATGTGAGGAAGGAGACAGAAATTAGTAGCTAATAAGGGAGAATAATAGAAACGAAGACTATTTCCCCTTGCTAAATGCCTGTAATTTGTGCCTCTTTCCATTAGTTTCACAACCAGACTTGTTATAATAATAGCAACAATACAGTCCCACTGAGGATTATAAAGAGTTTTGCCCTTCTCTGGATTCATGGACCTGGTAACTGTGACATTCGATGTGCAGTCAACAGTACTTAGGAATTAGAGAGGGTCAAAACTTATTATCTAGTTTAATCCGCAAACTAAGTATTTCCTTCAAGTCTGCCTTCTTAAATGACCCCAGGAAGAGTGATTCTTTTCTTTCCTTTTGTCAAGTCTTCTGGGAAGCAATTAGAAAGCCAATAATTTTTAGCATTATTAATTTTTTATACTCAGGCTAAATTTTCCTTGGCTTTTTTCCTTCCATTTCTTAGGACATATTGGCCTAGATAATGTTTCTGATAAATATGCATGTGTACAAAACAAACATTTGTAGACTAGAAGCATTTGATAAGATTGAAAGAGTGACCAGCTTCTTTGGAGTATTGAACTACAGTTTCAAATTCTTCAAAAGATAAGAGTTTTTCACATTATCACTTAATGCATGTGGAATCTGGCCCTCTGAATACTTGTATCTCAAACTTTGTTTCAACATTCTGATTGATTGAAGTGGGTTGGACATGTTCTTCTGGTACTTTCTTCATTTTGCCACATATTGAAAGCCACACACATAGGCACTGTTGATTTCCACTTTTTGGATGCTGGCCTCAGAGAACAAGCAAGCATCAAAAGCCTTCCCTATCTGATCAACAGAAGAAAAATTTCACAGAAGGTCAGCAGATTTTGACCCAGTTCCTAGCCCGCAGGAGTCTGCATCAGAAAATAAAACTGGCCTCAGTTCAATGCCCTCCTGTAAGCTCCCAAGTGAGTAGAGAATGTGGGGTGCTTCTGTTTCTTTAAAATATTTCTGCATGGTAGAGGCAAAGTGGTACTGATCTTAATCTCCAGACATTCCTCTTTCTATCCCACGTGTGGAGGTGAAAACACAGTCAGATATACAACTGTGTGTTGAAAATGCAACTGACTTACTCGAGGTCAGGGAGGTGGAGGTTTTTTGTTTTTTTGTTTTTTGTTTTTTTTCTCTGCTCAAAGAGAAAATTCTTTTCTAAGCATGGCATTAAGCATGTACCGAGTTACAGAAAAAATATGGGCAAACTGGTGCATATATTTTCACAGTCCTTTATTTGTTATTCAGTTGTCCCAAATTTAGATCATGCTATTGAACAGTCAGGACAACTAATTAACTCCCAAATATAGATATTAGCATTGGCTTGTAAACTCAGAGAAGTAACCTACCAGAGGATTTCACATGTTTGGTTACTGTAGCAACTCCATGTGTGTGAATTAAAATCAAAAGCAGTTGAACACAAAGCACAGCAGATCCTGCTCAGCTCTGATAAATGTAAATGCAAGAGAAGGGGCTGTAGCTTCCAGTGGAAATGTAGCAATTGTTCATGATGTATTAGCACTCAGTGAAGAAGAACCACACTGCACTTATGTGATATATATATATATATATATATATATATATATAGTATCTATCAAGCAACATTAAAAAAGATTTTTAACAGTGCTTTCAGGTGATGTATCTAGGTTTTTAAAGACCTTTTGTGAAATAGTTACTAGTTATTTCATGTAGTCATCCTTTTTATGTATCTTAAATTTTTGTTAAAGTTGTAATGTTCCAAGCATTTAAAATATCAGAATTGGAACACCATGTATCTGAAAAGCATCTATATGAGAAAGAAAAGATTTAAGATAATGCTAGTTCAGTGCACACATAAAGGATGCTTGAAGAATGCATATCACAAAAAAGGCTTATACCCAGAATATTTAATGAACTCATATCAATTGCAAAAACACAAATAATCTGATTTATTTAAAGGCCTGTAAACTAGCTAGAGATTTCTTAAAAGAGAATGCATAAATGGCTACAGATACATTGAAAATTGTTCAACATCTCTGTCAGGGCAATACAAAAAAAAAAAAAAAAATCCCACAATGACTTATCACCTCTCTGCAGTTAGGAGGACTATTGTCACAAACACAAAAGATTGGTTCTGGCAAAGACAGAATGCATCCCTTATACATCACTGGTGGAAATGTAAATTAGTTTGTGGAAAGCTGTATGGAGCTTCCACAAACATTTATATGCAGAATTACATCCTGCATCCAATAACCTCATCGCTTGGTGTATATCCAAAGAAAATGAAATGGATATGTCTAAGAAACCTTTGTGCTCTCACATTTATTTTAGCATTACACAGGCAGCCAAATATAGAAACAATGTAAGTATCTACATACTCATACATTTCACTGAGGAATACAATAAAGCCAAAGGAAAGAAAAACTAGCATGTGGATACTTGTGGCATGAATGGAACTTGTGTTCCTATGTTAATGACAAAGCACTGCAGAGAAAGAAAAACATCGCACTGGTTTACTAACATTTGGAATATAAAAATACTGATCCTATACAAGTATAAGGAAAAAAAGAGAGTACCATGCTCTCATACAGAACTAATATGAAAAAGTCATACAGAAAATATAATATGGAAAAAGAGTGTGGAAAGTATATCTTTAAAAAATCAAGTTGGAATGATTGTTAGTGTTTTCACTAAAATGGTGAATTTTTTGAGCACAGAGAAATGATAACTATGTAAAGAAATAGAGATGCTTAGCATGAATGGAATATTTCAAAATGTATATGTGTGATAACAAATCACATACCGCTCAAAATGTGCTATGCTTTTATCTCAATTAAATAAATAAACCTTAAAATGAATAACATTTCAGGGCACATTTTCTGTACCAATCTCATATCAGAAAAAGTAAACTGCTTAACTCATGCAATTTTTACAGCTTGTTTATGTAGTACTAGGACTTTCAGATAGTAAGTATAATTTGTAATTTTGTTGCTAATATGCCAAAACAAGTACAATAAGAAATGATTATTTTTAATTTGAGAACATGTTATCTCAAGTAGATGCATTTAAATCCTTCATAATGTTTTATGAGTACATATAGCTACTAAAAACTTCATATAAATGGACAGGAAATAAAATTATTTAAACAATAGTTATGGATACTTATTTTCTTCATGGATTACCAGGAAATTATTACTAAACAATCATCATTCCAATTTTGTATGTATTTGTGTGTTCATATGTGTGCAGGTGCTCATTTACAGATATGCACGTTTGTGAAAGCCAGAGAACAGACCTAGAGTTATATCTCAGTAGTCTTAGTGACAGAATAAAACCTTGGTATGGAAATCCCCAACTACACTAAGATAGATGACTAGCCAAGCTAGGAGCTACCATAGGTCTCTGCCATCCCAGTAGTGGGATTAAACATGCATATCACTATATTGAGGGTTCTGACATAGTTGTATAAAACCGAATTCAGGTCACTGCAAGGTGAGCAATTTATTAGCTGAACCATCTCTTCAGAATACAATAATTCACATTGTTATTAATTATAAGAAACTATACAATAGCAGAAAGAAGGATAATTATATTCTATAGGAAATTTGAAGTAAAATATAACTGATCTCTGACACTTATAAAAGAATAAATAATTGGTCATTTATTTGTATGTCTGTCTTAGTCTCTACATTCTATTCCGTCTGCAGATAATCCATGACAACATTTATATAGAAACTTCCTATATTATTATTCTATCATGTGTTCTTATAATACTAAATGTATGTCAATTATCAGAGAAATTAATTAATTTACTTCTCAACTATTCTACTCCATAAAAGCACAATTGTAGAATGACCCTGGCCATTTCCTGCCTATCAACCATCCTTGAAAATATTCCAAGCAAAAATAAGGTATTTGAAGATATGTGTTGGAAATAACATATAAAACAATGGGAAGGCCTGGAGAGATGGCTTGGCTGTTAAAATTACTTGCTCCTTGTCCAGAAGAACAGGATCCAAATCCTAGTCCTGATATAAAGGTTCATAGTTGTCTATAACTCCAGTTCTAGGGGATGTAATGTTCCATTCTGTAATTTCTGGGCACAAGACCTGTATATGCTGCATAGGCATGTATGTAGCCAAAACACCATGAACACACACACACACACACACACACACACACACACACAGAGAGAGATAAAATCTAGACACTTGAAAAGAAAAAATACTTATCTGTGAATTTTTATTTGCTGTTAGAAAATTGTAATCATGACTGAAATGGATTGAGTTAATTAAATATCAAATTATACTGTGAATATAATTATGTATTTTATAAAGTACTTAGTCATAATGTAAGATTATAATATAAATGCAGTATTTACTGTGGATTTTTAAATTTACCTTATCCTGCTAAAGAATATTCTATAATTATAAAGTGGAGTTTTATGGTTGTATAATAAAGAATATATACACTATGTCAGTATTGGTAATTTTTTACCAGTGTTTCATTTATTATTATGTTCTGTACTAATATTGCTTCACTTGGGGCCACAGAAATTCTGATATTGCCCCATTTATAAATGGTCAAGACTTCCATGGTATTAAGCAGCCAAAATAATACAGAGCATGGCAGAATTTCTTTTATCTTATCTATTATTTATTTATACATGTCTGTCAAAAAGGAAATGCATTATTCTCACATATTTTCAACAGCTTTCTATGAGGATGTATACCTTAGGCACCTTAGTCAATTTTTAGATATTTTATCTTTAAAAAATGATTGTTGCTTGGATCTTATCTTCTTTTAAATATGAATACTTATTCCATTATGATTTCGAATATACTTTTAGGAGGCACATTCACATTCATATTTTATTAGTGCTGTAAGCTCTATTTAACTTTGGCTGGTTATATTATGGTTATATCTTAATAGCTTATTATATTTGTGAATCAGAAGTGAAATAACTATCCATCTTGCAGTCTTGATACAATTATTATAAATATGTAAAAACATTCAAAGCAAAGTGATTAACTAGACCTTACAATCCCATGCTGTTATTCCTGTTCTAGTCTCAGTTCAGTTGCTGCTGTAAAATATTCCGACAAAAAGCCACTTTGAGGTGCAAAGGATTATTTTAGTTTCCAATTCTAGGTTATAGTCCATTACTGCACAGAGGCCAAGGCAGGGGCTTACACAGCTGGACATATCACATCCTCAGTCAAGGACAGAAAATTTGCCTGCTTGCTTGTGATCCTTCTTCAATGTGAACAGTTTGGGTTCTGCCTAGGAAATGTTCCTGCCCATTATTGGCTGAATAGTATACATCAATTAACAATGAAGTATTTTTAAAGCAATTCTCCATAAACAGACCCATAGGTTAAACTTATCTAGATAACTGTTAATGAAGTCCCCATTTTTTTCTTATTAGGTACATCTTCAATATGAGGGGGTTTCCTTTGTCTTATTTTAACATGTTCTGTCATGTTTGGCTGTTGAAGGCCTATTTTTTTTTTTTTCTGAAGAGAATATGGATGAGAAGTCCATTACAGAAAGAGCGGGAGTGAGAGGATCTAGGAGGTGTGGAGGGAGAGGAAACTGTAGTCAGCATGTATTGTGTGAGAGAAGAATCTGTGTTCAATTAAAAATAAATAAAAAGACTCTTTTCTCAAGTGATTCTATGTTGTTTCAATCTGACAGCCAAAACTAACCCACACAGGAGAGTTGAGAACAACGTGGGAAGCAGCTTAGGCTGGTGAACCACGTGCTTTGTAGTGTAATCTTATCTGTTGTTGCATCTGCTGGTAACTCCATATAAAACAACTCTGACATCAACCCCAACTTCCTTGTTGTGCATTTTCATGTTCTTTGTTCCCTCCAGGAGTGTCCTACATACATCTTACTATTTTATGACTTTCTTTCCTGTTAGATATGGCTGAGTGCATGAAAGTAGTTCTGTACAAGCTTACAGTTGTATCCTAAAACTCTAACAAGTAACCGGTCTACTAGAAAACTGTCAGTGGTCTAAATTTCTGAAGTTAGTTTCTTTGGGGCTTTAATTAATTACATGGCATCTTTATATATTGTATTTAATATCACTGTAAATATATATGACTCCAGGTGTGGTGTTGTATCCCTCTAGACCCATTACTCAGCAGACAGAAGCAGAAGCATTGCTGTAAGTCTGAACACAGCCTGGGATACATACACATATCTCGTTCTACTGTTAAAAAGAAAAAGATGTATCCTAAATATTCTATTTACTTTTTATTTTATTTATTTTTATTTCAAATGTTATCCTCCCTTCCCAGTTTCCCCTCCACAATCCCCCTATCTCCTCCTCCCTCCACCCGGTCTCTATGAGGGTGCTCCCCCACCCGTCCACCCACTCCTGCCTCAGTGGCCTAGTGTTCCCCTATTCTTGGTCATGGAGCATTCACAGGACCAAGAGGCTCCCCTCTCAGTGATGCCAGATAAGGTAATCCTCAGATACATAACCAGCTGGAGCCATTGTTACACCCCCACCCCCCAGGTTCTGTTTGATTGGTGGTTTAGTCTCTGGGAGCTTTGGAGTGTCTGGTTGTTTGATATTGTTGTTAATCCTGTGAGGTTGCAAACCCTTCAGCTCCTACTCCTTTCCCTAACTTCCCCATTGGGGTCCCCCTTGCTCAGTCCACAGACAAACATTGTACTGAGCGCAGGGACCCGAATATTTTACTCTTATATCCGGCTTATATAACGAGTTCCAGACTACCAAGCAACAAATAAGACTTTCTATCTTAACATAATAAAACAAACAACACAACGGGTGAATATCTGAGTATATATCAAAATATGATAACTTTAGTACATGGCATGGCATTATTAGGTTACTGTTTTGTTTTAGTTTAGTGACAAATATGATTATTTTCTTCTGTGAAACAAATTACATAGTTTCCTTATTGGAATCATATCTACGCACTGGTCAAAAAGAATTTTAAAGATTCTAAATGATTGTTCTAGTTGTTTTCATGTCATTTTATTATTGATTATGTCATTATAATGGTAATAAAAAATAAAGTTCTTTTCTCTAATTCATTTATAATTAGAGAATAACATGGCATACAATGGATAATGTCTATGAACTTGGCCTCTGCATTACCTTCGTGAAAGACAACAACTTTACCATTATTTGTATGATGTAGAAATTTTATTTTTATAATCTACTGCAGAAATGGAATTTCACCTGGCATTTTTATGTAAGTTAGGACCAAACTGTGAACATGTAGGTTGTTAATACTATGTTATCACTAATTTCACAGTATAATAGATTGTTTTCATCTTAAAAAGGAACCTAATATTATATTACATTGTCATGTAAGAGTTATACATTATTAGCTCTATAGTCAAGAACAGAAATGAAATATTTAGATTATGGTTTAGATAAGGACCTAGAGTTATACCTCTGTGAGTTATACCTCTAGTGAGCAAGTCAAAGTCCATTCTTCCCCAGCAAGCTTTCAGTTAGCTTAGAAAGGCTTCTGGTGTAGCTTTCTGGATGGATTGCTTCAAGTCAATATATTTCTTTTTACAAGTGTTGACATTCCCTTGTGGCACAAAGAAATCAACATTTTGAGTTACTTGTTTTAAATAATGGACCAAGGCCCAGCTTTGACACCTATCTATTTAGAATCTGTTTTCGATAGTCCTTTTAAAATGCTGAAGGTGGACGCTCAGTCTATCTAAAAAATCTGGGGTTTTCCCTCTAACTCGTAACTGCAACATAATAGTTATTATTGTGCTATGATAAAACTAAGACAGATTACTATCTGGAGATATATCTATAATTCATGTTAACAAAAATATTAGAACTAATGTGAAAAGGGATTTTGAGGCAACTTAAACCATCAACACACAAATTCTCCTCATACATCCAAGGAACTAGGGAAAGGAACATACTTATAATCAGAAGCCTGAGATCAAATCCCCACAATTTCAGGAAGAAACAAATTGTTTGCTTTCCAGCACAGATATCAAAAGCACATATTAAAAAGAACACAATCTTGTAAGAAAAAAAAAAATGATGGTAGTGAAAATAAATGTGATACAGAATTCTCTGGTAAATCACATGTTGTCCATGAGCAGATGACAATTCATATTTACATTTATGATATAGGGTGACTAATCTTTATTCTTGCATGTTTCTCCTAAGGAAAGACATCTGATATCGAAATGATTTCGAAAGGTAATCCCTCTTCGTTTTTGTTTTTGTTTTTGTTTTTGTTTTTGTTTTTGTTTTGTTTTGTTTTGTTGTTTGTTTTTCGAGACAGGGTTTCTCTGTATAGCCCTGGCTGTCCTGGAACTCACTTTGTAGACCAGGCTAGCCTTGAACTCAGAAATCTGCCTGCCTCTACCTCGCAAGTGCTGGGATTAAAGGTGTGCACCACCACGCCAGGCGACAATCCCTCTTCTAATATTCTGCATCAAATCGAGATCTTAGAATGCTATAGTTTTGGCTCACTGGTGCCAAATATTGATATAAAGTGCTCATAACTGTGTGGAAATAAGAAGATTAAGAAAAACCTGGAATGGAATAGTTTATACAACAATGCCCCAAGTGACTTAGGGGATAATGAACATATGTGAGAAATCACAGAGAAAGAGAAAGAGAAAGAGAGAGAGAGAGAGAGAGAGAGAGAGAGAGAGAGAGAGAGAGAGAGGAGGAAGAGGAGGAGGAGGAGGAAAAGGAGGAGGAGGAGGAGTCTTTTCCTGAGTTTCAAGAAATCTTGGATGACTTTGCTAGCCCCTCTGATGAGTGCAGTTAGACTTCTATTACAACCTTAAGTGTGGCAGCTCTTTCATTAAATGCTTAATAAAGATTCGTGGAACAAGTAGTTCTAACAGCTATTTCATATGTACTTCTCAACACTTACACACTCACACCATTTTGCAATTCTTTACTTTGAAAGGCATTATACTCCTCACATAGATGCCAGTGGCAGTACTCAATACCACTGTAGAAAATCAATGTTTATTAAGGGAGACCAAAGTCATATCCATAACACCCATGACTAGCTGCTTCAGACATTCAAATAAAAATGCAAATAGGAGGCAAGAGCTCTGCAGTTATTGAAAAGGCACCTTTTAAGAAAATTGAAGCTATAATAGTCTAAATTAAGTCCAATGTGTGTGTGTATCAATATCCCTACTCATTGTGTTACTTGCAATTAAATGTAGTGTTTTAATAAGAATTTAAATTTGATGTTACAGCACATTCTTAGAACTGTGACACATCGAATATAAAAGCAGAAATCTCAGGAGTTCCCGGACAGTCTATATGCAGTGATATGTCTCCATGATTTGCCATAGAAAAACCTTTCCATTATACCTGTAAATGATAGTTCTGGCATAGGTTTTATTCAGAAAATTATTGCTGATTGTACTTTTAGCTAGAGTTATATAACATATTCTGAAGTTTTCCTTTGATTAATTATTGTCATTGAAATGTTCCACAATGAACGTATGACCTACTTACCTAAACTAAACAATGTATTAACTTATTCTGCGGATATTGAAACTGTCATGACAATGTTAACTCATATATAATCTTAACAACCACAGGCTACTGAAGAATCAAATCTAAGAAAGTGTTTCTGTCTTTGTCTAATAGGAAATTTAAGAAAAATACATTCCTATGTTAAATTAATAAATGTGTTCCTTCCAATCTGCATCCTTTGTTAGTAAGTTAAATTTGAGCTTTTATTTTTTCCACATCTACACCTTTTGGCTAATTAGTTCATTGTTGAAAGACCCACATAAGTATTTTTGTCTTTCCAAGCTCTATAGCATTTTATGAAATTATAATGCTGACACTTCATCTAACTCTCCAATTCACCGGGATGTTTTAAATGAACCTTACACTCATTAGAACGCCCTGTTGTTTTTATTCTTCTATAACTCTAAAACATTATTTATATCTACCTAAATCTAGGTTATTGTGGTGGTTCAAATAAAATGTGTTCTCAAAAGATCCAAGTACTTTAACACTTGGGACACGATGGCTGCAGGGTTTAGGACGATGGTGCTGTCTCTCTGAAGGAAGTACATCACTGTGAGACAGTTTTTGTCTTTGTAGCTCTTGCCCCAGCTCAAGATTTTTCCTCTACCCATCTCTCTGTGTTTTGTGTTTGTTGTTAAGACATGATCTAAGATTCCTGTTCCAGCTACCTCTGCCATGCTTATCCCAATAATGATTTTCACTCTGGAACTCAGAACCAAAGAAAGCACATATCTAAGTACTTTATCACAACAGAAACATGAAGACTATAATAGTGCCTTTGTAGAGGTTTCTATTGACTTGATATATCTAATGATTAGGAACAACTAGAAAGGAAATGGTATTTCATATGCACCCCCACAACACAGTCTGTCACTAAAGAAAGTCACAGAAGGAAATCAGATCAGAAACTAAAGACAGGAACATGTGGAACAGAACTAAAATGGAAGAATATTGCTTACTGGCTTGCTCTGCATGGCTTGTTCAGCCTGCTTTCTTACACCATATAGGAAATCCCTCGCCAAAGGTAACACCATTTCCAGTGAGCTGGGCTTACCACTTCAATAATTAATCAAGAAAATGCCCTATAGACTTGTCAACAGGCCATTCTTATAGAAGCATTTCATCATTTCAACAGGCTACTCTTATTGATTTAAGATTCCCTTTTTCCAGATATGTCTAGATTTGTATCACATTGGCAAAAACAACCATTTCACATTCTTTGTAGCTAATAGCATGGCAACCAGATTGTAAACCTTCAACAAATAGTATGAGTGGCATTTCATTTTCTTCAGATAACTGCTAGATGTATCTATGTGTCACTGACTCTTCTTAAAGATGGGCATGTTTCCAAAACACCAAGGAAACAGAATGTAAGAGATATCTATCGCTAAGATATGAGATCTGCTCTTATACTCATTTCACCATATAGGTTGAGATTTAGAAGTTCAGCAATTAACTTATATTTTAACTGGGTTTAAAACAATGGTTACATGCCATAAGTCCATATATGGGTGCTAAAATGACAAAACAAGAAAAACAACAACAACAATAAAGTATCTAGTAACAACAGAGTCTCTTCCAAATGCTATAATAAGGCCATTTCAAGCTATTTCAAGGATTCTTAATGTCTTTCAGATTCCCATGGTCGACTCCCACCTAACAATCTTGTTCTGTAGCCTCCCTTGCTATGGACAATTGATGAAAGTTTACCTGCTAAAAGTAGACAAACTGGAACATCAGGCCAAGCATTTTTCTCCAGGTAGCACACACTAATTTACAATAAATCTGCTGGAAACTTGGAAACTATAATCTTCTACTGAAAAAATCTTCAGTGTATCAAGGCTGCTTTAGTGAATGGATAAGAAAAACAAAACACAATAAAGAGAAATTCAGCATAAGTTGAAGAACAGAACCATCAGAATCTTGCCTTCAAGCAACAGAGACAAGAGGCAATGTTAGGGATCATTCTGATCAAAGACGGTCAGAAAATTCCAAGGCAGCGAAACAGGAACTCAGTTTAGGGAAGGGGCTGGCCATTCAGCAATGGGGTGTTGTTGCCACTTTCAGTGGAAGTTGGTAGTTTTCAAACATTGACAGCTAATTCCAAAGCTGAAAACAGGAAGAAACAAGTCAAATTAGACATGGAGAACTTTGTAGGTAATTGTATCAAATGTGAAAGTCAGGGCACACAGGAGCTTCGGTGACATGGTTTCTATGTCTTTGGTAATCGATCATAACAACCATCTTCATTTCAGTTTAAATCCCAGGAATGGGAAAATAAGCAAAGTACCATAGAGAAGAAACTTGCGTTAGTGTAGGAAGAAAAAAGATTGGAAGAAAACTACATTAAGATTGTATTTTTTTATCCTTTTGTGATCTTGGGAAAACAGAACATGGAATTTGTTGAATATAAATAAGCTCTAGGTAGAGATGGCTAGTGATGGATTATATCCTCTGCGAAGTACTGGTATGGAATCTACCCACCAGAGCTAAGCAGAAAATGTAGGGGTGAAGGACTTACACCCGTGAAAGGTATATCCTTTAAGTTCAGCAAATTATATATATTTTTTCCACCTCCAGCCCTGATTCACCATTCGCGGACATGTGCCTCATCTGTCAGTACTTAGCTCCATTTTCTACTCTGCAGGCTCACTGCAGGAGTTTCACAAGATGGAAAATTCACTTAGGATACCTTCTCTAGATAAAAGTCAGGACTGGTGAACTCAAATCCCCGGAGCCTCTGGTACATACTTCAGTTAGACAGAGAAAAAAATCTAACTGCACTTGAAAGAAAATGACCCTGGAAAATAGGTTAGCAAGGCAGCAGGAAGCGTAAGCCTGGGTATGTTTTGAATTTTGAATTCTAAGTACTGGGTACAGGCAAAAGGAGAGAGAGAGAGAGAGAGAGAGAGAGAGAGAGAGAGAGAGAGAGAGAGAGAGAGAGAGAGAGAGAGAGAGATGCTGTGTGCTGCTAGCTAAAGACCAAAATAAAACAGAGCTCTACAATCCTGTTATCAAACCATAAGCTTTCTTCAAGAAGCTTGATACATAAGGTTACATGCATGGATTATTTGCAATTAAAAATATAATTTTGTAAAAATTACAAACAATCACTCATTTCAACAACTTAGTAATATATTTTGCTTTCTGAAATGGAACTACTCAATAGAAAAGTGGAAAAAAATCTGTTTATCAACCCATATATATCACTATTAAGTTTCTACAGTAATATGTTTTAGTATTATTGAATCTGGGGGATCAAAAATATTTAAAAGAAACATCTTTACTTCTTCATAGAGCATATGTTCTGCCTAACAAAACATTAATTAAGAAACAAGAATATTTGTTTGGGACAGAATAAATTTTCAGGAAACTAATATATAAGGAGACTGTTATTTCTCAAACTCCAATGTACATATTGTGTTTGTAGACAAATATACTACTTTGACAATATATTACAAGTATTACAGATAGCTAGAAAGACAGATACACAGAGAGGCAGGTAGCCAAATTGTGGAGATGAGGAGGAAGAGGAAATGAAGGGATTGTTTAATAAAATGGCTATATTTGAAAACTTAACACACAAACCTCCATACTGGTTTTAAGGTAGAATTTGAACACTCTTTTTTTTTTTTTTTAATTTATTATATGTAAGAACACTGTAGCTGTCTTCAGATACTCCAGAAGAGGGATCCAGATCGGATGGTTGTGAGCCACCACGTGGTTGCTGGGATTTGAACTTATCACCTTCGGAAGAGCAGTCGGGTGCTCTTACCCGCTGAGCCATCTCACCAGCCCCCGAATTCGAACACTCTTAATAGCAAGTTCATAAGTAAATTGGTATGCTATTCAAAGCTTGGAATAAACATGGGTAAACTGGTATGAAATCTCCAAATATTAAATGAAGGCTAATGTTTCCATTCTGAGTTATTTATACTTTAAAAGTACTTTTAATATACTTATTCTGATTTACTGTGTAATTGATAATACTTTACTGAGATTTTTAAAATGTTGCTGCAGAAAAATGTTTATTCATTGGTTTGGACTAAACAACCTCAGGCCTAATTGGTATAGAAATCTTTTCAATAACTGAGAAGGTGCGGAAATATTTACTTGAAAAACATTGATGTATGTATGCATGTGTGTGGTCATGACATACAGAATATGGAATATAATGCAATACTATCAAATAATCCTTGTTAACAGTACCTCAATTTGCTTTGTGTTTTGTCAATAAGATGTTCATACTTCAGAAATTTAAACATTTTCTTGGAGTAATTTGAATTTCAATGTCTAGAAATAATTCTTGCTAGTCTAATAAAGTAATTGGCATGATCTCTGAAATAATGGAGACACTAGTCCGTTTCTAGCTAGGATCCCATTGATGGGATTGGAACAACAGTGCAGCCACAAAGCAGCAAAGCCTACAACCCACAAACATGTTCTCTCTTGCAAGATTCAAAGGAAGAGGGATGTCTCAGAGCTTGTGGGAGTGGGAAAGCAATGACTTCAGGACCAAGGCATGGGAGGGATTCCAGATCAACACTGCCTGGATATCCAGGAACAGCAAGCTAGAAGGCTCAAAGACCTAGGGAAATAGGTGACAAACAGGAGTGACAAAAAAGTCAATAAAATAATTCCTAAGGAAATTGTGCTATATTCATAGATCTATGTATATCTTTATCATCATCAGGAAGACTTCCTCTAGCAACTGATCTGAACAGATAAGAGACACCTACAGCCAGACATAAGGCAGAGCTCAGGGAACTCTTCCCCAGAAGAGAGGGAGGAATGAATGTAGGAGCCAGATGGTTATCGAGAGAACACAGGCTATCCAGAGAACACAGCACAGAGTAATTGGAAATCAAAAAGCAAAGATGGCTCTGTGTGGGTTCCTTGTATGCACGCTGTGGTTATTTAGCTTGGGTTGTTTCTTGAGCTCTTAAAAGTGGGCATGGAGCAGAGGATGGCCTAGTCGGCCATCAATGAGAGGAGAGGTCCTTGGTCTTGCAAAGATTATATGCCCCAGTATAGGGGAAAGCCATGGCCAGGAAGCAGGAGTGGGTGGGTTGGGAAGCAGGGCTGGGAGAGGGTATAAGGGACTTTGGGAAAGAGAAACTAGGAAAGGGGATAGCATTTGAAATGTAAATGAAGAAAATATCTAATAAAAATAAGTGGTGGCACACACCCTTAATCCCAGCACTTCGGAGGCAGAGGAAGGCAGACTTCTGAGTTCAAGGTCAGCCTGGTCTACAGAGTGAGTTCCAAGACAGCCAGGACTACACAGAGAAATCCTAGATGCATATGTAGCAGAAGATGGCCTAGTTGGCCTTCATTGGGAAGAGAGGCCCAGTGGTCTTACAAACTTTATATGCCCCAGTACAGGGGAATGTCAGGGCCAAGAAGTGGGAGTGGTCGGGTAGGGGAGTAGGGTGGGCCGGGGGGGGGGGTTTATAGGGAACTTTCGGGATAGCATTTGAAATGTAAATAAAGAAAATATCTAATAAATAAAAAACATTAAAAAATGGGAGTGGGGATGTCTCTGACTCTTTTGCCTGCTCTTGAGACGTTTTCCACCTACTGGTTGCCTGGTCAAGCCTTGTTATTATGGCTCATGCCAAGTCTTGCTGCATATTACTTATGCCATTTTTGGTTAGTAGCCCTACTTAGGAGGATTGGATCCGTTGGGGTGGAGGTAGAAGGATGGGAGAGAGGGGAGGCAGTGGTTTGGATGTATTGTATGAGAAAAGAATTAAAAATAAATAAATAAAATGTACTACAAACAAACCACTCTGGCATTATAAATAATCTAAACACTGATTCTCTTGCTTATCAAACAAATTCTCTAGCAACTGGAACACCATGTGCAGAACATTATGCATATAGGGAAATCGAAAGATCAGGAGGAAAATCTCTCAACCAATACCACATCTGTACAGATGTATATACAGCCATCATTGTTTAGTTGACATCCAGCTTCATACTTGCTCACCCTTCTCCCCCAGACCTTCACGTCACACCTGCTTAGTTACACCCATTCCTGTGATTTCCTCTATTCAGCATTCAAAGGACATCTTAGTTGAGGAAGGAATATCATATAGAGACAATTTGCCTTGAGAGAAGGAAGAAATGGAGATATAATCTTGGTTCATGTTGAGTAAAATTGAAAAAAAAAGATATTTCTCTAAGTCAGAATTCACTAAAAAACTCGTTCTTTTGACTAGAGGCCTTCAAAAATTCAAAGTAGAATTGTGATAAATAGACATGAAAATTCTAGTACACCCATGATTATAGAAATCTGTATGAATTTACTATGAAAACAAACCAAATACTCAGAGAATCCAAAATGTTTTATCAATTCAATCCAAGGAAGAAAAGCTTCTCTTCCCTGCAACCTTATTGTTGATTGACTTTCTTTTATATCTTTCTCTATTTCTTTCTTTGAAACTGGTCTGTTCCTTTTACAGCACAAAGTGTTTCCAGCTGATGTGTTTGATTGATCTAGCTGATAAGTTTTATTGCTCTCATGTAGACAGTGAAACAAATGCCCAGTGGAGGAAATTGCATGGAGTTTAACTGGAAGCCAAGTTAGCCTCTGGCTAGTGAGCTTGTCCAGCTGAGACGACTAGCTTCTAACCACTGTAAAGTCTCAAATGCAAAGCAGGAGGGAAGACAGAGATGGATATTTCATTAAGATAGATGAACTCAAAAGGAGCGGTGATGCAGTGAGAGTTAATAAGGGGAGTAGGCAAAAGTGGTGGTACAATTATTCCCAGCATAAAGCAAATTGCTCAGGGTCTCATAAATCTTTTCAGGTTCAATCCTCTGTGCTTAACCAGATGAGCAGCCTGGAGGTGTGTACATGCATCTTGCCCCACTGTCTTCAATTGTTTCATCTACAAATAAGAGGCATTTTCACTGCAAGTAAAGTTGTCCAACACAAAAGCTTCTATTAAAACATTATTCTGGTAGCATCCATTTAAATGCTTCGAAATTCACTGGACTTTTCATGAAGCTACTTTGGGTTCTGTGATGTATAAATCCCTTAAGTCATGAGAGGGTACTTTTAACAACACCTTAAAAATGAAATTGCCTGGCTTGTTTTAACCTATTGGATACATATCTGTTGAAACATATTATTCTTTTGTTTTTATTACCATACTTAAAAATTACTTCACAGAGTTTTCTGCAGATAAAAAAAAAAAAAAAAAAAAAAAAAAAAAAAAAGATAGGTGTACTCCCTGACTTACTGTGGCTCTTATACAATCTATCAACTTCTTCACTTCAACAAAGTAGACAATAATTATATGGTCTTCATAGGTGGCAATAAAAACGAAAGTGCCTTTTATGAATACCTATATTAAGCTCATTGTAAGCATTCGATAAAATTGTTGTGCATATATCCACACATGGGTCTTATGTAAAATAGTTAAAGTAAAAACACTGAATTTATTATTAAGTAAAAACACTCTCTGTCTTTAAACAAAGATACTCCCCACTACGCGCCACTCCTTGAAGCTTCTGTATCTTTTTGTTTTTCGAAATGTACATCCCTGAAAATAATTGCCTCCATTCACTGTTGATGTCTTAACACAGGCATTCTTGTCAATCACATTGGCCATATCGATTCTTCTTTGGTTCTGAAATTGTCTTATAAGAGAGCACCACAAAAGTCCATTCACCACATTTAGCTGATCCTCAGCCACTAGTCGCACTTTGTATCCACTGTGTCCTCATGTAATATTTTGACTCTCTTCCCTGTTTCCAGCTTGATGCTTGCTTTGTCTTTCCATGTTCACCTGCCTCCTAAATCATCCAGTTTATTTGCCCATCTATGAATATTTAGCCCTATAATCTCACTTCTGTGGATGGCATGTTTTATAAGAGTGTTTATTGATTTTGTTATACTTCTTTACTTAAACTTTCTTTTCAGGACTTCCTTCCTTCCTTCCTTCCTTCCTTCCTTCCTTCCTTCCTTCCTTCCTTCCTTCCTTCCTTCCTTCCTTCCTTCCTTCCTCTCTCTCTCTCTCTCTCTCTCTCTCTCTCTTTCTTTCTTTCTTTCTTTCTTTCTTTCTTTCTTTCTTTCTTTCTTTCTTTCTTCTTTAATCCTTTTTTACAGTCCAGTCTTCCTCAATCTTAATGTCACTCTTATTTTCTCTTGTAAGCAAAGTGGAAAATGCCATTGGTTACCAGTTCTTGTCATGGTCTTCAGAGGGTTACCTTTAGATGGTGACACTCACTTTTTCACCCTGGATCTCTCAGCTTGGGCACCTCTTCCCTAAGGAAGAGAGACTGGCCATTCAATAAGAATAATAGATATTTAATTTGACTAAAAAGCTTCCTATATTCTATACACACCCAAAGTAAAACGTTTCTTTTTAGTTATAATCATGTGTAGGAACTATAAATACTTATTTAATATTTCTTTATTTATATATGTGTATTTTTGTGTGCTTATCATCTCTCTCTCTCTCTCTCTCTCTCTCTCTGTGTGTGTGTGTGTGTGTGTGTGTGTGTGTGTGTGTGTGTATGTGCATGCTAGTAATCATGGTCAGAAATAATTATTCAAAGTTGCATATAAATATTTTATTTTCTTTATTTGTGGATTTGCATGACTAGTACTCTTAACTGGATCATTTAGGGTTATTGTATATAGGTGACTTACAAAAAAATATAGTTGGTGTCTTATTTGGTTTTCATTCTTAATATTTATCCACAGGTAAGTGGCCAAATCCTACCCAGTACATAGCTGATAAATGGCTCTGAAGTGAGTTTTAACAGAAGTGGATTATAGGTCATACCAAGACGACAGAGAGTATATCCTAACAAACCAGGTTAAGCAAAAGCAGATTTCTAATGTTAATCACTGTTTATTTAATTTATAATAATTACTGATGTCAAATCTAGTTTTCATGCCTGTCGCACTCGATTAGATTTAAGGCTTAAACTGCCACAATATTCCTATAAAGTCATCTGTCATGAAGTAGGCAGTTAAATAGCTCAACTCTAACTAGAAGCTTATTATCTTGGAGAAAAACAATAGAAATTAAGTAAAGCTGATTTATTTATCCTTAGTATCTTGAATATGTCCTCATCACTCCTTTTGGGAATCCATTTATATCTTCTGCATTAAACCTATTTCTAATTCAAGATTAAGAGAAAATGATAAGTAAGATGAAACAAAAAGAACATATATCAATTTATTCATTTCATTTTTATATTCAATTAATTTTAATATAAAATGAAAATGTGGCTTAATCAGAAATATAATTTGTTTTTTCAGACATTTCCCCAATAAACTCTCTTTAACATGGACTTAGTATTGCATGCATTTGTACTCAATTAGTCACACAGCATAGAACTTCTTTTAAATTACCATAATATTAGTAGATAATATTTCAGCTGGTTGCCAAGAAAGGTTAGAATGAAAGAGAAAATGAAAGAATACTGCATTATGGTATATCAAGATATGGCTAGCACAGTCTTTTAACCAGTTCATACAATATCAGTTTCATCTTAGTAATTACAGATTTTTTTTTCTGCTTCATTATTTCTGATGGAGAATAAAAAAATAATGGACTAGAATTCTGCAGAAGCAGTATCTATGATATGTAACTATCACTATTTGTCAGGAAAGTTATTTACAGTGTACTGTTCTAGAAATGTTATGATTCAAAGCTTTTATTATTCCTAAATCTGGTAATGAAGCTCACTGATAGATTTCTGTATGACACCTACAGTTAACTCTATTACTATATACTACTATAGGATGCCTACAGTTCGAGAGTCACTTGTATTAAGTCAAAGCATCACTTTACTTGTGTCTTCAGGAGCACTAATTCACTTTTTGCTATTGATTTTTGGGTGTTAGTTTTGACCTATGAGACCCAGCATGACCTATTGCCATTTACAAGAACTCCTCAGAATCCCCTGGCTTGTCTTCATGAGGCAAGCTGACTTTGTGAGCTCCTGTTAAATCTTGTGTCACTGTGATTACCCCTGGGCTTTTCTCTTTATTGCTCCTTCTACCTTCAGAATTAATAGATTGGAGAGATTAGGTCAATTGGCATTTCTGAGGCAAGTCTGAATTAATTTTCTTTGGCTTGTCTTGTTGAATTTCACACTCCCTGAACATTTCTCACTGATAAGCAGATTATGTTGCTGGCTCAGGTACAGGGAGAGCAACTCCAAATGCTGTATTGTTACCTTTTAGCACCATAAAGCGCAATCAACATGATCATTTATAAAGTTAAAGCTCTCCATTTTAAATCTGTGTCAAGAGGCTAATATAACTGTGATTTTAATTACTAAAAAAAAAAAAAAAATCAATCTAAAATTAATGTGAAATTTAACAGTGTAAGATGGGTATGAAACCCAGAGACACCTCTCCTTGGGTGTTGTCCTCTATAAAATCGTATTCAAACAATGCTGGCTTTCTCTTCTGTAGCTTTTTAAGTCAGGAAGAGAGTTTTTAGGGATTTATTATTGAAATGTAAGTCATGTAAATCAAACTTGCAAACAGTACAAATATGTTTCTCATTTGCCATTTAAGGCAGCTATTTAGTGAGAATAAATATATGAGGCCACATGATTTGTATGTGTGTGTGTGTGTGTGTGTGTGTGTGTGTGTGTGTGTGTGTGTGTGTGTGTTTAAGAAATCATCACTATCAGAAAGCTGGGCAATTGTACAAGAAAATCATATCATGTAAATGATGAGAAACTGAAGAGACTTGGCAGAACCATCACACTTACTTTCCACATGTCCAAATATTTATAAAAGTAATACAGAGAACCAAAAGAACAAAAAAACAAATAAACCTAATAAAAAAAGTAAAGCAACCAAAGAAGCAAAAAAAAAAAAAAAAAACAATCCAAACCACAACAATTAAACAAACAAACAAACAAACAAACAACAACAACAAAACCAAGAAAGTTGAAGTGGATTTTCAATTGCTAGCATGTCAGGCAGCATGTCCTTTACAACACTGTAGACAGGAGAGGGTGAAGGAGACAGTGTAAATGAAAATTCTGTATGAGTGTCATAAAAAACAAAACCAGTGAGGCTTGTACTGACTGCCATCTCTACACATGGGGATAAAATCGAGTGAAGTGTCTTAGTTTTGAAGAAAGAGGGCCATGTCATTGAGTCATCTCCTTTAAAGTCACCAAGAGCACACAGTATTACAGTGAACACAGGCAGGTCATGAAAAATCTACCACAAAATGGATTTACATCCATTCTTCCTAAGGTAAGGTATCTATCTTCCAGTGGTCGATTCTCTGCCACAGCCCCCTGCACCCTCAGGAGTACTTAAACAGAGAGTCCTCCTTAGAAACACTCAGTTGCTAGGTCACCACTGGCCTGAGGTTGCCCTTTCTTCTAAAGAGCATCCCTCTGTAACAGGGCTTCTCATGCCTTCGTTGGATATGGGTGTCTCAGGCTCTGTCCTTGGGTCTCTTCTCTCAGCCATGACTTACATTATCTGCTTAAAGGTCTTAGGAGAAGTCATTTAAAATATTTCATGCCCTATCTTCTCTCAGGAGTGCTACAGTAGAGTAATTCCATGAAAATTCCATTCAAATATATATAGGGGTGATGGGTACTTCAGAATTTCCTAAGACAGACTTTTGGTTTGCCTCTAAAAAACAAAAACAAAACAAAACAAAACACACTGCAGATCTAGCTTCTCCATTTCCTTATTATTTCAGGTAAAAAATCAAAACAAACAAACAAAAACAAACAACACAAAGGACATAACTCAAATAGTCTTTGCTTTCTCTCATGTCCCTTATCAAATCTCTCAGCATAGACTTTTTTCTCCCACATTATCAGCATATAAGTAATGTCATCATTACATCCATGTCCAGACTATAATTTCATCTACATTTTGTGTTTTTCCTCACTAAAAGGTAAGTTCTTTATATAGAAAATACAATAATCTTTACAAATGGGCAGTCAAGCCAAATTACTCTTTACTGAACTTTTTAAATCATTTCATTCCCACCTAGATTGTACTCTCAGACTTTACTGACTATAACTGCAGTATAACATTTTCAAGTGCACATATAGAGAATGTTTACTTAATAATTAAGAAACTATTGCTTAAACGAAGTATAGGGAAGTTATTCTTAAACTGTCCTGGAAAATTTGGGGATGAAATAGAAAATTCTAAAGCCATCAACATTCAGTACTCAGAAATGAAAAAAGCATGTCTGCATTTCCTTGGTGTAAGAGTCATACCTATGTGCTGAGAAGGAAAGTCAATTCGACTAATATATAAATTGAATAATTACTAAAGTGACTATTTCTACTATAGCCAAAACTAAGTAAACTATTGAAACTGGTATGCAATAGTATTCTACAAGCAATCCTTTTTGTTGTTATTGTATTTTTTTTTACATTTGACCCTGTAAAGATATTGTGAAACATAAAGATTATAAAGTCTAGTTTTACTCATAACAAGAAATCACAAAATTCTCAGGAATTATTACAATTGCTACCTGCTTCAACTTTGGATATTTAACCATTTAGAAAAATGCATTTTTCATTGATTAACAATGTCTCTTCATATATAATTGAAAATCATTTTTGTTAGAAATTATAAATTACTTCCCTGTAAAATATTTGGTGAATTATATGTATAACTCAATTTTCTATTCATGCAACAGTAAAGAAATGTAGTCAATACTTCACAACTACATGGGTACTGAATATCTCCATTGGGAGTTAGGTGTCTGAATCATCCTACCAAATGACACAGAGAAAACATTTATAACAAATGTGATATTGCTTCTTTAACCCTAAGACATGCCCTAATAAATTGATATAATGTACAGGTGTCCAAAATCTTTCTTTCTATATATTCTTGGCTATGTCTGATCACTGTGTTGAACCTACTGAGATATCTGTGAACTTGTGGAGAAACGGCCCTTAAAGAGTAATTGTAGTCATAGTGAAACGTTTTTAAGCACATTGTTAATAAGTATGCCTTAAGAAATAAAATTTTCTCTATCTTTTTTTTTCCAATTTTTTGTTAGATATTTTCTTCATTTAAACTTCAAATGCTATCCCAAAAGTCCCCTATACCCTCTCCCATGCCACCCCGCCCTGCTCCCCTACCCACCCACTCCCACTTCTTGGCCCTGGCGTTCCCCTGTACTGGAGCATATAGAGTTTGCAAGACCAAGGGTCCTCTCTTCCCAATGATGGCTGACTAGGCCATCTTCTGCTACATATTCAGCTAGAGACATGATCTCTTGGGGTACTGGTTAGTTCATATTGTTGTTCCACCTACAGGGTTGGAGACCCCTTCAGCTCCTGGGGTACTTTCTCTAGCTCCTCCGTTGGGAATCCTGTGTTCCATCCAATAGCTGACTGTGAGCATCCACTTCTCTGTTTGCCAGGCACTGGCATAGCCTCACCTGAGACAGCTATATCAGGGCCCTTTCAGCAAAATCTTGCTGGTGAATGCAATAGTGTCTATGTTTGGTGGCTAATTATGGGATGGATCCCCACCTGCAGCAGTCACTGGTTGGTCTATCCTTTTGTCTCAGCTCCACACTTGATCTCTGTAACTCCTTCAATGTGTGCTTTGTTCCTAATTATAAGAAGGGGTGAAGTGTCCACACTT
The DNA here is from genome assembly GCA_902729485.2 of Mus minutoides. Lineage (NCBI taxonomy): Eukaryota > Metazoa > Chordata > Mammalia > Rodentia > Muridae > Mus > Mus minutoides. Next base: position 288,886 of record LR750126.1, read on the forward strand.
TGGTCTTCATTCTTCTTGAGTTTCATGTGTTTTGCAAATTGTATCTTGGGTATTCTAAGTTTCTGGGCTAATATCCACTTATCAGTGAGTACATGTTATGTGAGTTCTTTTGTGACTGGGTTACCTCATTCAGGATGATACCCTCCAGATCCATCCATTTGCCTACGAATTTCATAAATTCATTGTTTTTAATAGCTGAGTAGTACTCCATTGTGTAAATGTAACACATTTTCTGTATTCATTCTTGTGCTGAGGGACATCAGGGTTCTTTCCAACTTCTGGCTATTATATTCAGTTAGTGTGGCCTTTTCTGGTGTGTCAGATGTTCACTTGTCCTTGAAATATCTTACCTTATCTCTTTGTTTTTCCAATTGGCTGCAGTAACTCTTTCTATAGAATGTGCATCCTCTATGCCAAGACATGTGATATGTATGTCATATATCTTGATGCTTTTAGAGAGAGGTACTTGTCCTCATAGCTTATCAAATCATCTCTGGCATATTCTGTGACACTATGACACTGCTTTCTCAGCATTTCTAAAATTCTAGCAGTTAAAATAAATATATTGTATTTAATCTGTTTGGACCACAGATTTATTTAAATGATGGGCTGCTTGCCTAGAATATGCAAATACCTCGATTCATTCACCAGGTGCACAAAGGAACAAAGAAGGTTGTCAAAATGGCAGTTTATTTTAAACTTCATATTTGAATGTTACACATTCTTTAATAATGCTTTAACCATACAGAGCTCATTCTGGTTTCTTGGTTTAGGCATGTTCCTTAACTTTATTTGTTTGGTAGAGAATGATGAAAAACTATCAGTGACTGTATGTGATACATGTATAATTGCATGGATAAACATACATTGTCATATCTCACGAATTAAAGTTTATTATTAATGATGCTAGCAATATGCATAATTAGTTGTATTTAATCTTTGAAATGACAGGAATTTATTTGTGGGTTTTTGAGACATATCCCAGAAAACTCAAGACTACATTAATATATTTAATCTAGTCCTATTCACCTGGAAATATTATCACAATGAAGTTTTTGATTCAAGGGTATATGTCAACATATAGTTATGTATTAACTTGATTCTTACAAAGAATTTATTGTCATTCTGAAGAAATACATTTAATTTTATGTTTTTACATTAAGAATCTAGTGCTCCCCAGCTATATATCTGAAGATACATAGACCTAGAAGAAATTAATTTCTTGAGCTAATGTAAATGATTATTAGATATTTTAAGCTTTATAATTAATAGCTATTGATGTGAAAATTACATTATCCTACTAATTACTCTCTAGAATTAGAAATATTTGAGTGCATGGAACAAGTCCAAATAGAATTCAGCAGAAACTACATGAGCAAATGCTTCCCTAGACAATAGGTCTAAGATAATTGCAACTGGTAAGAGTGTAACTGAAAGATAGTATTCCTGTATGTGGAGTGTATGTAATACTACAACAGGGATCATGTTATCTATGTAGACATATGTTCATACTAAGATATGCAATATATTGAATAATTGATTATAAAGAGTATATATTACCATATGATAAAATTCTCTCTGTCTCTCTCTGTCTCTGTCTCTGTCTCTCTCTGTCTCTCTCTGTCTGTCTCTGTCTCTGTCTCTGTCTCTCTCTCTCTCTCTCTCTCTCTCTCTCTCTGTGTGTGTGTGTACATTCATGCAGATGATGTAGGCAAACATGTGCCATGGTACATATGTGGAATTCATCTGACAACATGAATGTCAATTCTCACATACAGTCTAATATGTTATAAGAACATCTTTCTTATTTTGCCAATGCTTATACTATTCTAGATGAAATGTCAGCTTTTTTGAAATCTATTGTCTCCACCTCATGACTTCTGTAGAACTGACCATTTTCTATTACAGGGTAGGGCTACAATGTCTACTTATAAATTGTTTCTAGGAACTTGAACTCAGTTACTCACACTTATGTGGCATAGAATATACCCATTGAGCCATCTCACCAAGCCAGGAAAATATTATATGTGAAACTAACATAATCTAGGCTTAGTGCAAGCATCAAATATTAAAATATTAGTTTGTTCATGTACTCAACTTATTTTTAAACCTTTTTTTTATCAGCACCGTGTAGTTTATTCGTAAACATTTTTGTTGTTGTTGTTGTTTTGTTTTGTTTTTGTTTTTGTTTTTGTTTTTGTTTTTTTGAGACAGGGTTTCTCTATATAGCCCTGGCTGTCCTGGAACCCACTCTGTAGACCAGGCTGGCTTCGAACTCAGAAATTTGCCTGCCTCTGCCTCCGGAGTGCTGGGATTAAAGTCATGTGCCACCATGCCCAGCTTATTCATAAACCTTTTTAAGAACATGAATTGGGAAAACATATAGCATAAATCTATAAAAAACATAAACAAACAAAAAGAAATCTCAGTGACATAGAAAAATTATACAAATTATATTTTTCAAGTATTATAAGCATCTTTGTTAGGTTAGATTTTTATTTACACATTAATCTTGCATACAAAGATGAAACAATGCATATGGAGGAATCTGTTCAGATGGCTCTCATAGTAACTTGAATGTGAAGAGAGCAGATTCCAATAAACAATATGCATCTTGATGGATGAGGACATTCTAAAACTAACTTATTTACCTTTGAATATGATTTGTAATCAGGAAGTGGAGAGGTCATGGATGTTTTTACATAATAGGAAAACAATTTTATAGGAAAACAAAGGCTCCTGTTGTTCTCTTGTCTTCTTGTTTTCCGTCTGTTCTCTTGTCCTACTCCCCTCTCTCCCTCTTCCCCTCCTCCTCTCTAAATATGCTCATGGCTGGCCTCTACTCCTCTACTCTCAATCTCTCTCTCTCTCTGTCTCTCTCTCTGTCTCTCTCTGTCTCTCTGTCTCTCTCTCCGTCTCTCTCTCTCTCTCTCTCTCTCTCTCTCTCTCTCTCTCTCTCTCTCTCTCTCTCTTCCTTTCTCTGTCTCTACTACCCTCTTAACTCCCCTCACCATGCCCCAAATAAACTGTCTTCTATACAAAACAAACAAACAAAACGTTGTGGGATTAGAAAATCTTGACTATAATAAAATGTTTATCATAACAAGTTTTACCCCAAAATCTAACATGCAGTTGAATCCTATGGGAACTGTTCTGAAATGTAGTTTCCACCTCAGAAAGCATAGAGAGTTTGCATGCAAACTAGAAGATTCCTCTCCTTTAAAGACACATTGCATTTTGAGAAGCAAGACCTTAAAAAATGGAAGGAGTTAACTTCAAATGATTTGTCATAAGAGGAAACGATTAGAATGAATGAGGGGGAAAGGAGAAGTTATTTTATCTGGTGACAGATCAATGGGACGGTAATTCCACTGTGCTAGACACACTGTTTATTTTGAAATACTGGTTTGATAAATGTACAAATATCATCTTCCCATCTACCTTCAGAGGGAAAATTCATAGGCTTCATAGGCTATTTTAGTTGTTAGAGTATGTAAAAAAATGACAATACCAAAAAATAAAAATGAATGTTATGATACTTTTAATAAAGACTTGCTGTAATTTCAGAGATGGAAACCTAAGGATTTTGGTCAGTAACTTGAAAATATTTTTGTTTGGTCCTATCTTTGCTTGAACATGTGTGTACCCAAACACTTCTAACATTTTTCTTCTAAACTTTTCAATGTTGCAAGCATCTGTCTTTCTCTGTATTATGTTTTATATCTAACCTATCTCCCACAGGCATCAAAGCTGAACAAGATGGTCATGCTGTTCCAGGCAGCCCTGAAAGACAAACAAAAGAACAAACACACCCAAACGACTTAAAACTGGCAGCCAAGGGAGCTCTCCAGGTTACAGGATGCTTCTCTGATCCTCCCAGTAAATATAAAAAGATTCTTTCTTCAGTTACTGAAAACAATCATAACTGCCTTTCCTTGAGTCTTGCTGAACCTCTGGGGATAGAGGAAAGACACAGTATAGAAATATGTACCTGAGTGACCAAGGCAGGATTTGATTTACAATAGGTGGCTGGCTGTAAGCCTGGAGGATCAGGTAATGGGTTTCCTTAGATACAGTTTCAGCTTCCAGCAGAGGACCCTCTAATACTACTCAAAGGTTCTGGTATAAAATACAGTTTTCTGTATGATCTTATTAAACTGCCTACCAGATTGTGGTTCATGTCTTCATATTCTGTTGAAATTCAGAAACTGCATCTAACTGTTTGCAATATAGATGGACCATTTTCCAGATTCAATGTACATGGATTTTAAAGCTGATATTCTAGAAATGATTGGCTTTAACTATTAAAATATAACCTGGAAAGTATATAAAAGTTTGCAACTTACTTGCTATGGTATACTAATATATTTTAATCCTAAGCAGAGTTTTTAAAAAGCACTTAGGTTTAACATAATGATTTCTGTACACCTATGTGAAGTTTCTCTTTTTGCTAAGTCACTTTTCTATATTGACTGTGCAAATAATATAGTTGCTTGAACAAAAATAATATTTCTGGCATTAAGTGCTCTCAATTCTTGATTTAAAATGAGCTTTACAGCAGACGTAGGTCAGTTCCAAGCATATATGTCAGGCAGCTCAAAAATGCCTTTGCATCCATCTCCATAGTATCCAAGACCCTCTTTGCCCTCTATGACCAGAAGAAAAGAGAACGTGTGGTGAAGACAAAAACAAACAAACAACAAAAAAAAACAAACAAAAAACAAAACAAACAAACAAACAAAAACCAACAACAACAAAAAACATGCTTGATTACTTAGATCACATACTTAGATCACATACACAAGAGTAGAAAATGTAGATTCTGAGCAAAAGGAAATAAATATTCTTAAGATAACTTAAAGAAATGTTATGAAATACCTGTAAGTCACAAAAATACTTGAAATATTGATGAATTTGACATTATACATGATAAAGATCAAAGGCTTGGTTGCCATTTTTTTCATATTTATTTATTTATTTATTAATTATTAGAGACATGTAGCAGGAAAGATGTTTAACAGTACAAGTTCTCTGCCCTATCCTATTGGCAAACACTTCCTTCCATTTGCTTCTCTCTCTATAATGCCTAACTTTGTGTTTTCTTTCTTTTTTTTTTTTTAAGAAAGGTAAATTGAAAAGTGTAAATATTCCCTTATTCCTAGCACAGAGAATGGTTTCTTTGTGCATAACACTGATAAAAGTCACCTTTGTTTTGTCAGCACCTAAATTAAAAAAAAAAAAAAAAAATGACATGTCACATTTTTCTTGTATCCTGGATTAGTTTCTCCAGTCTAGTGAAGTAAAAAAATACCTAGCAAGTCAAGGTAATCCCGGCCAAAGAAGATAGCATCCTACATATGATCTTTTTCCTTGGAAGTTAAATTCTTGGTCAAATGTGTATTAGAAATTGTGTTATGTTCTACATGATATGAACACTCACACACTCATGGACACACACACACACACACACACACACACACACACACACATTAAGAAATGGCATCTCTAATACTTTTCCATTATAGCTTCATGTCTTCTCTTCATTTGACATGTTTGCACACTCTTTAATGAATTTTTTGGTAATCAATTTTAATGATATTTAAAACAATTAAACATATTTAGGAAAGTACATAGAATGTCTACAATATGGTGCAGTAGTGCACATCACTCAAAAACAAACATGAATCCCACCTATCTATCTTTGACTCTTTACTAGATTTCCTCACAGACACAAATATCAAAAGTAAATAACCCTTATTCAGTGTTTATGTTACTGTGAACATGCATTTAACCCCTTCTGACTAATAGGAAGAAAGAAGATTTAATTGTAATTTGCAATTAAGGATAAACCTACAGTAGCAAGATTGTGGAAGCAATAAAGAAAGGTTCTTTTAATTTCTCAATTGTGAAGTCTCCTGAAATCCCCATGGAAACAACCTTTTACTAATTCTGTCCATATTTCTATGGATGTAAAACCATTTTTAAATATTTCTGTTAAATCAGATTTTATTATACAAACAGAGCTAACATTTAACTGAAGTGTCACTAATATTTAAGTTACACATACACACAGCACAAAAATAACATTAACTTCAAATTTTTATAGGTGTAGATTATTGTAGTTCCTATCTACACTAAGAGTTTAAAATGACAAAAAAGTTGACTAGAGGCTGCCAAAGAAAAACTTAAATGTCACAATGGGAAGCCAACTTTGTTGAGAGAGTAGTATCAGTATTAATTATTGAGCACCTTGCCTGTTACTAAGATCTATTTTAAACTATACAAGAAGGATCAATGAACTACTACACCCAAGCACTACCCAATGCATGTAAACTTTGTGGGCATTTTAGGAGGATATATATATATATATTCTTAATTTACATTTCAAATGCTATCCTGAAAGTTCCCTCTACCCTCCCCCTGCCTTACCCCCCTACACACCCACTCCCACTTCTTGGCCCTGGTGTTCCCCTGTACTGGGGCATATAAAGTTTGCAATACCAAGGGGCCTCTCTTCCTAATGATGGCCAACTAGGCCATCTTCTGCTACATATGCAGCTAGAGACACGAGCTCTGGGGGTTCTAGTTAGTTAATATTGTTTTTCCTCTTATAGGGTTGCAGACCCCTTCAGCTCCTGGGGTACTTTCTCTAGCTTCTCCATTGGTGGCCCTGTGTTCCAAACAAAAGATGACTGTGAGCATCACTTCCTTATTTGCCAGGCATTGGCATAGTCTCATATGAGACAGTTATATCAGGATCCCTTCAGCAAACTTTTGCTGTCCTATGAAATAGTGTCTGAGTTTGGTGACTGATTATGGGATGGATCTCTGTTTTACAAAGGTTGAGATTCTTTTTTTTTCAATTTTTATTAGATATTTTCTTCATTTACATTTCACATGTTATCCCGAAAGTCCCCTAAACCGTCCCCCATCCCCCGCTCTGCTCCCCTAACCACCCACTCCCACATCTTGGCCCTGGAGTTCCCCTGTACTGGGGCATATAAAGTTTGCATGACCAAGGGGCATCTCTTCCCAATAATGGCCAACTAGGCCATCTTCTTCTATATATGCAGCTAGAGACATGAGCTCTGGGGGTACTAGTTAGTTCATGTTGTTCTTCCACCTATAGGGTTGAAGACGCCTTCAGCTACTTGGGTACTTTCTCTAGCTCCGTCCTTGGGAACCCTGTGTTCCATCTAATAGCTGACTGTTAGCATGCACTTCTGTTTTTGCCAGGCAATGGTATATCCTCCCACTAGACAGATATATCAGGGCCCTTTCAGCACTATCTTGCTGGCATATGCAATAGTGTTTATGTTTGGTGGCTGATTATGGGATGGATCCCCTGCTGCATCAGAGAGATTTTCAAGGTATCACTCAGGTACCTCTGCACTAAAACTGGTGTCAAAGGCAAAACTTCGATCTTGATCTTGGAGTAAAATGAGCTTTTTGCTTCTTTTTTCATTTCTGATAGCATCTAGATTAGTGTATATTCATCTTCAGAAACCAAAATAGCTGCAAGTGACCTACCTCTGTCATCTTGTAATACCTTAGCATTGTTTCAAAACTGAAACTACTAGTAATTTCTTAAAATTTTCTTGTGAGAAATTATAATTCATTCTAAAAAGTTAGCAACCTCATCAAAAGTTAAATGATATTATCTCATCCCATGTTATTTTGTATTATAATCTTCCTTACCTCTTATTTATAGAAATATTTACAATTATTATTTTATTGCATTTTTAAATCTTTAATACTTGCAGTCAAGGACTGCGGTGATTTCTTGAAATTAAAGGAAGAAACTTCCAACTACTTGTTTCTTTTCATTTGACTTTCTGTGCAAGAGCAGGGAAGTTTGGTGATTAAGTAAGATTTGATGTAAAGGGAACAACTGAAGAAGATGCTAAAATATAGAATAAAAAAAAAAGAATAAAATTGAAATAACTAAGCCGTAAGGGGAGTTTATTAATATCAGTATACAAAAAATATGTATTGTAACAAAAATATCATGCTTTTTATAAAGATAACTGGTAGCCTTATCTAGACTAGAAACTTGAATCAGTATTATCAACTGATAAATCTTCATAGAGAACATTATCACAGACATTTTGTAACCTCTGTCAATAGAGTCTCACTGGGTGACTTTGTATTTTGATGCTATTTGTGTTAATACATTTTGAGATATGTAAAAATACTACTACTACTTCCTGGATATCAAGAGATGCCATAGTTTGTGAGCTAGTGTGAGAGTTTCTGAGACTTGTCATGATTTATGTAATTATAGCAGAGCTTGATGAGCAGACATAAAATCTCTGCTAATTAGAAAGGTAGCAGAAGAAAAATAAATGGTTTCAGTTGCCCTATATACAGAATAGTGTGGCATTACTATAGTTTCACAGTAGTAACCCTGCAATAATAAGAAAGCATTTATTTTTAAGATGGACCATAAATTATTCCTAAAAAGAAAGGGCTATCATCTAGGTTGTCACTGATATGCAGAAGTATCCAGCAAAGTTTGTTCTACAACACAAGATGACAAAAATAAAGTTCTTTATCACTAGTACTGAAGACAGCAGTCTTGAAGAACGTTCACTATGAAAATAAATAAATAAATGAATAAATAAATAAATAAGTAAATAAATAAATGTCACTTTTAGAAAAATAAAATTGAACTTTCATTTGAAATGGAGAGATGTTTTCAAACCATATTTAATAAGTATTGAGAGTCAAATAACTTAATATTTGTGTATGATAAAGGTTCACATGTCACAGGAAAGTTTTAATAAATTGACCAGAAATATTCTCTGTTAAAATGAATTTCCAATATAAGAAAATGCTTACAAAAAATGATTTTTTCCGTGATCTAGCCCTATTGCTTTCCCTGTTACTCAAAATTATTTATAATACAAACTGAAGTTTCTGACAGTACAGATAAAGTTAAAACAACAAATTTATGTATGCTAAACTGATAACCACTTCCATACTAAAGGCTATTGAACATGTATAAAATGATTAATTAATTGCCAAGAGGTGTAATAGTACATGAATACATTTAATAACCAAGTTAATAACTGCCTGTTATTAGCAATTAATATCTATTACATATAAAAGAATGGATGAATTCCATGTTCTTAAACTTTTATGTAAAATATCAACTAATAACCCAAATGTATCACTGTGAAAAGTAAACCATGTCCTATGGTGCTTTTACAAACTATTTTAGAAATAAAGTAAATAAGTACAGTAATATTTTAGTTTGTAGATTAATATGGTTTAAAATTTATACTTACATTACAAATGCTAAATATAAGATCTGCTTGGTGACTTGGGGGATGTCTAAGGTATATACATTTAATTGAATGTCACATGGAGAATTTGTACATGAAAGTAAAAATAATTTATATTTTACACTATCTTGCTATGACTCAGAAAGGATAAGGATATTATACTTGACCTTTTTATGTATCTTACCACTATGCATAAAGTTATCAAAAACTTACTTGACAATCTGTAAATTCTAATTCATGCTATATAGTTAAACATAAATGTAAAATAACAATTTGTCAAAAAAATTTCAAAAGAACTTACTGAGAGTCTATTATTCTCTGGAAGTTTTCATGATTCTCTCAAGTTGTCTGTATGTTCTTAGTTAATCTCCTTAAGCTATCCCAACTTCCATATTTATTCTCCTCTCCCAGGAAAATTACTTTTATATATGGAATGTTGGAATTCAGTTTGTGTAAAATGCTCTCTTATCAAATAAGAGAAGTGTAAAACAGCAACATACTGTGGTCAAAAGTTAAAATACATTTAAAATAATGAGAAATTTAGCTTAATGATATGTATATACTAGTAAATAACTTATTAAACACCTTCAGAATGGTGTTCATGTTTAAACAAATAGGTAAGAAGCAATAGTTATTTTTAAAAAAACCTCAACATATGACAAAATAGTCCATAAAATATTAACTAATAATAACATCTTGAAAATAATTTGGATAAAAATTATAAAAAGGAAAATTAGTATTCAAATAAATTAAATGTTGCATTAAAGCATTTATTAAATATGATCTTAGAATAGGTAAATAATTGTTGACATTTGATAAGTAACATATTTCAAGTTTGTACACAAAATTACAGTTTTTAATATTTTCCATCTCTGAAATTATATGTAGAAGTTTATTTCTGGTCTAGATGGGTATAGGACTACTTATATCAAATATTTTAAGTAAATGAGCATATACTTATATATACCTCTCTAACAATGAGCGTGATATTTATAGTGGTAATTTAAAATTATTAACAGGGAAAATGTTTAATTGTTTTTATCTATAAAATATCCTGAAGATATTAATCTATTCATCTTCTCCAGCTTTTCTCAGTTAAAGAAAATCTTGCAAAATGTGACTATTAGTATAAATTTAATACTTGAGTGTTAAATTTATAAGTATATACTTAATATATCCATTGTGGCATATTTTGAGATAATACATACTATTTTGAATAAAATCATTGAGAAAACATGCAGAAAAAAATGAGCAAAAGAACTATTAAAATAGCAAACATTTTCAATAGTAACATACCTCCATTTGAAATTACTTCTTTTGAATAGAATGTCAGATTTCTTTCCGTTTTTGGCCATTTACTAATTGATAAACAAACTTCTTGCCTGGAGTTCTTTGTTCTTCACTTGTGACTTTGATATGCTAATTAACTGTGTCAATGATTTGAATGTGAATCCATATTCTTTTGGGGTGTGACATCAGCAACTCAAAAGAAGGTTTGCAACATTTGTTCAATTAGACTGATTCATTTCACTTGAACCATTTTTTTTTTTTTAGAACAAAACTCAAAAGGAAAAGAATTTCAAAATGGAGAAGATAAGCTTAATAGTTCTGTCTTGAATATAGTTTTTCACCTGGCAGGTCTTTCAAGACATTTATTTTATGCTTATGGTGTGTCAGTTTTAATATGTTTATCTCTTTTTATATTAAATATCACATGAAGTAAATACCCCTCCTAAGAAAGTGCTGTGGATGTTGAATGACATTCCTGTGTGTTTCTTTTCAGGTAGTAAGATAGTGAGTTGGCTATGAAGTTAATATTCTATGGAAAATTAGTTCAATTGTTTACTTCCTTTGTGTGGAAGCAAAACAAAAATCATAGCAAATCCATGTGCACTTTACATAGCTGCACATATGTTCATGGATTCCTCTGTAGTAATAGCTTAGGAGGGCTTCTTCCTTAGGCGTCATAGGTTGACATAGACATACTGTGCTGATTCCTCACCGAACAAAGCTCATCTCCGGACTAGAATTCTAAATTATTTTATAAAATGAGTAACTCTTCCTACTAGCGAGCCAAGTCTTTAAAATGTGTAAACCTGTATTTATAATAGTGAAAACTGGGGTCTTGTCAGGCTCACTGTTGTCCCAACATTTTATATTTTTGTCTTTTGAGTAGCTTTTTAACTTCTCTATTTTAGTCATGAAAGGATTAAACAGAACTGTACATTTGTTCTTCACTTGACTGCCTCTCTTCATAATGGCTTCTCTGCAGTCTAGAACATTCAATACCTATGTAGCTGGGCATGCCAATGATTAAACGCTGAGTATGTAGGCACTTAGGTGGTAGGAGCCCACTGGTGTACCCTAGCCAGGTTCCAAAACACATGAGCAATGGATCACTTGGAAAGATGTCCTTCCAGCTCAACACAGGCTAGTTAGCTATGAACCCACAGGATTTTGTTCACTATTTTAGGAATGATATTAAGTTCTGACATTTGTTATTAGATGACCAAAGGACAATAAAATATTCACAAAGAAATTCAACACAAAGTCTCAACATTGTACAAAACAATTTCTGAAACTTTATTGTGAATTTTAAAGTACATTTAGGTAAGGATGTTATCCTCAATATAATTAAAAATAAAGTAGAAAGAAATGCACATACTACTTTTAAAGCAAGAATAAGTACATACTTTTAAAGCCACAATATATACAATTATATGAGAGTAATAAGCTTCTAAATACATTAGGCATATATCTATTTAAATAAATAGTAGAATACTTGATTTGACATATGTGAGCATCATACTGAGTACATCAAAAATGTTTTACAAAATATAGTCAAAAATGGAATGTTATACATAGTGATATACAACTTTTAAAATAATTTATATATTTTTTTCATTACTTAATTCAAATTATGGTGTACAGAAGTCTATTTCCGTAAGGACAACTTTCATTGTATGTATAACACTGATCAGTAAATAGGTAATAATAATCATCCCTATAAGTTAAGAATTTCCTATTCAACTGAAAGTACTACCACAGTAATGACAATTCTACTAGTTCTTAGCAGTAATAATTTTTAATGATAACTTATACATATAACACAATATGTATTCAACTTTAGTTTGTTTATTTTAAATTTTACAAGATATATTATTTAATTCTTGAACTCAGATGTTCTTGTAGGATGAAAGTTATTTGAAACCAAATGGAAATAATTAATAGCATTAAGTTTTTTTTTTTTTTTAAATTTTCTCTGTTATCCACTTTTTGATGTAACACCGCTGTTTTGCAGTGTAGGAAATTACCCCTAAAATCATTGATTATAACTTTGTGTGTTGCTCATGACTTAGAGTTTTAGAAACTCAGTTTTCTTTAAAAAGCAGTGGTGTATATTGTGTTAATAATGTGACTTTAGGCCACAAATATTGTAGGAAAATTTGCTGTCAAGTGTTTTACCTCTCATTTTTATGTAGTATAGGTGAATTTCTGTAGGCAAAATGTGTTAACCAAACTAATTTAAAATGTACATACAGTTCTATTTACTTGGGGTATATTAAAAGGTGGCTATTTTTTAAGAAGTAAAATGAAATTTAAATTACCATCATTTATATCTAGTTCAAACAGTTCTATTTTATATATGATTCTTTATCTGGAAATGATATAAATAGAAAGAAATAAACCCACATAGAGTATGGAAGATGAGCAAAAAGCCAACTCTTTAAAACTGCTTGAGCAAATATAATCAGAAATATATTTTACATTTATGCAATGACAAAACTGTCAGACAATTATGTCTACAAAATTTTTCATGTATCAAGCCACAATTATAGTGACAAACTACATATTGCAACTTCAATGTTTATATCTGCAACATAAGAAAATGTATTTTGTTCCATTTTTATTTTTATGATATTAGGCTATTAAGTCTTCTACACCTGCCCTGTATCAAATGACCTTTGAATGGAGCAGCTTCTGAGAGCAGAGAGTCGAAGAATCACTGCAACTCATCAACTTGCCTCTTATTGGCCTGCATGAAGTACACACATACACTTTGCATGTAACCACTTGACACAGAGAGGATGTACAGAGAACACACACATCCAGTTTTAGTAAAGGCCATAAGGCTGTAAAACCTAACCTTCAACTTCTGATCCAAGATTGTATTTCAGTCAGGAAGAAAAACGATCAGAAATGTTACCATGAGTTTATAAGAGGAAGTACAAGACTTCTCCTTAATGTCGTTGTTCTCATCTATTACTGCACTGTGTGCCTGTATTTGTGTCTGTGAATGATGTCATGTTGCTATATGTTATGGGTAATGAAAAGATAAATGGGATTCAAGTAACATATGATGCTACTTTATGCACTGTAAAATGAACTGGGTTAATTAACAAGCTGTCATGTTTTCTCAGGACTGTGCTTTAAGACATCAAATGTAGCAAGTAATTACTTAGTAAACCATGAAATATGTGCATATCACTAGTAAAGTAAGATATGTAAGTATCTTAACAGTTCTTCTAAGGTGTTGGAAATTAAATAAAAAGAATTTTTAACATTTAATTTTTCAATTTATAACAAATAAATATAACAAAGCTTCATACAAATACTTCTAAATTTAGGAAGAATACATTAAATGCTCAGAATAATTATATCAGTTTTTCAGCATCTAGAGCTCCATAATTATGGATATTTTATAGTGTAATTCTATCTTAGAGACAATCTGTATATCAAAAGGCTCATTTACAATCACCTCAAACACAGCATAAATAATAATTTGTAATTTCTGTTCACAAATGATGATTCTGAATTTGGCACAGTCCTAAAACGATTGGCTTAAATTTTCTGTTTCAAGTTAGATTTAAGAGATAAGTTTTAAAAAGGATACTGTGCATTATTAAATTGACACTGTCTAAATCAGCAGTGTTTGTAAAAGTGGTATAAAATTTTACCATTCCCATAGTTTAAGTGTGCTAATCTTTATATAATACGCAAATACAGTTTGTGAATTAAAATACAATGCATGCATCAAGCAAAAGGACTTCATGTCTTATGCTAAAAATACATCTCAAAACAATCACAGTGTCCAAACTGTAAGGATCATCACTACTCTCAGAAACACAGAAAAGTTTCAGCAATGTTCTGCCAAAGTAATGTTCAGGAATAGTGATTTTTATTTATGCACAGATGTGCTAATACTTCAAAATAAAAAAATGCATAGTTTTGCCTGTAGACAGTATCACACAATATGAATTACAATAGATAAGCCTTATATGGTGAGGGTAGGGTGAGAAATTCAACACTGGGAATCAGGAGACTCATTATACTATATTGAAGTTAAACTTTCCCTATTAAAATTTTAGAATCTAATGGAAAAATACTGTCTCCTTATGATATCATAAAATTCAATAATTCCATATGAGTTGATTTATGTGTTTTTGCTTTTCTTTTCTCCATTTTTGGGGGGCCTAATCTTATTTCTCTTTGGGCCCAAGAATTTCCTTTCTGTAAGTACTATTTCAAAAAACAATATATATATATATATATATATATATATATATATATATATATATATATATATATACTGAGAAGAATCACATCAACTTTGTTGCCTAGTAATTTCCTTTTTGTTCTTTGCTTTGCTTTCTTGAAATTCAGTGAGTCAAAGGCTAGTGGCTCATAGCGTTTATTTTGTATCTCACATCGTTGAAAGCACTGCACAGTTTTCACTTAATCCCTTCATGTCACTCCCCAGCTGCCTAGAACTGGCATGCATTGATCTGTAATTGTTAAGGTAAAACAGAAGGCACACTCTGAAGTGCTTCTGCTCTACTCAGATCAGAAAGTGTCTATCCTGGACTACTTGATCTAGTTCTTTTGGTTTCTGTTATGATCGTGTCCACCTGCATGTTACAACCATTAAGAATAGGTTGCTCACAGTCAGCTATTAGTTGGAACACAGGACTCCCAAGGAAGGAGCTAGAGAAAGTACCCAAGGAGCTGAAGGGGTCTTCAACCCTCTAGGTGGAAGAATAACATGAACTAACTAGTTCCCCCTGTGCTCATGTCTCTAGCTGCATATATGGAAGAAGATGGCCTAGTTGGCCATCATTGGGAAGAGAGGCCCCTT
>LR750126.1:304408-377773 GCA_902729485.2 Mus minutoides
AGGGTATGGGGAACTTTCTGGATAACACTTGAAATATAAATGAAGAAAATATCTAATAAAGAAAAAAAAAAAGAATAGGTTAAAGGGCAGAGCAAATCCAGTGTGTAGGAAGCCAATGTAAAAAGTTAGTATTTTCACAATTATTCATGAGTTTAGTCTCCTGAAATAGGAGAAGGGTAGCTATATTTCAAGTTACTGAGAAACATATATTGACACATTATTTTAGATTTTATTAATGTCTGCACAAGAGTATTGTTTATCATACTTCCCCAAGGAATGACATCAGGACAGTCTAACATACAGAGCAACCAAACCTACAGTATTAAAGTACACTTGCAGAGAGATTATTATAAAAGATGACTTTTTGTATCTAATTAAAACTAAGCTCCATCAAAATGTATAGCTTTAAAGAAATCAACTTCTCTCTAATCATGATACCCAAAGCAAAGAAATTCTTCCTTACACCTCCAATACCAAGTGCATTCCACTTTAGTGGTAACCCTGAGGTCAAAAGCTAATATCACTATGTGAATTTGAGCTTGTAACTTAAAAATGAGAGGTTCTAAAGCAAAAACCCTAAATTCCAGCTTAATTACAATGGCCAATCTAATAATATGCCCATACATAAATCTAACACCTATTAAACAATATAATGTATGCCATCAAAGCAGAAAATGCACCTTTAATCAATAGGCTCTGTGTTGCTCCAAAATAAACATGAATTAAATTTTATGACTATTTATATTAACAAAATATGTCTAACACATAGTAGCTTGCAGTTCAAATTTTAGAATATGAAAAGCAGAAAATAGCTGAGTCCTCATAACTACAACGTAAGCAACTCAAGATTTAAAACTATAGATGTTTTGAATTACAAATTAGTCTCCTTAAATTGTGTTATATCAAATATGTATTTTTCTTTTTTATTATATATTTTCTTTCATTACATTTCAAATGTTATCCCTTTCTTGCTTTCCCCTCTCCCTTCCCCCTGCTCACCAACAACCCAACCACTCCTGTTCCCTGGCCCTGGTTTCCCCTACACTGGGGCATAGAGCCTTCACAGGACTAAGGGCCTCTCCTCTCATTAATGACCAACTAGGCCACCCTCTGCTACATATGTAGCAGGAGTCATGAGTCCATGTGTACTCTTTGGTTGGTGGCTTAGTACCTGGGAGCTCTGGGGTTACTGGTTAGTTCATATTGTTGTTCCTCCGATGGGGCTGCAAACCCCTTCAGCTCCTTGGGTCCTTTCTCTAGCTCCTTCACTGGGGACCTTGTGCTGAGTTCATTGGATGGCTGCGAGCATGGTTACTTTTTTTTTTTTTTTTTTTTTTTTTAGACCATGACAGATTTTGGAATCTTAAATAGGAATGATGTTGATCAAGCAATCCCGTGATACATATCCAGAAACATGATCGACAAAAAGCAAAGATGCTGATTCTAAGGATTGACCTCCTTTACCAAATAGACTACAAAAAAGATTTGTTTAAATGATTCCCACTAAGCTATTTGTACCTTCACATTTACCAACAACCAAACCTATAGCATTACCACACAAATGTTATTAAAATTTTAGGAAGGGAAGAATAAGCAGCTGTTAATATGGTATTATAGAAATATATAAAAGAAGCACTTTTGATTTCCAGGGATAAAACTGGAAAAAAAATGCTCTAAGCAACTAAGAACTAGGAGATATGTAGGGGGTAAAGCAGTAAGGGGATAATATTTGAAATGTAAATAAATAAATAAAACAAACTAAGAACTAACAATACTATAAGCTAGTAAAATAAATTATAATGTATTGTGCTTAATTGGACAAGGGAATATATCTTCAGTATGTGACAGAGAGAGCTGGGAAGACTCAGGGTGGTGTTGGCTGGCAAATTTTTATTGAAGAGAACAAGGGTTGGTATTTCTTGGGAGCTTAGATGTGAGGCTGGAATAAAAAAATATATTAAAAGCAGAAAATAACAAAACCAGGAAAGGAGAAAAAAAAAAAGAGAAAAAAGAAATGTGAAAAAAATGCTAATTGCAGTCTAGTAGTAAAGTGAGACCTACTTTTTATTAAAATCTGACCTTCCATCTCCTCTAGAATTTTCCCCTGATATGAAGAGTTGTTTAAAATAAGAACAATTACAAATGCTGTTCTATTTAGAGATGAACAAATTGCTTTAAATTCACTGTTAAATTCCACTCTTTCAACAAGAAAGGAAAAATAATCGCACACCAGAATCCTACTACTTAAAAGATACACATGCTAATTACTTCTTTTACTATGCACTGTTTGTGAATTCTCATTGTAAACTGAAAAGGAGCTCCCATGACTAAGGTAGAGTTTTCCATGATGTACACAGTAAAACTAGAAAAGAGTAACTCTGAGTCACCTATCCTCACCCCCCATTACTGCCTTCGCTGTAATGACATCTCTGGGTGCACTACAGTTTTACTTTTTTCAATGAAGTTTCAGTAATAGCATGATAGAGTGTTGCTTAGAAGCTAAAACAAAACAAAACATTAACAAAAAAATAAACAAAGAATAGATAACTAAAGAAGCAATCTTTGACTCTCCCCACTTCGTAACTCTGTTCCCTGAGTCACATCATTTGCCCTTCTGCAGTTGGAAATTAGAGCAAAATTTAAGAGTATCTATCTGTATGGAAATAGTTGGTTCTAGCTTACAACTTAGTACATGTAAAGATGCTAGGAATAAACACCCAATAAAATTAACTATTTCAATGCTCCGGTGCTGAAAAGTTTTAAAAAATAGTCACTGCACAATGATTTTCTTAAAACTCAAAGATACTACCACCAACCTGAAAATTGTAACCTTTCTGTGAGAGACACAAACTCCCTCTACGTCCCTGTGAAATCAGATTGTATTTAGCTGAAATTATTATAGATTATTTTGGCAATTTAGTTTTATACGTTTAAAAGAATGTCCTAATTTTTAACGATGACTAATCATGCTAAAATAATCAATAACTGGTTTTAATAACATGATACTAATAGCATTTTATTTATAGTTTCAAGGTTAGTCTTCCCTTGGAAAAAGTTCTGTAATTCTCTTACGACTATATAACATTGCTTTTGTCTAAATTCCTAATGAATTTCCAGCCAAAATATTGGAAAGCATAGTCCACACAAGTTCATTAGGCTACAAGCATCCAATTTCAAATGAGATCATATGGTTTCATCTCTTTGTAATTCCACAATGGAGAGCTGATTTGATTAATCACAGAGCTGTGATTTGCCCTATTGTTCCCAGAATGGTTCTCTCTGACAAAGGCTCTGTGAACTCACAGAATTTTATAACTTGACTGTCCATCTTCTTATCTTACCAGAGTCTATTTACATTTTATTCAAGTAATTATAGCCCCCAAATCTAAGGTATATTTAACTCCCAAACTTACCATTTTCTCTTAATCTGATCTTATTATTATAATTTCTCATTACATTCATTAGTACCTTTAAGTAATTGAGAGATTTTAGTAGTAATAGTAGTCAGGAATCCACAAAGTATATGATGACCTGCCTGTTACTCACTGAATGCATAATAAGTTCATAGAGCCCAGTGATGATTTTGGCCATTGCCTAACAAAACACATTTATTTGCTGTTTAGTAATAGTAGCAGCAATGCTGTGTCTACCTTTGGGGACAAAATATATGTAATAAATCTAAGACTTGCCCTTAAAGTCTTAGATCTTCTTAAGTGTTGCATGAGGAAATCAATGTGTTGTTACACATGCTGATTAAATCACTCGACTCTATCATGAAGTTTCTCATATTGTCATTGCTATGATGACATGTACTACAACTAAATAAAAATTACTGAAAAAGGGAAGCACTAGGTAGGTGAAATGTACTGTCCCACTACAAAATGGGAGATTCTTGTTGTGACAGAAGACTTTCTCCAAACAAAGATCTGAAGTATCAGTAACAAAAAGACTTGCATGGAAAGAGACAAAGCCATCAAGATGCAGAACCTATGCTTCGTCATAGATACTGGATATATATATAACCAGAAACATTCCATTCATGTTCCTTATTTCCAATTGGCATTGGTCACTGAAGACAAAAAAATTACCCATTAGATTTTTCAGCCAAGTTTATTTTAATATCACTTTAAATGAAGCTTTATATTATAGGGATTTTCTGAAAAATACTGACATCCATTGTTTTGTTCTGAAATCTAACACTAATGGAATGTGTTGAAAGAATTACTTGATTCCTATGTACTGAAGCTTACAACAAAGCTTTCTTTGAAGTGCTGTATTTTAGTGTCAAATCTCCTTGACATGCTGATGGATATACCATAAGAAAATACATGGGAACCATTGAAAAGTCCCTGAATTCATGTTTCCTGTAAGATTTGCTTGCCACATCTACATGTCCTTCCTGGTGAAAAATGGAAATGCCTGGACATTTTAAGGAAGGATTCTTCAGTGTTTTTTTTTTTTTTTAACATAAAAGGGGGAACTTAGAATATAATATGTTCTTATGTTCTTTTAAAGTGTCTTTAGCTTTAAAAGAATCATGTAAGCCGGCTGTGGTGGTGCACGCCTTTAATCCCAGCACTCGGGAGGCAGAGGCAGGCGAATTTCTGAGTTCAAGGCCAGCCTGGTTTACAGAGTGAGTTCCAGGACTGCCAGGGCTACACAGAGGAACCCTATCTTGAAAATAACAAAACCAAAAAACACAAAAAACAAAACAAACAAACAAAAAGAATCAAGTAGCATGCCTGGACCTATAATTCTCCCATCATAATCAAAAATCTCTTAGAGAAATTTATGTTCATGGCCACATTTCTTTGTAATTGTAAACATGGCTTTTCTTCAGTAATCAGCTGACAATTCTAAATATTCTGTATTTTCATTCTATGTTTTTGGATGAACTGTGCTGCCTATGATATGAATGAACCTTAGTTGATTTAGTTCTCTTAGGCTCTGTACTTATAGCTAATCAGTCAAAACTAATAATGTTTTATATATTTTTATGTCAATACTCTATACTAAAATTATCTGTAAAACATTAAATTTATCTTCATGCCTAAAGAAAGGCAAATAATGATAAAAGTAGTATACTAAGAAAAACTATTACATTTCCATTTCTATTTTAAATTGATTATATTTTAGTTATTACCATATATTCCAATTCTTTGCTAAGATTTTTTTTATTTTTAATTGGATTTGGCTCTGTTGGGATAAAATGCAAGGCCTTGCATATACACAGTAAGTCACCACTAAACTGTACACTTAACCCCACACTTTCATTTTGTAATTGGTTGTTTGTGATTTGGGTGGAACAAAAACTGTTAGGTTTAGAATGGTAAAGAATTAAGAAGACTACATCATCAAGATAAAGCCATTGGTTTGTTCAACATGGTAAAGGAGCGATGGATGATCATAACAGCTGTGACAATAGTGCTTCCCTCTCACTGTTGGCAGAGACAGAGCCCTGGAATTCACTCTTGATTGAATGTTTTGGGTCCAAGATAACATAGATTTGAATAATTTAAACATCCATCAATTGATAATAGGAATAAATAGGCCAAATGGATGCTGGGTAGCATGAAGAAGCCAAGGAGTAATATCTCCTTAAGACATGTATAGGCCATAGTTGAATGTTCGACGATAGAGTAGAAAATTGTAGGCCTGATTATGTAATTTTTCTATCTAATTTTCAAGTCAGAAAGCAAATTCTCATAGTACCTAGTGGAATTTCAGTAAAGGAAAAGTGGATTATAGTACATATGACTGAAACCAAGTAGATATGTTAATATATAGCAACATATTGAAGGGATAAATTTACATGTCTTGAATTTAATAATTATGCCTGGCTAATTTTATTTATTAATGCAACACAGAAATTGAAGAAAATGAGAAGCAAGTACCTGAAAACATATGAAAATGGAAAATTTGGTGATTGTTGTGATCAATGTAGCAATTGGCATAGGCCTAGTTACCTTTAGAAATAGGCAATAACAGAGAAGGACACACATGTGGTTTGTCTGCCAACCTCTGTTTAGATGTACCCCCTGATTAAATTCACACTATCCTGTTCATTGGTTCTAAATTAGTTTACCAAACTGTCAATATTTTCACATAATCAAAAGTGAAGTACAAATTTTTATATAACTAATTCATACTAATTCACTTATGATTCCAAAAAAAACTTATTTATATTTCAATTAATGTATTTAATTAACAAGTGTGTTTTACATTTTCTTCCTGAGCTCTGAATATTTTAACAGGTTTCAATTTTGTAGTTCATTTAATTATAGTAATTACTTGGTGATAGTTGCCTAAGCAGCCACAGAACAGTTGGAAAGATCCTTTTAGAGTTAGGCACCAGCTTGGTGGTTATCAGAGAAGTCTAATTGCAATTAAAATAGAACGTTTTCTGGCAGTGAAGGTTTTTGTTTTTTCAAATACATTTGCACAAGAATGCACAGGTGGGGACCTGTAGTTTTTCTTTTTCATAAAGCAAAGATTTTCACTCAAATCATACTATATTTGTGGAAAGGCTTCCTTACATAAGGACATGCATCCTTATGTAAGTTAGTGTCTTAGAAATGAATGAGTTAAAATCAACACTATGCCTTGCCTAAATGCAAAACCCAATTGTGACATTTCCTTCTGTGATGACAGAAAAACAAAGTTTCAGGGTATGAATATTTTCAACATTAGAATAAAACATATATAATGAAGGTCTCCTTCGTTTTAACATTTATGGTATTGCAACTGATTCCCAGAAATATAGCAATAAATATTCATAAGAAAATGGACTTGCCCAAATGACAACCATCTGGAGGAAAAAGCCAATTAGACCAAACATATATACAGCCAGAGTTTGATGTCTATATTCCATGTCTATGTTAAATGTATATTCTTTCAGCAGTGAAGGTTGAACTTGCTGCTACAGAATGCTGTGGTTTAAAATAGTCCCTGCAAAGATACTGTTATGATGTGCAACTTCATTCTTTTTTAGAATGATTGTCTAATTTGACTTGGGTCAGTACTCAACATTTCCAGTTTATACAATATGTTTCATATAACTGCTAACACAGTAAATGGGGTAATTTTATACAGGTAAAAAACTGAGGTCTTACCTGCAACTATATAACATGAACATCCTGGCCTGTAGAAGGAATATAGGCTTTAGGGATAAAGGAGCCCATTTCTTTCTAAATTAACTACAGGATAAATTTAAAGCTAGTATCCCTATAATTAGAGCAATATATCTTAGATTTTTATTGTCCCTTTGAAAGATCAGATCTCCTAGAGCAGTTTTTGTAAAAAAACGGGAGATGTTGAAAGTATATTTTAGAAAAAAAAAAAAAAATACATCATTTAAAACTGAGTGCTCATTGTTACATACTAAAAATTGTGATTAAGTCCACTGAAATATTTTAAGCAAAGGCATAATTTTTAAAAAAAAATCT
This sequence comes from Mus minutoides, assembly GCA_902729485.2. NCBI lineage: Eukaryota > Metazoa > Chordata > Mammalia > Rodentia > Muridae > Mus > Mus minutoides. The sequence continues at coordinate 311,854 of LR750126.1, forward strand.
TTTTGTCTAGCACCATTGTGAAACACAGTTCAGACTTACTAATTATATATAAAATTATACAACAAGTAAAAACCAAAAAGGATTTGTGTGTATGTGTACGGTTATGCATGTTTACGCGTGTATATGTGTGCATATGTATATATGTGCATGTATAGGTGTGTGTAAATATATGTGTGTGTGTGTGTGTGTGTTTGTATGTGTTTATGTGTGTGTGTGTTTGTATGTGTGTTTGTGTGTGTGTATATGTGTGTGTTGTTTATATTAGTGGACCATATAGCCAATCTTCATAATTCTTCTACCAAATAATTTTAAAGAGTCTAAAGGACTAGGAGATACTACTCTGAAATAAGTTTTGACAAACATGAATGAAAACATGATATAGTTCATTAAGCTACAGAAAAGGCTGAACAGTGTATACTTGTCAGATTTACATCCATTAAGTATTAGGAAACAAAAAAAAAAAAATTATATTGTTTTCTGAGAAGCCAAGTGAGCCTGTTTCTAGAATATATTTGTGGTCATTATGTGGAATGGAATTTAAACAGTAGTGCTGGAACTCTTCCTTAAAGAATGATGAATGGATATTATTAGCATGAACACCATGAGTTGGACTGACTTAATTGTCATTTAGCTATGTGTAGCAAGCACAGAAATGCAAATAAAGCTATATATATATATATATATATATATATATATATATATATATATATATATATGAGATAGACAGGCATATGGATGGATAGATAGATAGATAGATAGATAGATGATAAAAATATATTCCATATAGCTACATTTAGAGATTCCATGAGAATGCTATATATTTCGAATCAAACAATGACTCCAAACACTTAGAGTCATTTTTCCATTTACAGTATGCCTTATTGATTGTCCTTTTGACGGAGTAGTTCTGTGTTTCTCATGTAGCAGGATTGAAAAGAGTTTATTGGACAATTAAAGGATCACATTCTGTAGAATAGAAAACCACATCATGTATGTCCATGTCTATAGACACTCATGTTAATGTGAAACATGAAGTCTAAATGAAGCTGTACTATTTTCCCACGGATTATGGCTATTATTGAACACAAGCAATAATGGTTAATAATTACTTTTATGTTTTGTTTTATTTTAAAGTCACTTAGGAGATACTGGCTGACATGAAATTAGATTTAAACCAAAGATCAACCCAAAATGTAACCCAGGTGTTGTGAAAGCCAGTGACTTTCATAATCAAAGTCACAAGAAATCAATTGAAATTTGGCTAGAGTATTTTCCTATATGGTTAATAAAACTAATTAGTTATGAATTTCCACTGTACTTTGCTTCAATTTTAGTCACAAATTTCAATTTCATCTTGATGCTTTTAGCTGTTTAAGGAGGAGGAATTTATTTTACCCTAGTGCATTAAAAATGGTATCTTTAGGTAAAATCTTATTGTGCTATATTTGTACATTTTGTCATTATTAATATCTATGTCATCCACATTGTCACAGACTACAAATTTGAATACTCAGTCATTGATAACTTACTCATAGATCAAAATGTATTATTTTAAAATTAAAAAAAAAAGTAGTAAGAGCTGTTGGACATTCGACTTCTATCATCAATTTGGCAAATTCAAGAAACATGATCCATATATCCACAGACATTTCAACTAGTTTGCTTACGCAGTGGGTGCTGTTGCTTCAACAGAGATGTTTTCTAGTCTACGGAATAATTGGAAGCAAGAACCAGCAGGTTTCAAATGATTCCAGCTGCGTTAAGTTCTGACTGTGCAACAGTTTTGGTTTTATATGTTGTTTTGTAATAGGAGTGATGTGAGAGGTAAAAAAAAAATCCCCAGGTGGGGGCCGCTCCTATGGGTAATAGACAAAGAACTACATTAATAACAAGTGCTAAGAGGAACAAGATGATTGTAAATGTGCCAGACAACTGAAACGGGTACATGTAATAGACTAAAAGAGAAAAGGTGAAGTAATTTCAGAGACAAAATAATGAGAACTAAGATCAAAGCAAAGCATTTTATGCATTGTATTCCATGTTGTTACAGATCAACTTCTTATAACATCTAATAATGAAAATGATGTTAAAGGAAAAGTAGAAAATGTAAAGTCATACCTACAGAAAATTATTCAAAAGTACAGTAAAACAAAACAATTATAAGCAAAATTAAAAGAATATTCATCTGTTAAGTAAACTGGGTACCTCTGTCAGTGTGGAGCTGCTATGTTTAAACAAAAGAGATGGAAGACAGTCCTGGAGTACCTAGAGAACATACTCCATAGCTGGTTAATGTTCGCAAACTTAACTTCACAATAATCTTAATAAGTATACATATGTCCATGGCACAGAGAAATCAAGGGCCAATTTCTACTGTCTAGGTGATGCAATGCAGTATTAATAATGACAACATTTTTATATAGTAGATCAATCCAGTCATTTCTGCTATGACAAATATCAAATTATTTCTATGGTCTCCAATTTATTAGCTGGAAAATGAATTAAATAGGTCAAATCATCTCAAAGGCACATTTGAAGCTTCAGCATGTAAGAATCCACTGAGTTCTATTAGACACTAAATTTATCTTTCTAAAATTAATATAGTAACCAGACACTGCATTAATCACTATTCAATTATTATTTTGCTTCCTTTTATAGAGCACTTGTTAGATTCTAGTGCATTTTCTACTTTACCAATGAGTGCGTTAAGAATACTTTCACAGCACTTTTGCCTGTATCTTTTTCTATCTTTCTCAACCATGGAGCAACACAAATTCAGTGGGCATTATATTTTGGGACAAACACTCAGTAGGCATTCCATCTAAATACTGTGATAGTTATACTGACTGGCAACCTGTTAGAATCTAAACACACCATGGAGAAATACTTTCAACTAGTTTGCTTACACGGTATGTTTTTAAATTAAGGAAATCACAAAGATTGGAATCCCAGAAGGAATAAAGAGTAGATGGTGTGCTGACCCAAGCATTCGTGTATCTCTGTCTCCAGCCTGACCACAGCTTCATGTCCTTGTTGCCATGCCTTTCCTATTGAGATGAACACTGCCCTCAGACTATGAACCAACATAAACCTTTGCTTCCTGCCTTAGTTTGATCTTGTCCATATTTTGTCACCTCCATGAGAAGAGGAAAAAAGAAAAGAAAAGACAAGAAAAACACTACAAATGTGAAGACGCAACGAGAGGATTCCTCTTTCTGATTTATGTCTTTCACTCTTCTCATCTTGGAAGCCTTGGTATATAATGTAATGGACACCACTTAGTGTTTCATAAGAAAAAAGCAAGTTGGGCAAGTCAAATAGGGTTAGATGGTGGGAAAATGTAAATGGCATAAGAATGTTTGCATCCTATTACACAATTCTGTAGACAAAATATAAATGAAAAGTATGATACGAGAATTAAGTTTAAATTAAAAACGCTCTCAGAAGATCTCTCAGATCCTCGTCAAATCAGTTCCCTTCAGTCATCACTACTGAAAGTTCATGTAAGGGTAAAGAAATGTAAGTGAGTCACATTGACACTCTGGAGAAGTCACTACAGTTCTCCTTAAATACTATACTGCAAATAGTAATGCTTCAGCATGTGGAATCCCTGCATGGACGTTGACACTAAAACCAGGTCTGTGCTTTGTACAATACTGGCTATTTCCCTGGGGTGGGCCTCTGTCAGCTGGAGAGGATGCACAGTCTTGCTAGTAACAGATGGCCTTGCAGGAAATTTTAAACCCTGAGGATCATTGCTCCTAGTTCTACCCAGAAGTCAATAACCCTTACCTCAAGCAAAATTTAATTGTGTAAAATGGAGATTTCAGGTATCAAAATGCTTTTGTCAATTATTACCATATTTAAAAACCACCAGTGAAATTAACATATTTTACTATCACTGTATTTGCAAAAGATCTTACTGCCAAGACTGAAATGAGGGCTTCAAATCATGCTAAAACACTGCAGAAATCTTCACTGATTTTATAGTACTGCAAGTTAGTGTTTATACATATTTTAATTTTGAGGCAAAATATAGACAATTATCACATAAACTCTATCAGCTTTTATTTAGGAAATTTGAATATGCTGAGACAAAACATTGCTAACCTAGGTACAACAAAACAAAATATTATGCCTACTTATTAGGAAAGACAAGCATGAGGAAAGGCAAATTTTAAGAGCGGTGAATGAAAAATTAACTTAAAATTGAAGGTTTACAAAGAGTACGCGTGGGAGGACCCATGGCTCCAGCTGCATATTTAGCAGAGGATGGCCTAGTCAGTCATCAATGGGAGAAGAGGCCATTGGTCTTGTGAGGGCTCGATGCCCCAGTGTAGGGGAATGCCAGGACTAGGAAGTGGGATTGAGTGGGGTGGTGAGTGAAGCAGGGGAGAATAGGTTTTTGGAAGGGAAACCAGGAAAGGGAATAACAATTTGAAAAGTAAATTTGGAAATATCTAATAAAAAATACATAGTGAGCAAAGCAAAAAAATAAAATAAATAAAAATAAAAATGGCAAAACATTAGAGAGTTTGGAATTCTGATAAAGGAAGGGAATGTTCTGAAGTTTATTAGACACTTCATGTATACTGTCAAGATATTTTCCTCTCTGGGTGCATGTGCGTGTATTTTTTGATACTTATGTTTATGGTAAAGAGATCAAGAGAAACAATATATACCATTCAAAATCAACTGAGATGCTGAGAAGCTGAAATTAAGCTAAGTAACACAAAAGAATGTCTTCCATCTAGTGACTAATAAGACAGAGCAAAGAAAAGTTGTTGGCACAAGTTCATTCACAGCTGATACAGAGGAAAGGCCATTGTGTCTCAGGATTTCCAATGTGAAAATCAGTTCAATGCCATGAATATATGACCCAGGAGGGCATCAACTCATGTCTCAGAGCACACTCCATTTTGTCTCCATTTGTCACTTGCACCATCTACACAGTCTCCTGCAGAATCCTGTGTCGCTGAGTATTTGAAAGTCCTCAGCAGGCAGCTGTTATCACACAGAGGCCCAGATTGGTTGTATCCTCGGAATCCAAAAAAGCACCAGTATCCTTTTTCTCAGAGAAGATCTACTACAGAACTATTGTCAGCAGAAGACATTTTCTTTCTTTGAGAGATAACAGCTTCATCTCATAGTGCCTCCTGCTTCCATTTCCTCCTTATTGGTGTTTGTTTAATGAGGAAATGGGAGAAGTAAAATATTTCACTCTCTGCATTGTGATTGCTAGTCTTTTGTTTCCCAAAGTAATCATGATGAAAAGCGCCAGCCACTTTGCCATGTTCAGATCGTGAGCCTCACATGATTTACATGGAAGAAAAAAATGTTTTTAAAATTAAAAGCATATTTGTAACCATTTTGAAGTATTTATGGTCATTCCTACCATTTGGAATGTAAGCATCCTAGTCAGCAACATCAAGTATTAGTGAACTGCCAGCCATTTTCTCAACACTATCAAGGAGGTAAATATATAAAAATCTGTAAATGCCTGGACTAAAAAGTCATGGGATGAATATACAATATTTGAAAATGAGGTAGAATGGAATTCTACAAATTGCTTGAAAATAATTCGAGATATCTAGGGCTTTCATTTTTAATTCAGCCAGAGCCGATTCTATTCACATATTTGAGAGTTCTTTTGTAGGAGATGTGAAGGCCCAAATCACGGGCATCAGAGGTACCTCCAAAAAATTGCCTGCATTCCTGGATCATCTGATTTTCAGAATCAGGAACATCAAAGAGGAAACCTGCTCACTCTAAGGCATGTCTGAGATTTTCATTCTTTTGAATATATCCAATGTGTCTGCATTTGAAAAATAAAAATTGGGCAAACCTAATTCTTTAGGCTATAAATCATTCTAATGTGGAGGGAAACGTGTTGGCTCGTTGTATTACAAAGCCTTTACTTTATATTTAATAGGCACCTGCAATTCCAGCATTCTACAAATCTCTCTACTTTGCAAATCTTTAAAACCCCACTTAATTTTCAACACTGATTTTCCACAATCTAAGAGCTTATGAAGGGTTCACGCTGTTCATACAGATATATGCAAAATGTGTCTTCGGGGATTCCTGGTCTAGGATGGCATTCATCTTGAAGTGAATCCCAAACTTCTATCACTGGTATGCTTATTTCCAACTAAAATAAATATTCTCATGATGAATGCTGAAGATTAGGAAAGAAAAAAAATGTGGCCAAGTAAGTAGCTGGCAGGGAGACATGTGCAAACAGCCCCTCAGTAACAACCCTTCATACCACTGCAAAGTGGAAGCTTAAAGGCAAAGTCCCTGCCACTGTTACTTCTTAGTGCTCTAAAAGAGATTAGAGAGATTCTTAATCAACTGCTGAGAGATTGAAAAGGGCTTGGAACTGGACAGTAGCAAAGATGCACATTACTGAAACGCAAAGATGGTTTGACAGCAAAGACTATGGAAGGATATCAAATCAAAGACATTATATAAGCAAGAAAAATGGGCAAAATTTCTATTCTCCCCTATAGCCAATATAATTAGAATCCTGCACACGTTCGTATCCCTGGTGAAATTCTACTTAATGATGTCCATTCAAGAACAGGTATCACACCTCTTTGCTCACATATGCTCAAATAATTTATATAGAATGAATAAGAAGTAGTCAGATGTGTTTTATGGTCCTGCCTAGTTTACACTATCCCTGCTGGATCGGCTTCTACTAGGCCCATCATTTACAAAGCAACACACGCTGTATAACTTTTGAAGATGATCAGAAAATATTTTTAAAGGTCTTACTAGCTATACATGTAAATAGATCTCTAATGCATGTCCCGGGATTCTGACTTCTTTTGAATTACTTATTATAACCTTGAAACCTCTACTAATTCTGCTTCTACTCTTCTCTATAGGAGACACACTGATTGGGACAAAATTTAAGTGTGAAAACTTAAAACTTAGACTGTTGTCCACTTTCCATTATAACACTCTATCAAAAACCAGCTGTTTATCTCACATAGGAAGTTTGAATTTTAATGAATCTTGGCTTATAGGAAAAAGGAAAAGTAAATATAAAGTAAAATGTCAATCACAGTAATATACCTTTCAAGTTGTATGTTTCTGCAGACTGACAGCCCAATCAGATTATATCAAACAAAGGCAAAAAGGCATGTGTTTCTTTCCAAATGAAATGTTTGACAGTTTTTAGCAGTTATCTGAACTAAAAACCGATAATATTTTAAATACTGGAGTGGATGTATCTCTTCATATACATGAGGGGATTATATTTCTACATTATATCAATAATTTACTTCTATAGTGTATGTTCTTAAAATCTTCAAGTTATTAGCATTACTACTTAAATACTCTGACTTTTGTGAATCCACATACCTATATAGTAGTCTTTCTTTCCTGATTTGCAGTCCCAATTTTTGACTAACAAACCTGAGATAAATTAAAGGGCTACAATGTATAAAAATTCAGATAGAGTATTATTTGAATGTTAATATTAAGAAATAAGAGTATCCACAATATATAATTTTTAGTTACCAAATAAGCTACCATGTAAGATACTACCTGAAAAACCTAATGCCATTAAGAAAGCAGCTTATAATTTTACATGCAGAAAGGCTTATGCCTCAAGGATTTTAAGTACAAGTATTAAACAGTCAAGAAAAGAAGGGTTTTCTTTGTTTTGTTCATAAATACACCAACACTAAGCCTTTACCTCTAGCAGAGCCAAACCAGAAAAATCAAAGCAGGATCTGCAGACCAGTGCAGTGCAAACACTTAGCCTTGGACAGATGGAACAACACAAGACTAAGCTCTTGACACTTGGTGGCAATCCAGAATCCTCTAACCAAAGAACTTAGAAAACAAACACAGCATGGAATAAAAGTAATTGCTGGAACTAAACTTATATGGAAATAGGATCTTAAGAATCCACTTTCACCCCTTACACTCTAAAATAATGTTCCTGAAAAATAACCCATTAATTTGCTGGTTGCAATATTAGGGGTGTGATTCACAGATTTGATATAAGTTACAATGGATGGTAAAGAAATCCCACTGTAAGGATGAATTCTTTCATTCGAACTCAGTTTTCTATTTTATGGCTTTTAATTTATGCCATGCATAACAATAAAATTATAGCCTGCAATTAAATAATAAAGGTGTTCATATATAAAAAGTCAAATAGAATATTGTCATAACTGCAACAATTCCAATTTTTTTTCAATGCCAGGATGTGAGCCCTGGGTACTCTAAGCCAGTATCCCCCTCTGCACTATATCTACAGACTCACAGGGTCATTTTAATGTTCTTTCCCAATGAGGGCATCCAGGGTCAGAAGAACGAGAGATGAGAAAGCACAGTTTGGGTAGTTAGAAGAACATTTTAACTATAAAACTCACCTGCATGTTTATAAATATTATTTACATAATCACACCCTAATAAGGCTGTTTAATATAGTGGACATTTTTCAAAAGTCCATTTTCCTTAACATGACTAGGAATGAATGATAAAATTTATAATGAACCTCACCAAACTCTACAGTGGGAAATGAAACCAAAACATCAAATGTCCCAGTTAAAAGTTCAAAAGAATTGGTTGCCAAGATGAGTGACCAACTCATTTTTACCTATGAAGTCTAACCCTACCAAAGGGTTATATATCACTTCCTAAATATGGGCTACACCACATCACACCAACAGAAGCTATCAAGAGAGAAGGGGAGCATTAAAATTCACAGCTTTCAAAATTGCTTGATTTTGAGGTAGGGGCAAATTTCCCATGATGTACCATGCACAGTCATACCTACTTGTGCATCAAAACTTCAGTAGATGAAAACATGCTTAAGTTTTAGCAGGCCGCACATCAGACTGCCTTTCCCCTGCTTCCCCTTCAGTTGCAGTTTTGTCTTTCTGACAGCTCTAAATATCAGCTCTGTTACTGCCTTATGTGTTCCACATGTCACCATAACATTGCAGTACCGATTGTGGTGGATTACTCAAAAATGAAAAGTAATCACAAATGTAATATAGCATCTCTAAATGATCAGGAACGGAAGTAATTCCCTTTGCGACTGTAAAAGCACACACATCCGCTTGAGTACAGCTTGTCTACACATTTCCAATGTATAAATTCTTCAATCCATACATAAATGTGCATCTGAGCAAATACTTTAAAGCATAAAACGTTAATGTCAGGATGTTTAAGCTCAGAAATGAGCATTTCATTTAGAAGATTAAATATGGCTGTTTACTCAAAAAAAAAAAAAAAAAAAAAAAAAAACCCTCTGGTGGAACCTTTTTGATTACTTAAAGAACTTGTCAAATGTAAATAGATCACTGTTCTTTATGTTAACATTTTCATTTATCCCCCACCCTTCCACTGGAGAAAACAAACCACATGGGATCAAGAAAATTAATTCCCCAAACGCTGTCAACCAAGTTGGGAAACAGCAATAAACAGCTTACTGTAAAGCCTCCAGCTACAATAAAACAGCTGTCAATAAGTGGGCAAAGTGGAGATGTGCAAAAACAGGTCTGTTGGATATGATACTATGAAAAGAAAAGGAGGGCATGCCTTGTTCTAATTCACTAATGCTGAATCTCAAAGAATGAACCTTCGGTGAGCAGAATGCATCCTCACATAGAAATTGTTAGCTAGGTACTTTTCTCGGTCTGACCGAGTAGCAGAGCACCAGAACTAGTCTAAATAAATACCAAACTCTGTTTGAAGAGAGACTCTATTGATTTTCAGACATACTGCCTTTGAAATATTATATTTTTAAACCCTATTATATCCAGGATAGCTTTCTCTCTTCTTTCAGGCAAAACCAGAAACAAGTTGATTGTCAAGTGACCAGTTGGAATTTAGAGTGTTGACATAATTTCAGTCTATAGCAGTGGACTTTGCTTTGATCCTTACATGATCCTTTGCTTAAAACTATATAGAGGACAGTATTAACGTTCTTTAAAAAAAAAAAAAAAAAAAACCTTGGTGGCAGACTAAAAGATAGAATTGTTACAGTGAAATTTAAAACAGCTTAGTAAGAGAGAGTCAATGCAGGGATCTAATTTACAATTATCTCAGGCATTAGGAGTGAATACACAGGAAAAGAGAATGTGTCAGACAAACTAGGAGCCACTGCCCCACTGACCAGCTCAGGATGTAGGCACAAGATGGAGCATCTTCATGAAGATGATATCAAGTAGTGGGACTTAAATAGCCTTTTACTCAAAGGTCTTACACTTTTCACACTTCAACTAGTAGCATGAAATCAAAAGGAGTTCTGTGAAAGTCAGGGCTTACAAAGTAGTGGTATTTAAATTTGGTAACCTTTTATTCAAGGTTCTTCCACTTTACACACCTCAACAAGCACCGCAACGTCTAGAGGAGTCCATTTAAGGCAGTCATGTCCACTTTACTAAAAATATCTTCACATATCATGTATTAGGCTGTACATCTGTGTGATTAAAATTTGTAGTAATAAAATTTACATTTGTGGTATTGTAAACTACAGGAGTTGAGTCTGTAAAAGGGTTACTATTGAAACAGTGGAGTTAAACAAGAAAAAAAATCCACCTATTTGTTCTTGTTTAACAAAAGCATCTTTGAGAGTTATAGAGTACAGTGAATACAATTTTAAGCTATATATAATTTGTCTCTCATTTATAGAAAACAGCCTGTCACCTCAACATTGTGTCTCTGCCTCTATCCACTTCCATCCCCTCTCTAATGATTTCCAATATTTATTTCCTACAAAGTGACTACTACATTTTTAATTTTTTTTTATTATCAAAGATTCTAAAAGACATAAAGATTACCTTTTCAATAGCTATTTTCCATGGAAGTTACAGGTAACTTTCAACCTTAGAATGTGTGCATGAAAGCTACAAAATGCCTCGTGATCCAAAAGTGTGTCTGAAACATACCATAGTTTCAATTTGTGAGTTATTCAGCAGCCTTTCAGCAAGATTATGTCATATATAAACAAATGTCTCTATGATAAACCAAGCTTTGTCAGAAGATGCTTTCAAAAACTCTGCTGAAACACGTCTGACTAGCATTTGTGTCCTTGGGTCATATTTAAGTTCAATAACTATGGAAAAAAAAAATCAAAAGATTTTGGTTTGGACCTTGCTGGCAATTCCCATACACTGAGGTGAAAGGGCAGATCATATGGGAAGGTAGACAAGTAACTCTCCTTGGGAAACCAATTTTATATGCCACAGAAAACACTTCCATTGATTCTAGTTTTTTTCAAGGAATGATATAAAGGCACACCCTATCATTCTTCATTGATAAAGAAACTTCCTCACTAAGTTCCACTTAGTTTCATCGGTTATTTTTCTTGCCATAATCAACTATTAAAAACTTTAAAAAATCTTGTTTATGCTTGGACAATTTCCAAATCTTAAAACCACTCTCTTCTCAAAAGCTGATAAGATTAGCCTGAAACTGAGCTGTCCTTCTGACTTCCACTTCCAACTAAAAGATTCCTCTAGGACTTCAAAGCTGTTAGGTTCTTTCAGGTTGTGTATCTCGGGTTTACCCAGATGTTCTGCAACAATGCTCTGTGTACTTCATAGTTCAAATGTAGATCTTACACTCATAATAATAAGAATTTTATAGTTTATATTCTTAGCGTACCTTATTGTCATGAAGTCTCAAAGGCATTACAGAGCAGCTACTGGATTTAAAAGGGGAAACAGTTTCCATAATATACACTACTCTATCACAACTTCACAAAACAAAACAACAACATAAAAGAAACCTCTTTGATTTCCCAGAGACTCACCAGGACAATTCTGTAAATTTTACTTTACCTGTTTGTTTTGGTTTTTGTTTTTTGGGTTTTTTGTTTGTTTGTTTTTTGTTTTTTGTTTTGTTTTGTTTTGGGTTTTTTTGGTTTTGTTTTGTTTTGTTTGAGATTCATGTTTTTAACTGGTTAGCAAGGTGGTGGATGGGCCACCAACAGAGATGGACTCCTGACAACAGAGAATGGCTTCCAAAATCCTAGAAAACTTGATGTGCTGAGAGCAACTCACTAAAGAGCAAACAAATGAACTTAAATGCTAGTGGCTCCAGAGGAACTATCATTAAATAAAAGGTATCTTTGGCTGTACTACCAGCTTGATCTTTCCCTCCCCCCTCCTCCTAGCTACTGCAGGATTGGCACCTGGCCAGCACAGGGGACATGATACCCTAGTGCCATCTACAGGCTATTATCGACATTCAAATTCTGTGGCAATAGACAAGCACCCAAGAAATAAATTAGACAGAGCTGCATTTAAATCTTTATTAACAAGGAATTATTAGACCTAAGAAAAACTAATTCTGGATTTGGTTGAAATATGAGTTTCTCAGCCTCATAATCCCTCTTCATATGGCATCTTTCACAGTTTAAAATGAGTTATGACAGATCACTTATGCATTACTAAGATGAGAAAGTATTTACAATGGAATCCTTCTTTTCTGTATAAATTAGTAATATTAGAGAGAAAGCATTCCTCGTTTTTTCTTTTTTCTTTTCTTTTCATATATGACCATTATGGACACTGAAAATCGTTCTAAGAAAGATCCAGCTTACTATATTAAAATAAAATAACTTGAATTCAAGGAGTAGACTTTCTATATGGCTTAGATGCAATCAATCGATAATCATGTGCTTCCACAGCTGATGTACACTTAATATACTACTCTGTTTTTCACTGTTAAAAAAAAAAAAAAAAAAAAAAAAAACAAAAAAAAACTTAACCCCTTTATTGACCACAGTTCCAGCATGAGAGGTGTCAGACCTTCAAATGTCATTTAAACTTGATACTTGAAGGTGACTTTTTAGATCAAAAGGTAATGTGAAAATCTTGAAGTCAGTAATTTGGAAACCCCAGGAACAGAATTGGGCAAATCAGGATGGGTTTTCTTCTTGAGCAAACATTATCTCGGGACATTTTGGAATAATTTCCTCTTTTCATCTTTTGCCATTTGAAGGAAACTGGGAGGTTAAATAATTCTCAGAACTCAGAAATTTCAAAGCTGTTCTAAAAATTCTTGACTGAGCCCCAGAGGAATTTAAAAAAAGGGGTCAAGTTTTTTTTCTTTTTTTTTCCTCTTTATAACTAAGCTAAAGTTAGACCAAAACAATACACACACTGGCACGTTAATACTGGTTGACTGGGCACTTGTATGCAGTACTTATAGACCAGTAAAAGTGCTCCTTTACCTGTCTGGTGTGTAAGGGGCCCTTTGTCTTGAAGCCTCCTTGGGAGCTGCACTCTGAGGCACTGAAGTGATCTGAGCTAGTGGAGGAGCGTTTGGAAAGGGTGTCACAGCCCCCAACAAAGGTGTTGTCCAAAGGGAGCTCTTGAATGACGTGGTGCTTTTTCACGGAGACTGGAGTGTCAGGTTTGAGATGAAAAGCAGGCTGAGGAGAGGCCGATTTATAGTGCTTGGCCAGGTCAGGGCTGTTAGGTTTGAAGGTTGTTGGAGGGGCTGGGCCCCAGTCAAATCTTCCTATACTCTGTTCCTCCAGCTCGGCAGGCAGGCTTATGGTCCCGTTGATAGGTTCATGAACTGCATCATCAGGTTTGGACTCTTCGATAGTAACGAAGTTCAAAAGAGAACTCTTGGGCGACTTTCTTTTCTTCCGTTTCTTTTTCTTATTTTGTTTATTCTCCTGGTTTGGGGACATCCATTCAGCTCCTTGTTTGCTCCTCTGAGCAGCCTTGAACCTTGATGCATGGCGACAGCGCACCAGCACTGTGACAAAGATCACAACGATGACCACCATGGCCCCAGCAACGATGGCAATCATGATGGTGAGATAGTCCTCGTTCTGATAAGGTTGACCACTATCTCCTATGTTCCTGTCCAGCGGGGTCTCCATAGTCCTACGGATCAAGTCATATATATACGAGGTGTTTCCAGCAGTGTCGTTCACGTAAAGAAATACCAGCACGAGAGTGTGCAAAGCCTTAGGGTACCCCAGGTCACTTATGTTGACCACGAGACGGTGCAGGCCCACATCAGTAGGTGCTGGCTTCTCTTCTAAGGTGATATTGCCCGTTACTGGATCAATCCGAAATAACCCTTTGTTGTTCCCGCTCACTATGGTATACTTGAGTTCTGCATTCATTCCGGTGTCAATGTCCACCGCAAACACTTCAGCAACCACAGAACCAGGAATGGCTGAGAGGGGCACCAACTTAAAGGAGGTGTTGGATGGTGGAGAAATGACAACTGGACTATTGTCATTGACATCCATGACATTGATAGTTACTTTTGCAGTGGAGGACCGTGGTGGCTGTCCTCCATCGGTGGCTTTGACATCAAACGTGTAGGAACTCTGCTGCTCTCTATCAAAGGAGACGTTGGACTTTATGACTCCCGAATAGGGATCCAACACAAAATTTTCATTGTCATTTAGAATGGAAAGAGTCACAGCTTTATTCTCTCCAGCGTCTTCATCTGTCACTGTGATTACCCCCACAGTACTATACTTTGGCAGATTCTCAGACACAAAAAACTGAAAATGATTATGAGTAAACTTGGGGCTATTGTCATTCTCATCCAGAACAGTAACTATCACTGCTGCTTGGCTCTGGAGGGGAGGGGTCCCATTGTCCCTGGCAGTTACTGTAAAAATGAACCGCTCTTGTTCCTCCCTGTTAAAGACTCTGGAGGCTGTCAAAACTCCTGTCTTTCTGTCCAGATCAAAGAAGGAGGCATTTGGCCCAAGCTGATAAACAATGTCTGCATTTTTCCCACTGTCTTCATCTGTAGCACTAATAGTTGTTAAGTATAACCCACGTCGGTTGTTTTCAGAAACTGACAGCTCAATTACAGGCTGGTTGAAAATTGGTGGGTTGTCATTTTCATCCTCAAGCTTAACCCTTACCAGGGCAGTCTGATTCAAACTGGGCTTCCCAGAATCAGAGGCAACGATTTTAAAGCTGAATTCTTTGGTGCCCTCATAGTCCAGCAGAGAAGAGGTCTCTAGCAGATACTGGTTGTCATATACTGCCTTCAGATGAAATGGGACCTCTCTTTCAATAAAACAGATCACTTTGCCATTCACATCTGTGTCCTTATCTGAAACTGTAATGAGGGCAATCTTTGTATTGACTGGATCTTTCTCAGAGAGATACACTGTGCCATTGATGGGACTTATAATGTACCTGAGGTCTATGTTCGGAGGGTTATCATTTACATCTGTGACATTGATGGTCACAGTGGCTCTGGCAGGAGTGGAGCTGCCATCACTAGCCAGCACTGTCACTTTGTGAATGGCTGTCTCTTCCCTATCTAAGGACCTCTGAACTGTTATCAGCCCAGTTGTGTTATTTAAAGCAAAGAGTCTTTTGGTTGCAGGGGCGACCTGGGCACCAAAAATATACCGGATTTCAGCATTACTGCCTATGTCTGCATCAGTAGCATGGAGCTGAATTACAGAGGTCCCCACAGGAGCATTCTCTGGAATATGCACTTCTACTTGACCCTCTTTAAACACTGGCCTGTTGTCATTGACATCACTTACTGTGACCTGGAGAATGGCTGTGCTGGATTTCTGTGGAGTGCCCCCATCCTCCACTTTGATTTTCATCACATAGGTATCTTTTTGTTCTCTATCCAAGTTCTGCTGAACAATCAATTGCGGCCACTTTTCTCCCTCCGGAGTTTCCACGATATCCAGTCCAAAAACACTCTGTCCATTCAGTAATTCATAGTGCTGTACCCCATTGAAGCCTGTGTCAGGGTCTGTGGCTGAAGGGATCGGAAAGCGGCTGTTGATCAAAGTGTTCTCTGGGATGGAAATATTGATGACAGGAGACGGAAACATGGGGGCATTATCATTGGTATCCTTGACAATGATCTTGATTTTGATCAGTCTGAAAAAGTCATTGGGGAGGATCACCACCTCAAGTTCAAAGAAACACTCATTCTCCTCAGCGTAAGAAGCTCCAGCACAGAGTTTCTCTCTGTCTATTCTGTTGGAGGTTGTGAAAATCTCCCCAGTGCTACTGGATACTTTCACCAGAGGGGCATCCCCAGCCTTTGAAACCAGTCTGTAGACAAGGCTGGCACTGGTCCCTGTGGCAGCATTGATGTGAGAAATATTCAGATCCTTTGGTATATTTCCTATGGGTACATTTTCAGGCAATTCCTCTCTAATAGTGTAAATAAGTTCTTGAGCTATTGCGGAATCCAGCCTTAAACAGGCAATCAGAGCAGCCAACAGGTAAAAATCCCTCAGGTCCATGATAATGTCTTTATTTTCTTTTCCTGGATTTTAGAGTTTAAAGGTTCCCACTGAGGAGTGATGCACGAATTGCAAGAGGAAGTGTGCATGGACTGGAGGAGGAGGAGGAGGAAGAGGAGGCATTACATCTCATCTCTTATGTGGAGACAGCCACTGTCAACACAATTGTACAGACAATATTATTCTTCAGTAAATGAAAACACAGTCACCAAAACATTGAAGCACACTCTCCCTGCGTATTAGTAAACATGGCAGTTTGCTCTGCCACAGTTTGCAAGTTAACTCTGTGGCCACATCACTGAATATCCCCTGCTTGTTGCATTTGCCCAGAGAAAATGAAATTCATCTACTTTTGAATTAAGGACAGCAGCAGCTATTTTTACCTGGAATTCCCCCACCCCCACACTGTTGTGTGTGTGTGTGTGTGTGTGTGTGTGTGTGTGTGTTTAATTTTTTATAACACTGTTTAATTCAAAGCTTGCATTCTTATTCTGCTTTCCCCCCCATCCCCCATTTAACCCTCCTCCTGGTCTCTAGCCCACCTCCCCTAGTTGTTTGCTATGGAAAGACCTCAAGTCTTTAGCTATGATTGCTGCCAACAGCTTTGTCACGTGTTAGATATGATGTGTTTTCTTCTCTGCCACACTGAGTCATCTCCTCCTCTCAAAAGACTGCTTTTCCTTCCTCCCAGTTCTTCAACTGTCTCATAATCCAACCCTCCTGGAAAATGAGCATTCGGACATGCTGCTGCAGCCGCAGCCACAGCAGTAGTCACTGGCCACTACGGATTCTCACTGCCTCAGAGCACAAACCCAAGACTTGACATTTCTTCCTCGGAGGGTGCTCTCCTTTCTCCACATTTCCACATTGCCCCCGTTGAGATAAATAAACACATTAAAACTTTTTTTTTAAAAAAACGTATCCTAATAGACAATTGCTTATCAGAGAGGTGGACCAGCATGCTGGGATGGAAGTGAAACACAGCCAACATTCCTATGTAACAGCACTGTATTTTTTTTTTTTCTATTGAGCATAAAAGAACAAAAATGCAGTTTCTTAATCCGGTGTCTCATTAGAATATTAGTAACATTTGCTACACATAAATACCGCAACCCGGTAACACACGTAGAACTTCCGCTCAAACGCCCCTCTAACTGCAGTTTAACTGGGTGCAAGGCTCCAGGCAGCTACCCACCAGAGTAAGGCTGGTCAGTTCCCAGGCTCTAATCTTATCTGCATTAGGCTACACAGTAGCTGATGCCCGCGATTAGTTCCAGCTGAGTGGTGCAGGTGGGGTTGCAGATACAGCCCAGTAGGTGAGCTCTGCCCCAGCCAGCTACCCAATTACAAACACCTGTCTTCTATACCGAGGACACAACTAAAGAAGGCATTTCGAATTGTTAATGCGAAACTTTACACTTACGTTAGTTGTCTCAACCTTGCCCCTTTCCCGGTAGGTTGCGATTAAGAAGGATTTGCTCCAACACATAGAAAGCCATGCATCTGGTAGCACCAGTTTGGGGAGAATTCAGAAGCAGCAAAACGTTTCCTCCTTGTAAAATGTGTGGCTTCGGGCTGGCAAATTAGCAACTCCCGAGAACAAATTCACAGATTTGTCGTTAGTCATTCTCTCCACATTTCCTCGCTTTTACCCACTGGCTCTGGGCTCTTCTGGTATTTAACGCACACCACATCCAATTGCACTTCTTCAGCTCGGGAGTGTATCCCACCGCATCCAGCCTACCATTTGCATCCGATAGCAATACTGCTGAAGTCTCTAACTTCTAGTAGGAAACGTCAGAGTTGGGTGATGGTGATTTTCTGGATGTTTTCCAGGGGTGCCAATTGCCCGGCAAATTCTTAATCCGTGAGTCCTTTCGCGCTTCAGAGACTGAGGCTCTCCTTCCTACCTCGCGTACTCTTCGTTTTTCCCTTCTCTTCTGCCCCCCTCTCCTTCTCCTTCTCCCTCTCCTCTCTCTCTTCTCTCTGAACTGAATTTCTTGATATAACTCTCAATAAGCCCAGAGGGAGGGCGTGACGGCCGAAGCCCCACCCCCGGATCCTGATTGGCCAGCATCTTGCAGTGCGGGAGGCTGCAGAGGGCTGCGGGAGGGGGCGCGGAACAAGGCGCTGACTGTCTCCAGCCTCCCCCTCCCCAGCGCCCCTCGGCAGCCGCGAAAACCTGGAGGAACGATCCCGGTCCCGGGAGAGCTGTTTTCAGGACGCGCACTGAGCATGCCCGGCAGGGGCCAGCACCCAGGGTGGCTCCGGAGCTCTCGAGCTCTTACCAAGCTTGCGGCAGCGGAGCCAGGGCGGTGCGGTTGCACCGAAGCGAAACCCAGGAACCTAGATTCTCCACCGGGTGGTGAGGGTCATTGAGGCCGCTCTTTTCTTGATGCATTTCTGTCTGCAAAGTGGAAAGGGCTAAATTGCAGAGATGGCTGAGACTCGCAGTCACCCCTCAGTGAGGAGTTTTGGCCAGCAAATCCTGGAGCGCATTAAACCATTAAACCGGCTCTCTGCCGGGTGCTGCAAATTGAGGCATTTGCTGGCAGGGACTTCCGAAGGAAGGGCGAGGAGGGCGGAGAGCTAAAGATAGGGCAGTAGATATTTGAGTCTCGGTGGAAAATGGAAAGAAAATTAATCTGGGCTTTTACTGCGTGAAGGGTCACTGAAAGTGCCTGGGGAAAAGGTACGTTGTAGCTGGGGACCCTGTGCGCAGCCATCGACAGTTTGCTGAGGAAGAAGTCTCCTTTCCTGGGATCTGATCGAGCTGAGGCGCCCGTTCGTGGCAGCCTCTGTCGTGCTTTTGCATCGCAGGGAACCCTGAAAACCTAGCTCACTGGAACCGAGGCTTCATCCGAGTCTGCTGTCAGCTCACCTATGCGCAAACTTTGCTTCCAACTGGCTGGAAGGAAATCCCAAGCAGCTGTTAGCCAAGCTGCAAAAGCTCCTTGCCCCTCTACACTTTGTGCTGGACTCATTTCCCTGCCAGGCATGGCCCTGACTTCAGCTCTATAGCACACCCGCACAATCTTGTTTCTCATTTTTATACCAGGGCTGGATGGGATACTTCAGAAAGGGTCATCCTGATTTCTGTCATATTTCCTCAAAGCCTCACTCATCTTTAAAGACCAGTAAGTTAGGAAGGTCTGACACCACCTGTGCCAGACAGGTGTCTGAATAAAGTTTGAAATAAAACCCTATTAGTTTAACAACAAATTCCCCCCGCCCCCTGAATGGTATATAAAGGTTATCTGAGGTGGTCTTAAGGCATGGTTGACTTTGGCTAACTTGTAGGAAGAATACAGGACATTTATTCTAAACATTGTGTTTCTTACACTGTGGTAGAATGTAATGGCTTTAAATTTGGGCTTTTTAATTTGGGAGAATCTCATGTTTTTGACTACAGATTGTTTTCTTTCTTTTTTTTTTTTTAAAGCATGAACATTTAATTTTTGATAACCAAATTAAAAGTAAAAACAAATCACAAATAAAGCCTTCCAACTCTCTAGTGTGTAGTCTGAAATTTAGCTGACTTATTTGACATCACAATTTTCTCATATAAAAATGTAATTCCCATTTCATATTAAAACTTTTTTCCTCAGGTGCATCCTCACAGTAAAAGTTCAGTGTCTAAAAGTTCACCGTGCAATCTTTCAGCCTCTTGTGCAGTGAGACATCTTTCTTATAGGCAATATGTTGATGGTGCTTGCACTCAGTCAAAAGGTAATAAATTAATATTTAATGTGATTAGAATGAACAAGGTTTAAGGAAAGAAGACCCCTATGTCTCCAGATGTCAAGAGGAAAAAAAAAATTCTCATAAAACAACTCTAGTGAATTAGAGGTTGATTCTTTTAATTGTACTGTGGTGAATGATCTTTTGCCATTCACAAATTGAAGCTAATGTACCATGTTCTTCTGCTTGCATATTTTCTGTGGTGAACTGTTCTGATACAGTCAATATCAACAACAACACAGCTACTTTCCAGTTGGTCTCACGAACAATGCAATTATATTTTAATCATACCACAGTCATTTCAAAGTCAGGTAGTGGCAGCCCACAGCTTAACAAAAATTATTTAGCCTCGTTAATAAGCACGGTGTTACTCTCTGTGAAGAGATGGCTTTACATGCTGGCCAAGGCCGTTATGTACCCCATGCTTGAAAATGAAATCTTAATGCGAACCAGGACGATGGCTAGGGAAGAGGATACAAATCCCAGCATGAGACGCAGGACCTCAAGACGTCAGTGAACAAAACCTCAGGTCAAAGCCCCAGAATGGGGCATCTGTGCATCCTTTTCAAAGGAAACCGCTAAGACAGAGAAATAGAGCTCTTGTATCAGGACACTATGTCTCATGTTTATATAAGATACCTAAATTATAGAGATTCCTTAATCATAGTTTCTTAACAACTTAATGTACATTGAGCAGACTTATGTCCTTTATTCTATTTCAGCTGTTCAACTTTATAATGAGAAATATTATTTTTGTTAGTAATCCTAGAAGAAAATTACACATTAAATAGCCCTTTGCTATTTAACTTGAAGTTTCTGCCTCAAATACAACATACACTGTTATATGATTTCAAGTACACTACAATACACTATAATGTTTAAAAATTAAGTAAATGGATATTAAATAGGATAATATTTTAATTTTAGTGTGAAAAATATGTTGTTTATGCTGTATTTTATTTCATATTTGGAGCACTTAAATGTATTATGTCATCATCTAGTTTGCTGTGTGTAAATAGTGTAGTGTTTGTGTGTGTGTGTGTGTGTGTGTGTGTGTGTGTGTGTGTGTATATATATATATATGCATGCATGCAACTAGATATCCTTAATTAATGCTCATTTGCAATTGGCAATGCATATTTCTACAGCCAGGAATTATGATGCTGTCACCCTTGCTATCTGATTAGGACTTCAAGAGTTAGTACCATCTGGGCAAAAGTATAAGAGACATACTGTTCACTCCTGGCTATCTAGGTCATGGAATAGTTACAAAGCTAAGTCAACCCTGGCCATTTAAATTAAGCCTAAAATGCCTTCAGATCCACATAGAAACAGATATGGAGTTACTGGAATGGTTTCACATTCCCCACGTTTAACATCATTCTATTTATATATTAAACAATAATTTCCATGCAATGGCATATAATAACCTGAATTATTAAGGAGTTGAGTTTAATTGGATTCTCGTGTATGACTTCCTAGTTATCACACAGCATTGTTAAAATTACATTTCATATGGAGATTATTCCTGCAAGTTACATTTTATATAAAAGACATAGGCTATAATGTTGAAAATGATCAAATGCCCTCCTCAAGGATTTCAAGACCAGAATAACACAATGTCTACAGTGCACAGAAGGTTAAAAATTAAATAAAAATATTTCATGCTCTATACTTGTAAATGTAATCCAGAGGGGGTGCTGCATCTAACAGACAGCGAATAGATCCCGGGCCTGTAATGTCCCAGTAGTATCTCTCTACCATTTCACAACAGCACTAGTCTTTTGCACTGTGCTTCAGGAGGAATGATGTGTTAAAGACGTTGTTAAGGGTTGTGTGCATTACTACTCTTGAGAAAATGACAATACAGAATTTTAACACTACAAGAAGAAATTAGCACCTCCCGAAGTCTGTGCAAACTGACAAAGTGCAGCGGGTTCTGGGTTAATTCTTTTGCTTCCTTAGTGATTGTCAGCTCTTCTTTTTGAGTATCTTTCTTCTCTTCTACTTCTCTTTTTTCATTTTTTTAAGGCATCCTAATGCAGGTAATCAAATCATCATGGAAACCCGGTGACACCTTTCATTCTCCTTGAATGACTGATCTAAATTTAAAACAGTTTGCTGTATTTCCACGACTGACACAGATTATATGTGTCAGAGTGGTTCCTTTAACATTATTACAACGTAAACTGACACGTTTCAGGGCCATCGTTCTGTCATGACTACGTAAATTTATAAATATATTGAACTCTCAAATTTTCTCATGAATTATAAAAGATTTTAATTTTATGTAGACAGTTGTTTCACAGTACATGTTTTCACCTTATGGCTAAGGTATCTTGTGGTGATTTAGAAAGGTATAGAATTTGACTTAAATGGTAATATACTTATGCAATGTTTCAAATTAAATAACTTCTCTAAAGCTGTGTAACTTTAAGTACAATATAGGCAGCTTCTTCTTGATTCTGTCGGATAAAGCTAGATTAAAATTGTTAGATTAAAACATTGAGTATTATCCTTCAGTCTACAGTGATACAAATAATGTGCAATGATATGAATAAATATGGATGCTACTTGGAATAACTCTATTGATACATAACAACGGAGACATTAGTAAACATTTCAACTATAATAGTATTTGCCAAGATCTAGTTAGGAAAATTTGTCTACTACGGCATTTAAGAATTGATAGTATGACTTTCCCTTTAATTAATAAGCATATATTGTTGAAAATAAAATTTCATTTCCTCTGGGACAGCAATGTTGAATGATCTTCCTCATCCATCTCCTCCTTTCTTATTCTTTTCATGTTTTCAGACTTTATTTTAAAAACTCAACTCACATGATTTTTCCTCTGGAGGCCCAGTTTGTTACATAAGGTGCACATAAATAGACTTACGTAGAACTGGGTGGATGAGCCTCATTTTCCTCTTATAGTTTCTCAGAACCAAATTTCAAAGAAGGTTCTCTGCTAGCTGCAATAGGGTAAGTCAGGATAACCTTGCATTTTGTTGGCTGCTGCAGTCCTGACTTATCTCCACATCCCACTGCAACAGTGTCTTGGAGATGAAGCTCGCCTGCCTTCAGCAGACATTGTTATAATTTGTCCAGGATCTGACTCACTATCACTGTACACATGTAGAGCTATGCTTCTTCATGTAGTTACAGGACCTTAAATTTTTAAGATGAAGCATCTTATTTCTTCCAACATTGCAGATCCTGCCTAGGATTCTAGCACCAGGAAGGTGAAGCCAGAGGACTGTAGCAAGCTCAAAGACACCCTGGCTGTATAGTGAGTTCTAGGTTAGACAATGCTGTAGTACTGTGACATCCTCTCAAGACAGATAGACAAACAGACAGACACAAAGAAGGAAGGAATGAAGAAAGAAAAGAAGGAAGAAAAGGAAGAAGGAAGGAAGGAAGGAAGGAAGGAAGGAAGGAAGGGAGGGAGGGAGGGGAGGAGGAAAGGAGGGAGGGAGGGACAAAGGAAGGAAAGAAGGAAGGAAGGAAGGAAGGAAGGAAGGAAGGAAGGAAGGAAGGAAGGAGGAAAAGAGGGAGGGAGGGAGGGAGGGAGGGAGGAAGGAAGGAAGGAAGGAAGGAAGGAAGGAAGGAAGGAAGGAACTTTCATTCAATAGAATCTAAGGTTAATAGCCCTTCAAAGGTTTTTACTTCACAATGTCATGTCATTCATGTATGTATGAACTTATTGTACCCAGGACAATGATAGGTGCAATACTGTGAAGGGTTAGGTAGGACTCAGAGGTCTTTCTTGACTTTATGGAATAAGGTTGTTTTAAAAGCACACATTGAAACCATGGCTCATTGATGGAGTGACTGTCTATGATCTTCCCAAGCCCTAAGTTTGAAAAGTAGGGTAACCAAAATAAAATAGAGCAAGGCAAAATGTAACATAAAATGTCTTCATTAAAATTGCTATAGGAATTACTTTATAAGGAATCCCAAATAGGGAAAATTTCTTTTAAAATGTACTTCATAAACATAGAATAAGCATGCATTCCAATAAATTATTTTGAAAGAATAGTTATGTTTCAAAACCGTTCAAACCTCACCTCACCAGCCAGTTAGCACCTGTCTTTGAGAGCTCATGGTAAATTTAGTATGGTTTGTACTTACATGAAGAGATGTGATTTTAATACCATCTTAAGAGAGTAATAGGCTTAATTTCAAATATTTGATCCTTACCATCAACACAGAGATGAAATTTTAGAATATTACAGCAAAAACTAATGAAAGTGTATATGAATGAGAATAAAAGAATATATGAAAGTAATACTTAAGGTAGATATCATAATTATTAAAAAGTGAACTGGAAAGTATTGTGTTATGGTTATAAAATATACCATGGATAATTGTAGCATCAAATAATCTATTTTTGAATACTAATAAAAACAGCAATATTTGCTTTATATTGTATAATTTTGCTTCTTTTTACTTATTTATGTAAATATTTTGAGGATAGACTAGGATTTCCTGCCCTCTAATTTATGATCCTCCTTGTCTCTGTCGCTTGAAACCTGAGATTTATATGTTCTTTCTTTATATTTTCCCTAAGTTTTAATGCTCATGATGTCTATATTCAACACAGCACACACAGACACAGATGCACACAGACACAGACACAGACACACACACACACACACACACACACACACACACACACAGATATATAATGTTCGTACGTATACATATTTGTGTTAGTGATAGCAACCTAGAATGTTCTAAATCTTAATATTTGTATAATTGCTTATTGAATTTATTATTTTAAACATCCTATTACACTTAATTTGGCTTCTTTGTAAGAATATTTCATGAGCAAACTAATTGCATTGTGAACAGTAAGTTGTATATGCATGAGTTTTTGTATTATATAAAAACTGGTTACTAATGGGGACTAGATGGGGAAAGAATAAGAAAATGAAGTTTATTCACAGGAGGATTCACAGTTACCATGGGTAAGTACCTGGCTCTCAATCACCACTGTCCAGGAATACTGTGCCAAAGTTTCTCAAAGTTTGCCCTGTGCCATTTGGTCATAACTGCTGTTGTTTATAGTCCTAACCAATGTAAGACATAGGTACAAAAATTGGCAGATGCTGACTTTATCCTTATTCATTGACAACAGGCTAAAATGCAACTTGTACTTGCCTAACTGCTATTTCTGTAATTTTGAAGGAAAATAAGTCACAAGATGAAATTTGTATTTTAACGTTATTCAACTAAGAGTAGTTTTATATCTTTGGGAACACTTTGAGTGATGGTGGAGGTTTCTGTGGGTAGAAGTGTAATTTTTCTATGGACAGGGATGCTTTCAATTAATGAATGTCACAAAAGAAAGTCCTTTTTCCTCAGCATACACAAGCAGACGCACTGGTATCAAAGCTGAAACCACAGATATGTGACTTGATGTAGGCCTCCAGCCACAGTTAAGGCTGATTTAGATGATTTGAATGAATTTATATGAGTTTCTAAATTGCCACACAAAAAGTAATAATATCACTGCAATTCGTATCTTTAGGGATTTATTTGGAATAGCACCAGTGATAATTCTATATAATTAGTAAATAGTATAGGAAATAAATCTCTTTTGCAAGCATTATATTGGAAAAATTAGAGGCAAGCATTCTAAATTTTTATAAGGTACAGAAATTTGGTGAGGTCTTATCTACCTAGTTCATGTCTATCTTTGTTTTCAAACACGAAGACTTGAAAAAGTAAACATGGTAAATATTTGTTATTTTTATAAGTGTACAATATACACAATTGAATTGTTAGAATTGATATTGTAGTGTAATAGTTAAAATGATTGAACCCACTTAAAAATGCACTAACAAAATATTGACTGCCCTAAATTCTATAATTAGTTTATGAATTTTTAGGTTGTTTCCATTTTATAGCCATTGTGCATACAGTAGTAATTTTGGAATGCTAAGGAGAGTCAGAACATTAAAGCCCAACTTAATCTGAATATAAAATATTAAAACCTGGTCTTGATTTTTAACACTTTACTTTCTAACAAATTATCTCTAAGTTCATCCAAATATTATCATATGTATACTTTCAAAAACAGGTATAAATATGTGGTTAGTTAATATTTCTTTCATATTTATCTCTACATCAATGCAAATTATTTTAGTTCCTCAGAAGGATACACATAATATATATTTATTTTGGAGATTTGGGCTGAGCTTACTATTTTTGGAAAATGTGTAAAATGTAGTTTCAGTAATACCTTAATGAATGAGCGATTATGTATTCATATAGGTAGAGCATTGGGGTACATTAGGTAAAACAAGAAAAAATGTCAACTTTATCAATTATTCTGTCACTTTTAGAGTTAAATTCCTTCCAAAATAATTTCTAACTGTGGTAAATGCTGCCATCTAGAGGACTTTTCCTGCAATACATATAAAATGAGGGGAAAAAAAGAGGAAGGAGTGTAAGATTGAATTTTCTACCTTATGAGTTTCAAAACCTAACAAAATAAGCATAGTTTAGGTTTCTGTTTTACAAATTAAACAACATCTGTGGGATAATTTTTCAGAGACGTAAATTTTAAGTAAGAATAAATAGGTAAAAATGTCAAAAGTTAATGATGTCAGTATATTGTGTATTAACTTTATAATGGAGTTTCCTAACAAAAGGTAACAAATATGAATTATTTTTGCTTTCTATCCATGGTTTTATGAATATACGTGTTGATGGCAATGTGTTTCTGTTTTTGGTCTTGTTTCAAAACGTGCTTATTTCTATCGGCTTCTTGGAGAGAAAGATATCCGTCGTCTGAGCTTGAGACCTGCAGATATCCAGGATGTGAAATGGTACAAAGTAAGCAGGTCTGATTACGCAGCGCTCTTCATTAAACGTACGAAGCAATAGAGATTCTGGTGAATAGGAAACAGTTCTTTGATGGCAAATTTTAGACGTACTAACATCATTCAATTGAAATAAATATAAATGTGTGTACTGAATTGGAAGTTAGAAATAGATACCTCAGTTTGAAGTTTTTTTCTGGACGCTTCACTCATTTAGGATTGATTTCAAGTGAAATTTATGACACACGACTTATAAAAATTTACACCAAATGTTACAGTTTGTTCCTGAAGTGTGTTTTCTATTTTGCTTTCTTAAGGCTGACCTGAACTTAAAACATTAAAGATCGTAAGTTTATTTATATAATTAGAGAGTTAATCATGTATTTCAAATATAGTCACATAATGTTGCAAGTTAATATAATTCTGCCACGATGACATATTACCGTGACAATGCCCTTGGAAAGAGAAACTAGTGTCAAAATAAAAGTCAGATTTTATTATTTGATGTTCTAATTAAAATTATCATTTTTAGGCATTTGTACAGTTCTGTACAATTTTAGTTTTTATTCATATTTAGTGTTAGTAAAATTTCATGGTTGAAGAAAGTGAAGGAAGACACCTGGTATCTCATTGTGGTCTAGCATTCAGGATCTCAACAATTCATCAGTAAATAGAAAGAAAGGAATTGAAATCAATACCACTGTCCTAAGTATATTATCCTTATGGCAATATTATTATTGCCATATTATTATTTTATTAAATGATATTAAAGTTATTATTTAACATAATAATGTTAATAATAATATTAATAAATTTATTTATTCATTGATTTACCAACTTAAAAATGCACATGAAAGGACATAGAAAACAACATTCTGTGAAAATGTAACACATTTCATCCCCACTTATATCCATCTTTGGACTCTCTCATTCTAAGAAGAAAGCTTTGTAGGGTGGGTCTGTGTGACCATAGATCTCCATGTGTGGGGGTGCATAAATGTGATACGTGTTTACTGAGGTGTATATTTCAACCACCTACTGACTCTAACTAGTTTGCTTGCCTGGGGATGCCTTGTCCCCACTGGAAATACTGGAAAACACTGTCAGCAGGCCATGACAGCTGATCAGGTCTTGCTTGGGTTCTGGGATCCTGCTTGCAACAACAACTACTTCACAAACTAAGGCCTTCTCCCAGCTCAAAACAAAATCAGACAAACCAAATAGAAGATGACATGAATGCATAGAAAAAGAATATAAGTTAAATTTTGTCGAGTTTCATTTTTTTTTTTTTTGCCCAACTGTAAAGATTTTGTATGCAGTGAGTTTTTTTTTTTTTAATTAAACACAGGAAAGTAAGATATATGCTTAAACCATGTGACTGCCAATAACTCACAACCTAGAAAACATGACCCTCTTTGAAACTGTAGGATCTCCTTAATATAGCAACAACCATTTTGTAGTATTATCTAGTGTCTCTCTATATATTATATTTATGCATAAATACAATATAAACCATTATGTTCCCACTTCCACAAGTCTGATACAGTTATACTGCCTCTGTTGTGCTGCCTTTTGGTTCTTTTGTTCAAACATCTGAACAATTCTAAGATGTTGACTTTCTGACGAGGTAAGGACAGTTGTAGGGTGCATCATCCCACAATTTGGAATGGCCTAATTACTTTCTCTTAGGATCATTAATTTAATGCTCTAGCACCTACAGTTTTGTAAAGTGGAAGGCAGAATTATGGCACTGATGTTCATTAAAGATGTAATTGGTGTCCTAGGCATAACCTAAAATATCCTTATGGCTATTTACAATAAATAAATAAATAACTTAAAATTTAAATTATCCAACCATATCAAAATATATCATTTTATCATACAACCAGTATAAAAATACAATAAAACCGAACCTGTCTAAAATATGTCCTGTATTTTCTAGTAGATCTTAATTCGAACTAGTCATAAATCTACTTTAATTGTGTAGCAGAGAACTTTGTCAAACACTACCATGGACAGTAAATACTTCATAGGTGAGGTGGTGTTCCTGACATTCACTTTCCCAGGACATCTGTAGTGTCAGGTTGTTTCACCATGCATAATGTGAAATCGGCTCATTTTACAGCAATTGTTACAACACATCTCAGTATAGATGGTATATCTCCTTCCAAATAGTCAATGACCTGTGGGATGATTCAGCGTCTCTGTATGAATATTCTGTTAAATGACAAATTGACAGTGGAAGATGCTGGCATCCATTAATGACCTCCAAGTGAGCCTATAAGTCAATAATCATAATATCCAACCCCCAAGTCTACTGTACTACTATTTTAAAAACATAAAGACACATTGATAATTGATGTCTTAATTCTCCTTCATGTTTACTAAGAGTTTCTTTTTTTTTTCATGATAGCCTGATCTTTTTAATTTTAGCATACACTTTTCTCAAATTATTTTGAATAAACTAGATAGGTTTTTTTTTGTTTGTTTGTTTTTTTTGTTTTTTTTTTTTTTTTTTTTTTTTTTTTGGTTTGAACAGACCTTTAATACACTCTATAAAGATAGGAGAGGAAAGGCTCAAGATCAAAGGCAAGCTGTGCAGAAATGAACCCAGAGAGTCTGGAAAAACATCCCCAGGGCTTGCACAAGTCCAAGCCATATGAGGTCTCAGCAGTGAGAGGAAGAAGAGAGCATAAGCTCCCATCCCTACCCAAGAAGCTACCTTCTGTTGACAACTCTTCCAATGGAAAGTTTCGTTTTCTCCAGTGGAGTCTCAGTGGGTAAATAAACTTAAGAACAGGCCCCATGCCAGCAGAAGATGGCCAACATGAAACAAATTCAATAATTTTCTACAGATTTTGGTCTCAGATGCCTTTTGTGGGGCAATTTTAAATTTTTATCATAGTGGTTATTTGTTTGAAAATATGGCTTCTGATTTTGAGTTCTTACATTGTGTGTGTGTTTCTTGTGCTTTTTCTTTTTCTTTCAAAAATGTATTCTACTTTATTTTGTTTGATTAACTTGCCTGTTTATTTTCCAAATTGAGAAAGCAAAGAAATGGAGTTGGATAGATGGTGCGGATCTCAGAGGGATAAGGAATAGGACATTATGATCAGAGTACATTGTATAAACAATAATTATTTTCAATTACAAACCATGACTCAGAACAGAGAGCCATTCTGTCAACTTCTAAATTATTAAAACAAGACCAAGATTTTCTCCCTTCATTTAGAATAAGCGACTTCTCCAGAGCCTTTTTCACAGCTAAACTTGCTGGCAATTTTCAGATTGTTCTGGAATTATTTCAAAACGTCCTGCTTAACTAAATGCTCCCTGCATTTTGTTTCATGTTTCATAAGTGACACCAGGTTTGCTTTTTAAGAGCTATGCTTGCCATTAACACAAGGGTCTGCCCTATCTTTATTGCTGTTATTAAAGAGATATTTCAGAGTTGTAACAAATAAAATTATTGTCTCTGGAAAAGGAATCTTACCTGGATATACAAACACATGCATGTATGTAGTCAACACCTCAAACACCTGTTTTACCTCCCCAGTGTCAAACAATTAATGGAAACTATTCAAAAAAATTAATTATAATGGCCTCTTTCTGAGTGTAGAGGAGCATTTTTCCTTGTCACTATTCTCTACACAACAAAAACAACAATTCACATTGCATTTCTGTTATATTGAGTATTATAAATAATCTCAGGATGACAAAGTATACAAGAGTGTGTGTATAGGTTATATGCAAATTCTGTCATTTTATTTAAAGGGCTTGAACATTTGCAGATTTTACTATCCACAGGGGAGTCCCTAAACGATTCCCTCTTGGAGACCAAGTGAAGGTTGTATGTGAAAATAAGAAATTAGAAATTTGTCTCTAAGTTTCGTTTTTAGCTAACATTATGGTAGATAAACTATTTTACATGGGGTTTTCCTTTAGAGCAGCCTCTATTCATCTGATTTTTTTTTTTACCTTAAGGGAATAAATTTAGCAAATGCTTTTATTTCCTTATTTTCTTGTTTGATTTTCTTTCTTTCTTTCTTTCTTTCTTTCTTTCTTTCTTTCTTTCTTTCTTTCTTTCTTCCTCCCTTCCTCTCCTCCTCTCTTCCTCTCTCTCTCTCTCTCTCTCTCTCTCTCTCTCTCTCTCTCTCTCTCTCTCCCATTACATTGGGAATAGTTCTACCAAGCACATTAAGTATTACCTCACAAGTCTCTGTTGTAGCCTATTGCTTGCTCAATACATTGACTAGGTATCTTTATTTTTTTTTCCTATGACAAAGATATCGATTTTGTTGAGCTAAAATAAATAGGAATGATATACATATGAATTCATAAATACTGTGGCAACATCCGGGTGATTTGCACAGGTTCAAACAAGACAACACCCCAGCACTGAGAGAGGAAATGGACACAAATTACCACCCCTAACCAAGAAACTATTTGCAATTGATAACTTATGTGAAAGGGAAGATGTTATCTGCAGTGACATGTCAATGACTATAAGAAAACTAGGCAGAGCAGTTGGCCAACACAAAACAGATTCCACATTTCGTTTATGTGAATTTAGTGGGATAGCAAGACTTTGTTCTTTGTTCTGTTCTGTTTTTGTATTTTTTTCTTATTGCTTTTTTGGTTTGTTTGTTTGTTTGTTTGTTTGTTTGTTTGTTTGTTTTGATTTTTAGCTATTGGAGGAAGAGAATAGAAAGAAAATGATTAATGGGCAGTGTATAAGGGAAAATCTAGACAGTGTTGAGAATGTGGGAAACATGATGTAAAATTATTGTATAAAAATGATTTAAAAAAAAATCCTCAGTCACATCCCTAATGGTAGCTTTCTTTCACTTATTCTACCACAGAGAGTAAATGCTTTTCATAAATTGTTATATCATAACTGAGCAAGTGAATTTACTTCCAGTTACATTTCTATATTTTCCAATTTTGTGTTTTCCCAGGTTTTTTTCAATGTGTTCTAATACAGAGATATGAGTACCAAAAGGGAGAGGAGCAACAAATCCCAGCTAAACAGGCAGAAAGACTGCCCAGTCACTAAGCCAGTACTGAGCACTAAGTGTTTTCCATGAAGGGGTCTTACTTCGGTTCTGAAAGTCCTTGAGTTGCCCATCTACTCTTAATCAGGCACAATATTTTTATCAAAAAACAGAGAAATATGAGTTCATATTAATTGTAGAAAATAGTATGTCTCAATATGAAATTTTATTATATGTAATTTAGGGATTGTGATCAAATTTATATCACTTTTACCCATACGTATGCCTAGTTCCCTCCCAAAGAAGGGTATTCTTCCAATTTCGTAATAGTCTGCTTTCTACTTTGGTCTCTTAAAAAGGTAAAGTTGGAAGATAATCTGACTTCATGATTACGTCTATTTCTACATCCCCTTTTATAACAAATGGCAATTTCATTTTTCATGTATTTTCAGGTTGGGAACCAGCTGCCAGTAGAAAAGACTGAAGGCAACCTGAAAGGAAATCAGACGTTCTCCCTGAGTGACCGTGGGCTATGCCTAAATGCCGACTGGTGCTCCAATCCCCTGTGTTTCCAGTTCTTTCTCTCCTGTCCTATGCTCGCCCTGATTTCCTTCCCGTTTCACATTGGTTAAAGTTTCTGTGAAATTATAGTCAGAGTCAGTCATCTGCATCAATTCTTTTGATAAATAAGGGTCTTATTTCTACCCTTTTATGTTTGGAGTCAGCTTTAATTCTTGGGAAAGCAAAGGGTCAAATGTTCTCACATTCTTATTCTGAAAAAACTAGCTTTGATAATGTACTAAAATCTGTGATTTCTGAAGCATAATGAATAATAATACCATCATCTAAATATAGTGGAATAGACAAAGAAATGACGGATTCATTTGATTCTCTGTAAAGATGATGAGGATTATGAAATGGAAACCTTGCTGTGCACCAATGTTCTTCTATTACATACCTTTCTGACAGATGGGTATCTGTATATATGTATCGTATACATATGATTATATGTGTTATTTGAGCATATAAATGTGTATGTGTTCATATATATGAAGACTTCTTCAACACATTTAAGTAGCATGGACTGTCAATGTAAATTCTGAACCTGCAAAAAAAAAAAAAAAAATCATGATCAGAAGCCTTTATCTACTGCCACATTACGATGTCTGTTCTTATTTGAACTTTATTCCTTTTTCTTTGGACATTAGCCTTTCAAACATTTACCTTCTTCTCCACCTGCTTTGGACTTTTTCTGCCCAGCATCCCCACAACCAGGTTAAACTTTGGCTACTGAAAAACTTCTGCTTCTATTTTCAATGTCTGGCTGGGCTCCAGTTTCTTGGCATGTATAACCTTAGCCTTCACTTCATACTTTGATCTTTCTTCCCTTTTTCCCTCTCCATAAATATTGAACGTTCTTATTTCAGGTACTTCAATATATTGAAGTCAATGCCTCACACCACTTAGGTGTGGAAACTCAAACAAGCAAAGGGTAGAGTCTATTGCTTGAGGAAGAGGCACAGACCTCTGGAAGGCGATTCCTGGAGTCATTGGAAGCCCTAGAGAACTCCCTTGTACCTTCTACAATGAGATTATAGAAGAAAACAAAACAAAACAAAACAAAACAAAACAAAACAAAACAAAAGATTCATAAGTCCTTACCAGATACGAAACAGAAAGGCTGTCTTACACAGTGAGAAATAAATGGCTGGTTTTTGTTTGTGTTGTTGTTGTTTTTTCCTGCTTGTCTCTTGGTACTTTGTTGATGTCCTTTGAACAAACTAGCAGGGGTTATAGTGATTTTTAAATTCGCTGGAGGCCATAATTGTATGATTTTAAAAATTGCTCCACTGATCTATGTTATATGTCATATATGAACCTTTAATGTTTTCTCTGTAATTGACTTTTGTTCCTTTAAATTCATTATCTTAAAAAAAAAAAAACTGCCTGCATTTTAAGAAAGCAAGCACATTTAAAAGGTCACCATGAATTTCAGACAGCTGACTCACAACTAAAATAATTAGTCCACTCTAATGTCTGTTGGTGACATTTTTTCTGAAGTTTAAGGTTTGTTTTCCATCTGAGGTAAATGTGACAGTGCCTTACAGTAACATGGTGGGTAATTCAAACATTTCTGCTTAATATGGTGTTCCATTTACTATGCTATAAAACTTAGTCAATTACAATTGAATAAATATCCATAGAAATCAAACTTCTGCCATTTTATTAACCTTTGAGTGACCTTTAGATCATCCACAGTGAAAATGTTTTATTTAGATATTTTTATTTTTATCACTATTTCCTTTTATTCATTTTCCCTCATGTACTATGTCATGATTATTGATTCCCCCAGGTCCATTCTCTGCCCCTCCCATTCAGAGCCACTGCCTTTCTAGCACTCAGAAAAGAAACAGACTTATAAGGGATAATGATATGGTATGGTATGATATGATATGTTATGATATAGTATGATATGATAGGATATGACAAAGCTAATGATTTGTTGAATTCAATGGTGTATGTAAATATTTGTTTATTTATTAGAGATCTTTGTCTTAAAATCTTCATATTTTGCAGAATTTTTGCACACATCATAATCTACAACTTTATCATTACATGTAGAAACATTGATAGTCATGAATATATATAATTTATTCTCCAATTAGGCTGCTATATATTTTTTTTTAAAGTTTAGAGATGATCATAATAACACAGTCAGATGATTCAATTATTTTGCAGAAGATATTTTCAGATTGGGGAGAGCCCAGAGGCACTAAAAACAATATACCCAATTGCTATTGCTTTCTGAGTTTTATCACAATTAAATGGTGAAACCCTATAACCACACCATTCCTGCAAGTTTGGCTAATATGTACTGGCAGGCAGGCCATGCCTAGATGACTGCCTCCATAGCTTAGCACCGCAGGGCCCAGGCAGGAAGCAAGTCTGAGATGAACCTTGCAGGGTGCCTCATGACATGGGCAGGGCTAGAGCAATCCTGAGACTTCTTCTGAGATCATCTCAAAAACCCACACTCCGCAGACACCAGTACATGAGCATATATGGGGTGACAAGATGAACAAGTATGAGAAGCAGAAGCATGGGGTCATGATATAGAGAGGTAGAACTGGAGAGCCAAGGATAGTGTGGAACAGCCAGATGTAAGTGGTTAGCCCTGCCACCTAAGGCCATGGTGAGGTCCTGGACCATACTGACATCCAGGGCCATGTATGGCTTCTTGCCTTGTAGCACCAGGGATCTGTTACCACCAAAGGCCACGTGGAGGTCCCTCATCCATGCTGTCATCTGGAACTATGCTGACATCTGCAGGCTATGCACACTTTCTAACTCTCACCTGGGCATCATGGGAGAGCTGGCCCTCAAAGAATGAGACGAGGTCACTTCTCCCTGTCCCTTGCCAGATGCAGTTCTCAAGAGAGCAGGCTTCATGTGTCACACAGAAAGCACAGTAGTGCTGACCCTGGTTGCAGGATTTGCTAATGAGCAGGCCCTGAAGGTATGAGCAAGGAAGACCTGACCCTGCCACTTTTCTGCTATGAGGGGCTGTGGACAAGAGATCAATGCCCTCTGTCCATCTCTCCAAACCCTTGGCCCTTGCAACATGCAATAGATGGGAGAGCTGGCCCCTGGTCATGGAAGCAGGAGAGTGGTCCATGTCTCTCACAGGCTGCAGATCTCATGAGAGTCGGTGCTGCACCTCCCCTGGGCAGCACAGTTGAGCTGACCATGAGAGCAAGTGGGTGATCCAGCTCTGATGTCACGATATTGTGAGAGCTGGCTGTGCCCCATGCAGGCAACTGCATCAATGAGCCAGCCAGAGCAGTGCTCAAGAGTTCTCCTTGGGGGTGTGAGTTGTGCTTTGAGTTGGCCCAACCCAACATCTACCCCATAGATGAACTCCTGGAATGCAAGAAGGGACTGGTCTTACAAATGCAAACCAGCAGGATCCCACTGATGCAGGGTAATTATCAAGCTATATTAAAGGAATCCGAGTAAGGATCCGGAGTTGACAATGTAGCAAAAGCCAGAGACCTAGAACTAGACCAATGACTCATTGCAATGAACACGAAGTGTGAGACAAAGATCTGATAGAAAACTCTGTAAAATACTACAGCTTCTACAATGAGATTCTTAATGGAGAAGGTATTTATAAGGTGCAGGGAGTGTGCAAAGGGATGCGATCAGTGGGATTGGGTGCATGATGTGAAATTCACACACACAAAAAAATCAATTAAATGTTAAAAAAACAAACAAACAAACAAACAAAAAAAACTATGCCTTATGTCCTAAAACACCATTTCCTTTGCATTCAAGGAAAAACTTTGCAGTCAAGGCAAAACTAACTGGGAATCTGTTGGGGGCTGCCATTCTGGTGTACCCAAAGACCGAGTCTCCTGGGGGTGGGGGGCAAATTGGGGCTAAGTGAGACTAGATGGGAGAGAAATGAAAACATTTAGAGGAATCAAAGCATGTCTGTTCTTTACTGAAATATCTTTCTTGGTTTTGAGAGGGAAGACGCTGCCCACAGTCAGTTCTGTGCAGGTACCAGGAATGTAGTCTGAAGTCCAATGCACTGTGGAATGTCCCAGCTGGAAGCAGGATCTGGGTGGGACACTGCAGACCAGTAGCAGGATTCCAGGAAGCACAGATGCATTTTGCAGGACAAAAGAAGCTAGTCCTAGCTGGAGAGAGCCTCAGTGGCAGATCTGCTCTCAGCCTGTAGCAGGCTTGGAAGGAGGCTCACAGAAACTCCTCCTGCTTCCTAACTTACATAGAGACCAATGATGATGTGTAGGATTCAGAGGAAGAAAAGTTATAATGTTTGCCTCTTTATTTTAATAATGTGGCTATAAATTAATATAAAAGTAGTCAAATTTGTTTCAGCTTACTATTAAGTTTCACATTATAGCTTTAAGAATCTTATCCATTTCATGGTCAATATAAAATATTTATTAATTAAAGATATAAAGACCTTTAGATATTTTCATTTAAATTTCTTGTTCTGTTATTGACACGTGTATCAATATGGCAATGCTACAGGGCAAATTTTAATTGTAGGATGATGGAGCAACAAATGAACACAGTGAATACATTTCTACCAGGAGAACAATACACATTATGCTAATAATTGGATCAAAACTGGCATTTAACCAATTACAATTTATGTTACATAGCACATACTGAGAAAAGAGTGTGTCTCAGAGTTGGTAGGTGCAGGTAGGTAGTGGAGGAACCAGGCTTGTATCTATTATCTGCCTTGTATCTATGTATTTATTTTCTTTTCCTCTCTCTCTCTCTCTCTCTCTCTCTCTCTCTCTCTCTCTCTCTGTGTACGTGTGTGTGTGTGTGTGTGTGTGTGTGTGTGTGTGTGTAAATGGGTTGCCTCTTGCACTTTTACCTAGTTGTGAGACCCTTTTTCTTCCATTTGGTTACCTTGATGTGATAGTATGTGCTGGCTGTTTTCTAAGGGAAGCAAAGTTGGGTTTGATAAGTAGAGGGCAGAGAGTGGGGAGGATAAGAAGGAAGGGAGGAGAAACTATGGTTGGGATGGAATATATGAGATAGAAAGAAAGAAAGAAAGAAAGAAAGAAAGAAAGAAAGAAAGAAAGAAAGAAAGAAAGAGAAAGAGAAAAAGTTTATGTCAACAAAAACATTAACCTCATTATTTTCTAGCCTCTAGAATAGGATAATGTCAGATAATTAGAAAAATAATACATCTGTGTGATTCAATATTCATCTCAAAGGAGTTGATCTGAGATAAAGTAAAATGAATTACAAAATTTGGATCTTAGAGCTAAGCTCTAAATATCTGTTGGTCCTTTGATATAAAATTGACTGGAATAATTATTTAAATGTTTTTATTAGCTTTTCATGATCTACCCACCAGCACTCAGCACTCAGCAGATGCCTCAAATCCAAGATATCAACCAATATTTTACAGTGTGTATAAATACCACAAGAAACAACAGGGTCAAAGAGCCAATTAGTCACATTTCTGTCTTGTAACATTGTAACATGATCTCTCATTGACAGTAGTCTTCTGCCTCAGGCTGTCAACAGGGTTAATGGCTTTGAGTATGAGGCTTTACTCATTCTTTCCAGTCCAGCTATTGTGAAATTTCATCTCCTGTCAACAAGAAAGTATCCTGATTGTCTCTCACTCTAGGAGACAACAGCTGTAGAATATGGAAACTAGCAACCACACTCTGCAGAAGTTCTTTCCCTTTTTTCTGTTTCAGCCAATGTTACCTTCAACATTGACTGTATTTATCTCTGTGATGTTAGGGACAATAAGGTCCACATAGAGCAGACAAGATCTGAGACAGGTTGGATTGCATTATAATCAGTTGATCTTGGTCTTTTATTCTTTAGAAACACATATTTTAGGTACTTGCTTAATTGCTTCAGATTTAAATTCTAGCCCCACTGTCCATCTCTTCAAGCGATTATTCACCAAAGTGCTGTTTCTCTCTTGATTTATTTGGCTCTTTCAGTAAGAAACTAAAAACTATTTTATGCAGAAATCCTCATTCTTCTCTGCATGTAATTTTCCCTTTGTGTGATAAGTCATCACCTGTTTCTTTTGCCATATTTTCTATTCCTTTTGTGGTCTTTCATATATATATATATATATATATATATATATATATTAACCTAGAGCTCATGTTTTATTAGATATTTTCTTTATTTACATTTCAAATCTTATCCCCTCCCCTAGTTTCCAATATGATAATCTCCTACCCCCCCCCTTCCCCTGCTCCCCAACGCACCTACTCCAGGTTTTACACACAGTTCTCTATATACAACAGGGATTTTATTTTATCCAATAAACCAAGTTCTGACAGTCGAGAAGAGTATTCTTCTGCACTTTGGGTTAGATAGGCTGTCTGTCTTCTGATAAAAATCTGAGAGAACAAGGACAGAAGGATTCATTCTGGAAATTACTTTTACAGATTTCAGTTGAAGATCTGTTAAATACATTGTTGCTGGCCTAAGGTGAGGCTGAAATATCATGGTGAACAGAGGAACAGAGCAAAATCTCTCACTTTGTGGCAGCTGGAAAGCTGAAAAAGACCAGAGTGGGCTGATGGCCATGAGTATCTATCCAGGGTATATCTCCAGGGACTCATTATTGCAGCAAAGGTCTAGCTCCTACTTAGCACCACATGCAGGGAGTACAGTTATTTCATGAATCAACCAGAGGATTAGCCTCTAATTAAATTACAGTGTCCAGGAACCAATATTTCACCAGGTCCCATCATCAGTCAAACCAGCTTTTATCACAGAAGGCTTTGGTGGACATTTCTGTTTTAAGTGCAGGTAACTGTCTTTCCTTCATGAATGCTTTACTGTTCCTGCTTCAATCTTGGTTGTTTCATTTGTAGATTGTACTTATATGTTAGAAATTTTTTAAAACTCTTACATTTTAAAAATAACTCCTATTTATTTTTTTTCATGGCACACAGGTACATTGATAGAAACAATGAATGTGAGGTTTGGGGTCTAGTCATTTACAAATATTAACTTTGGATTGATATCCTTACCCAACTTGCTTTTTGGTCATGATGTTTTTTGTCCAGGAATAGAAACCCTGACTAAGACACTTTACTTAACAGCTATCAACAAATCATGGTATTTTTTTATTTAGTCTTTTATGGAATTCTAGGAAGTAAGTGAGCTTTCTATGTTAGTATTTTTAAAAATGTTGTTGTTGACTTGATCCCCACTGAGAATTTTGCTGTTTAAAAAAAAATAAAGCATTCGGAATTCAAACTTAAAAAAAAAAAAAAGAGTACTGCAAGTTTTCTATAATAACTCATGCTATTCTTAGTCCATTTGTTTCTCCTCTGACTCTGAAGAAAATAAGGACACAATACAAAAATCTGTAATATTGGTGATCTTCTAAGTGGCATGCCATAGTCACTTAGTTTTATACTAAATCTTATACCTAATTTCATATTAAATACAAATGGGAATGAACATTTCCTTGTCACTCCAATCATGGTCCTTGAAATTCATTGGAAATGCCAAAAACTCTCAGGAAATTGATGAAAATAGATGAAATTGTCTTGATTCCTTGAAAAATGTATTGAGCCAAGAATGTTTTTTTTTTTTGTTTTTTTGGTTTTTTTTTTTTGAGATTGAATGATGACAGTCCTTAGATATGTTGAAATGAGTTGATTTGATGTCACACTGTGTTTTCAATAAGCTATTCTTAGTCACCATATTTTGATTTCTATGATCCAAGCTAATTTGTTAAATAACTCTAATTATAAGCAGTTAATTTCTTTATATTATGCCTTTTATTATGAAAATGCCAAGAGTAGGGACAAATAACTCTTGAGTAAACAAATGTTACTAATGAGAAAACCACTTATAAATATCATACCCTGAGGTCAAATTTCAAAACGAACTTGACATTAGAACCTTTTCTATTATCTTTTCCACTCTACATGCTAGAGAAATAATATGCACCACTGAACCTGGGAGCCTCTTTGAAGGCTGGGATTGAGTCTGATGCCTTCATAAGTGGTACACTGATATTATTTATCAGGGAAGTTTCTTAAAATCCTCTATAATCTTACTTGATTCTTAGTTAATCTAAGAAATTAAAATTAAGTGACAAGAAAGATTCATGGTAATTTTAGTTCAAGGAGCATAGATTAAAAACCATTTTATTTTTATTTCAAAACAGGCTATTTATTTTACTTGGGCTCTAAAATATATGGCATCTAATTCAATTCATGTTACTTATTTCTACAATAGTTTTCATTTTCTTTGTGTTATTCTATATTTTAAAAAGATATCTAACGTACATGGTGGTTAATTCGTTTATTTATTTTTTGATTGCATTTATTGAAACAATTAAAGAAACCAAAATGCTATATTAAAGAATGAGTTCTCACTACCAATATTTAAGTATTTTTATATGTTTTTGTTTTTCCTATATTTTAATGTTTCTACTTTCTCTTCTTGGTTCATTCTTATGGAACATGTTATTAAAATAGTGTCCCTTACTGGAATCATGTTTAAGATGATCAAAAGTTCGTAGCATTTGTTTATTTTATCTACAGACATACATTAACTAATATATCATCTTTTCACATTAATATTCTGCTTTAGCTCTATATTTCCCACACTGGTAAGTTATTTAACTTTACTACTATTATTTTTTGGAAGTCACCTAATTATAATCCTTGTTCTTGACTAGCAAAGTAAACAACATGTCCCTACAATTTAGGAGACTAACTTTTAACAAGAGCCTGCAACTAATTAGAGTTTAATAGAGCATATGTCTCAGTTGATGATGTAAGTTAGCTTTAGAAAACTTAGGAATTTCAAGTGTCTAAACTTTCTTGCCTTTAGGCTTTCTTCAAGGCGAGATATTTCAATTCAAAAAACATATTATTTTTAGAAGTATTCATCATCATCCTAAAAAAATATAGCTGATACTTTGTATATTTAAAGGAAAAAAAATCCAACTATTCTTGCCTTGAATAAAATTTGTAAAAGTAAATGATTTTTAGTGTCTTTGGCAAGTAGAAAGAGGCAAAACTTCTCTCCTTAAAAAGTTTCTCTAAGTTTATTCAGTTTAGAATTCCAATTCTGGAGCTG
The DNA here is from genome assembly GCA_902729485.2 of Mus minutoides. Classification (NCBI taxonomy): domain Eukaryota; kingdom Metazoa; phylum Chordata; class Mammalia; order Rodentia; family Muridae; genus Mus; species Mus minutoides. The sequence goes on from LR750126.1 coordinate 353,304, forward strand.
TCCAACACTGCAAGGGATATCATACACACCTCAGCTAGATGATAATTGCCCAAGCCACATCCAACTTCTATTCAGTTTTAGTTCCTTTAATCTAGTGTGGATAAGGCATATTTCAGATTCATTATAAAAATGACAATTATAGAATGAGCCAAATAATATGTGTTTAAATTTCAATGAGTATCAATTGTTCCAGAATCATAGAGGAAGAAAGAATGTAAGGTTGGTTTCTTCATTAAAATTAATTATTTTATGTAAAAATAATATGTATTTATTAAATGAGTGTTGTGTCTGCATGTATGTGTACCTCATGCATAACTGGTGCTTATGAAAGCCAGAATAGGACATTAGGTTCCATAGATAAGGATTTAATATGGTTATAAGCTATTGTGTGGGTGAATGAAAGCAAAGCCAGATCCTCTGAAATACTAGCAATTATTTTAACAATGAATCCTTTCTCCATCCCAACTTCTTGATTTCTTTCATAATCACTCAAGCTGGGTTTTGGGTGTCCAGCAAGACGTTTCTTGGCATAGACTTATGAAGATTTATTGAGTCATAGAACAATCTGAGGTTACTGCAATCCAAAAATTTTGGAAGGGAATTGGTGGGTTGGCAAGGAAAATACATTCTCTTATCATTCACTGTTTGGATATTCTTCTGGTTACCATGTAGAATTATCTTATTGATAGAATAGTAAATATCTTAAATGTCAATTTCTTTTGTTTTATTATTTATTTCTTATTTTTTGGTCAATACTGGGGCCTAAACCTCAGATCTTGAGAATATTAGGTAAATCAGTTTACCATTGAACTCTATACCAAACACTAATAAAGTATATAAGAGGAAATTATTGAGATGAATAACCAGATAAATAAGAATTTAGAGGGAAAAGTATTGGTGTAATATAAATATGTGATACCTACATTTTGCAAGTGTTTCAAAAAATATAATAACTGATTTGATGCTTCTGGAAGACCTAGGAGTTACATCAGTTACCTACTTCATGTTGAGCTGTAAGATAACATGAGATATAAGCCATTGAAAGAGTTTAAAACATTAAGAAAAAGTTCCCCAAACTTCTGTAGTCATTTTCTTTAATAATTTATTAAAATTTCATTTGTTTTGTTTTTGTTTCATAGCAGGAGAATAATTAAACATTTAAATGTTTTGATGAAAAACACAATGTCAAATAAAATAAACAAAGTACTAAGATAGATACCTTTATAGTATTTTTAAATTTTGAATAAGTAGACTTTATACATCATCATCAGTATCATATTTGAATTAAAGTAAATGAACACTAAATTTGAATATAAATGGTTAGAATGATATGAATAATATTATTGATTTAGGAATAATATGATTCATAAAATTGCTTCTAAGACTAGAACTATTTTTGCTTTCCTAATTCAAATTATTTCTAATTATATCATGGAAAATAAACTTCTAATATTTGTAATGTAGCTAAACTTTCTAGATAATGAGGAAACTCATGAGAAGTAAAATCTATAGACTATTAATAGAATTCAAATGCATGAAACAAAGGGACCCTATGAACTAAGCAGTTGGTAAAATTCATACACATACGTAAAATTATTAATGATTCTTTAATTCTTAGTTTTGTCAGTTACATTGTGTACTTCATTTGAAATACATCACCATGGTGTTTCTAAACATTGAGAATCCCAGGACAATTAAACACAGAATAAAATGGGAAGCACTGCTCCTCACTTCTATAAAATAAGTAAAATTTCAGGCTTGCTTATATAGAAACATATCTAGAACTGTTTTTTTTTTTTAAACCAAGATTCAAAATTTTATTAATCCCACAGTATCATACATACTCAGAACAATTCCATAACTGCTAAATTAATAGAAGCAGGCATTAAAAGTCTTCCAACAAAAACAAAAAACAAAAACAAAAAACAAACAAACAACAACAACAACAACAAAAAACAAAAGGCTCATAGAGCTGTTCTTAAGGTGAGGAATTCTACATTAAAAACATTCATGAAAATGCCACAAAGTCATTAGAAGTAATTATGACTAGAGTATAAATGAAATGATATCCAACACAGCCAAAAGTCAAGTTCTAGATATTCGTGGACACTAAATTTAGATTGTGCAATAGATTTATTTTTGGTCCTTTTAAACATTTACATAGAATTTTAAATTAGAAACTCAGTCAATCAGAGTATTGTTGTGTGTGGCTTAGATACACTATTAGTTAAAGTATCCAGGTAAGATGATCACAGTACATAAATCAGTAGTTTTCATGTAGCCATTTTTTAACTTTAAACAAGCAGAGTGAAAAACCACATCGTAATCACTGTCTCTGTCTACCTTTCTGCAATCTTTATATGAACATGTATGTGCAACATGAAAGAGGATCAAATATTTGCACTGATGAGTGTGTGTGTGTGTGTGTGTGTGTGTGTGTGTGTGTGTGTGTGTGTGTATTTGGGGGTAGGAGGCTGTGACTGGGAAAAACAAAAGCAAAAAATGCAAGGCCAGGCACATACTCAGCAGGTACTCTGCCTGTAAGTTATATCCCCAGTCCTTCACAGTGTATTTCTTGAAGGAATTAATTTACAAGAAGCCGGTGTATGCTAATAATATATTTAAGCCCTTGCATACTTGTTAGAACTTGTATTTTCTAGTAATTTTAAAGATATGTGATTTAAGTGCTAGGTTAGGAAAGTCAATGAGAAACCACTTACACAGTGTGGAGGAGCTTAGCTAGTGGGTGGGTGTCTGTTCCGTGTCTGCCCCCATTTCTTTCTTCCAACCAACAGAATTCAAAGTTTCAAAAACAGCAAATTATCCTCTCATCACAAAAGCTCGAGGCTGCATGAATTATGGAGGCAAATGCTTCATGTAAGTATAGATTAAAAAAATTACAACTCTTCAACCTGGAGAAATAAAAGTCAAGAAGGGATGGTACAAAATCCATAAATTCAAAAATATTATGAGAGAATGGAGATGGATATTTTCAGCAATGTGAGAACATTTGAAGAGGCTGTCCCTAGAAAGTCACAAAAGACACTTTTTAGAACTAATAAAAGATACTTCTATTTTACAGAGTGAGTTGTAAAAGGATGGAATTTAAACCTCTGAAAATGCTCCGTGTTGAGGATATAAATAAACCCAGAAGTTGGCAGATAAAAATTCCATAGGTTAAAAATCTGCAAGAAATTGAAAGAAAACTAGCATACAAAGCTGATATGGCTCTAAGAAAGGAATGTTATTAATATTTTATATGAAGTCCAGTTTCATTGATGGAGTTCTCCAATTCCTTTCTCTCTGCCTTTTTTCTGATTAAGTTTTCTGAACTGGGTATTAATTCTATTAAACAACAAAGATTTTCCTATACATATCATTCTATATGAATAAGTATAGCCTTGATCTAAGAATAGTCTTAATCAATCTGAGTTATTAATAAGTTAATTAAATATGTACTTGATTAGATGTTTAAAAATAAGGATATGGGAATTTTCAGCTCTATTTTGAACTACATTTTATAGAAACAAAGCAAGAGTTTTAAGGGTTTCCATGTTTATATTTCTAGTTCATCTCAGTTTCAGAGAATTGTATTGGTGAAACTTTATAGGTGTAGTATAGGTGTAGCTTTTGACACATCTAGGAAACACAATCTTAAAGCAAACTCCCTGATCCTCTGACTTTTCCAGACTTTATCACCTCTCTTTTTCCATGTTCTCTGAGACTCAGGTGTGTTTTTGTCATTGTTTTTGTTGTTGCTTTTGTTATGTTAGTATTTGACTCTATAAAAGAATGGCTTAAAATACAAACATATAGCTTTAACGTACAGAATATAAGATTAATCTATTAGAAAGCACTTATATTTTATGTATATCTGGCTGTTGATTAATCTTCATATCATCTGATAGAGCTTAGTATAGAGAAACTAAAAATTGTTGCTTTCTCTCTGGCATGAAAAATCTTTCATAATATTGACTCGGCTGGTTTTTTATTATTTTATTATTTGTTTAACAAGCTAAAAAGGGTTCTATTTTAACTTCTTGATACATGCAAGTACAAATACTGTTTTGTTAAAGAATTTTCAATTAAAGATTATTAACAGGAGAAAATACCACTCAAATTTGCCCAACAAAACCCTGTAAATGTAAATTTCTTGCTGCTATCTCCTGGTGCACACAGGTCACTGCAAAGCATCCAGCAGTGAGAATCACAAAGGACTTTTAGCACTTTCCTTCACAGTTCCTAGGATACAGATTAGTAAAACTTGCAGTTTTTAATTTCCATACATTCTCTCTGCAATAAAATGAAAACAATCATATCCTCCTTTGCAAGACTGACGCTGGAATAACGTATAGTAAGTTTGTTTCTATTACAGAAAATATCACTCCTCTGATTCTCATTCTTGTTCCCTTTCTTCCACTGTAAACAATGATATAAGACATTTAATCTCGCATGTTGAGTGGCACCACGATCACAGTTTTGCTAGATGAATTTATTTTTTGTCCTGAATGAAAGTAGGTTGTCTATGGTAATAAGTGCTTGTATCACTGTTATCATTCTATGTCCCAGCTTAAGCTCATAGGTATTTACAGTAGATACTTGCTGAATGAAGACAACAATTATTTCACACTCAATTCTTTTGGCTTTGTCACACGTGTTCTTACTGGATTAACCATTCTGGGTACAGACAAATTGAATTTTATGAATGACTTTAGACTCTAAATCATTTTCAATAAACATGTATCCTTACATGTAGTAGCTGCTTAATACATATTTATGTATGAAGCCTGATGCAATTCAGTACAATCCACAACCTCATACATATTAAATAAACACTCATGAAAATGAAAATAAGTATTGGCTATTTTCAGTAGACTTTTTTCAGAGCATTACAGTTGAAATATTTCAGAACCTTATAAATAAAATTCTTAAGTCTTAACAATATAGGAGAAATTTAGTAAGTTTTAGACTCCAATACATTGGTTTGAAACATTTATAGGCACTTTTATAAAGGATAAAAAGAAATGCCAAAAAATTGTTTTCCTACAAATGTATTATATATATATATATATATATATATATATATATATATATATATATATATATATATATATATATATATATATATATATATATATATATATATATATATATATATATATATATATATATATATATATATTGCATGAGTATCATGGAAATTTTTGCATTCTATTTGGAATTATGTTCATAAACATAGAGTGCAAATATAAAAGATATAAAATCATTTAACCCTTATTATGTATTAAATACTACCTCATTGTATCATATGAGGAAAAGTTAAAATATATAAATTCTCAGAATGCAAAATATAAGCTTTTGTTGCTATAGTTTTGTTTCTGTGAATTAGTTTCCTTCAGTAATTTCTATGCATAAAATTATTTTAATGCTATTATACTTACACTTAGAAATAACTTTTTATTCCTAAAATATGTTTTATAATGAAAAATAATGAAAATATACTCAAAAGAATAAATTTTGTGTATATGTACATATATATAAAGTGTAATATAACACAGTAATATAATCGATGAAGACCTATTTGTTTGCAGCGATCTGATATGTTAAAAGAGATAAGCTACACATACAAAGACAAACATTTCCTGGCTTCACTTACATGTTTAATTGAAAGAAGCTGACATCTTAGAGGCAGAAGATAGAGTTATTACAAGAAACTGATAAGAGGAAGAGAATTGTACAGTTAGGAGTAATAATTGTCTGCTCTGTTATGTGGTAGGATAATATAATTAATGATACTGTATTATTTTAAAAGTTCTAGAATTGTAGCCTCTGAATATACTTTAAAAAGAAGTAGTAATTGCATGCCATTAAGGCTGTACTATATATATATATATATATATATATATATATATATATATATATATAGAGAGAGAGAGAGAGAGAGAGAGAGGGAGAGAGAGTTTATATGAATGTGCATATATACATATATATGAATAGGAGCATCTAAGTTTGGGGAGATGGTATTCTACCTAAATATATTTGGAAAAGTCTTAACATTCATGCATATTTTTAGAAAATATTTGAAATATGGATTTCTTATAAATTCCATTTTCTTGATAGTCTGGATGTCAAGCAAATTTCCTCTAGATGCTCAACACATAAAAAGCTATAAATTTAAAAAATAATGAGAGTGATTCTGAGATAAATACATCACAAAAGTACGAATAAGAAAGAAAATTCATTGTTTCACTAGAGACAGGTATTTCTATTAATTTATGGAAGTGTTTGTCTTGCTTGTAAAATTCTATTTTTATGGAATAGAGAGTTATTGCTGCTATAAGATGTAAGAAAATGGCTTGACACCAGAGGAAAATATAATAAGGACATTTGGGTTAAGAATATAATAATATCCAGTGCTTTCACTAGGAAGATAAAAAAAGTTACTGTAGCTGATTTTCTTTTTTAAAAAATAACAAATATAAAAAAAACAAATCCTTACTTTTAAAACAGCCAACAACATGAATACTGTCATGCACTCTTTTGATCCCTTTAAGCTAAATTAAAACCATTGCTGAATTCATCAAATGCTTGACTTCTTATCTCAAAAATCATATTCATTTCAACTGAGTTTTAAATAGTCCAATGGCTTTGTCATAGTATAGGAAACTGAATAAAGATCAAACTGTTGAGCAAAGAGGTGCACACTATATAGGAAAAAAAAAAAAAGAAGAAGAAGAAAGAAAGAAAAAAGAAAAAAATCCAGCCCATCAACTCAGTATTCATTCCACCTCTTTAGAGAACAGAACCCCAATTCTGACAGCTTAGTATCATACCCTGTTAAACATTTGGTTTCTCTGTCTGTCACTGAGGGTGGCCCAGTGGCACATTTTTAGCCAATAAAATGCAAGAGAATAATATCAGTCAATGTTTCCAAGAGAGCAGCTCATTCTCACATAAAGGTACACAGAGCCAGTCTGTACCCTTTACTCTCCCTTTTTCCCTTTATCTTCTGTGAAGCTTCTCTGATTCTTAGTAGTGCAGGAGCCATGTTGCAACTCAGGATAAAAGTCACTTTTCAAAGACAAGAGGTAGATAGTTTGATGGTTGATGGACTACTGGGAAATCTTAAGTTTACTGCTACAGTCCAGAATTATTTCTGTAAATAAAATAATAAATCATTTTAAAAATATCTGCAGTTCCTTTCATCTAATATTGTGCCAAGTAAGGAAATGATATTTTAAAAAAATGGGGAGGAGGTAGAAATGGAGTGGAGAGAGTAAATTCATGTGGTTTAGAGGGATGGAAAGTTTTGAAAGTAGGCAAATGATTATGAGTCCAATCTTCACACTCCAAAAATGACTCTAATAGTTTAGGCAGTGACATCTGCAGTCTAGACAGGAAGTGGAAGGGTGATGCTGAATCAGCTCTTTCATTTGAAGGCTTCTTGGAATCCCAATTTAAAGATATGTACATGTACAAAATAGTCATGTGTCCATTACATTCCACAAGGTGGCGTGCAAAATGTCTCTTGTCTTTCTTTACCATCACTCTAAAAGAAATGTCGCCATCCACTAGAGATGAAGAAAGGAAGGCTCTGGAGTAGAAACCTGGCATACCTTTGTACAATATTAATCTTATAAAAAGTCAATTTTAAAACATTTTAATATTACTTACTGTGCATAATTTTGCAAAACCGATAACTGTCACTGTGATGAAGATTTTTCCATATACATTTCACAATTGAAAGATATAATCTCACATTATCCAGATTAAAATTCTAAGCTTCCTTTGGGTAAAGGCAGAAATTATAAATTGGTGATGGAGGAAAAGATGTCCTGTTATTCCTCCAAACACTCTTCACAGTATGAGGGATTTCTGTGACTCAAATATATTGTTAAGGTTATTCGTTTAGGAACACTGTCTTTGGACAGGCACTATCCTAGTCTTGTTCCTACACACCTTTATTCATCACTTCTTTTGAAATACAGATCTTTGGCTCGTCTAATGCCTTTAACCTATGCTTACAGATTGCCTGACATTTCTGTCACATTGAAGCAAAATAAGTAATGCTGTGTTCAGTCACCGAGCATCCAGAAAATTTGTTTGTAGCTATTGTAACTGGGACAGTCCAGGAGATGGCTGTCCCCTTTTATGCTGCTCATCATTCTAATTTCCTGTTTCTTACTCCTGTGAACAGTAGGGATTTTATCTCCTTGAAGCATTTACATTGTAATAAGACTGTTTGGATGGAAAATATATAGTCTTGACATTTTTCTTTCAAGAAATCTTTCTTAAAGCATTGAAAGTCAACAATATTATACTAAAGAAAAAGAACTGTCTGAGATCAGTGTGTTCTGAATGTCCAAGGCAAACATTCTCTTCCTACAGGTTCATGTTAGTAATAATTAAAGTATATAATTATATTTCAATTCCTCTTTGCCTCTTCTGCCAATAAGAAATTGGTTAACACTATACAGCAAGTACCACACTCATTTATTTAAGACTTATTTACCATGTCCTATGACATTTAAATATTACCTTTGATCTCTTTCCTATGTGTTCATTTTGCTTCTAAATTTTACTTTTGTGTTTACCATGATAAATCTCAATAGTGATATTTCTAATTCAATTCTAATGTCATTATATCTGTAACATTTCTTTCTTTTCTATTGAAAACACAAAAACCAATTCTTTTTGCATTCCTTCTCTGTGTCTGTCTTTCTATGTGTGTGTGTCTTTCTGCTTTCTGTCTATCTCTGTCTCTTTCTGTGTCTTTCTCTCTTTCTCTCTCTCTCTCTTTCTGTGTGTGTGTGTGTGTGTGTGTGTGTGTGTGTGTGTGTGTGTGTGTTTGTGCTCATATCCAGAGATGTATGTTATAAGTGTGTATGTGAATGCCCTTGCAAGTGGATATCAGTGGTAAACTTTGAGTGTTGTTCTTCAGAAGCTGTTTTTATTTCAGATTTTTAATTGCTTTTTATATTATTTTTGAAATTGAATGCATTTATAACATTCCTTTTTTTTTCCTTTTTCTCACCTCAAACTCTCCCTACTCTTTCCTTAAAATCTATGGCCTCTTTTATTCCACTAATTGTTATTATATACAAGCATGCATTTGTACAAACATACATATTCCTAAGCATAACTTGTAAAATATTACTTGTATATCTGTCAACCTTTCATATTGAGATATAATGTTTCCTGGGAACTTGGAGCATGTTTATGAGGCTAACCTGGCTGGGCCATGAACCTCACAAACCGTCACATCCTTGCTTCTCCAGTGTTGAGGTTATGAGTATAAGCATAATCACATAGCTTTATATAACTGCTGCAATCAAACTCAGATCATCAATGTGTGGTAAGTATTTTTCTAATTACAGAAATTCTAGCCTCAAAGATGCCTTCCTTGTACAACCTAAAGAAAATCAATCAGTCTAATAACACCTATACCCTCCTTAAAATTTTAGATATATCGTACTCCATTATTTTTATCCAATGGCAAAATCTAAAGCTTTTACATTATCCATTATGAAACAGTAATAATACTTTAAAAATGGGGATGTAATGGATAGAAAGTTGAGTTGATAAATTAATTAATGGGTGGATTTTAATATTCATCAGTGTAAAATGTATTATTGGGAATGAGACAAAGAAACAAAATAGAGATTACTGAATGGAGAGTTTAAAATTTTGACTTGGTAGATTGATAACTATTTAAATTGATGTGCAGATTTTTTCAGTCTAGTGGAATGGGTTGGGGCGGTGAGAGGGATGTTAGTTCAGTTTAATTTCCTAGTTAAGGTGAGAAATCAAGTAAAATTAATAAGTGGATGGATACAGTGACACATACCTACAGCACTTCTACAGCAGACATAGTACTGTCGGAATTTTAATGCTAGCTTGTGCTACCTGGTCATTTATGGGATACCCAGGGCTATCTAATGAAATGCTCTCTCTAAAACAACGGAAAAGCAAGTGATCAGGACAAAACATACTGAGAAATAAGATAAAAGACTGAATACAAAGGTAGCAAAACTTTAAAGTTGAAGCATACCAACAGTGTTCTCAGAGTACGTTCAGAAGAATATCTCATGTTTGTGCCTCAGGAGTTCATCCTCAAAAATTTGAAAAGACAGAAGAATTTTTTCTCTAGTGAATACTGCAAAAAATGTTGAACTTTCTAGGTGGAATCCATGTTTGTGTTTTAGTAGTGAAATAAATAGAAATTTCTATTATAGACAATGAAAACAGTGAACTTTGATAAGCAGTACTCTGAGATCATATGCAGTATAGGAAACAGACATTTAAATGAGATATTTAAAAATGGGTATGTAGAATAAACAGTCCTTAGTAATAAGAACTATGGATGAAGAAAACGTCTGTATACCAAACTATTGGTAATATGTCTGAAAAAGTAACAAGAGGACATAAGGATGACTAAGAGTTGATGTGGAATTAGGTTGAGTTGGCAGAAAGAATAATATCAGCTTATAGCAGCATATCATTTGACTGTGAGTTGCACAGAGCAGCGAATACCCTTTCCTATCTCATGCATCCAGGAGCAGTTTGTTGTTGCTCTGTTATTCCTTGAACCCATACTTCTATCCACTGTTGAGAAAAGATTTAGTGACAGTATCAAATTGTAAGCATTGACAAAGCCAGGCTTTATGCTCTTCTAGGACTTATCAAGATGGAGAATGAAAGCTACCCTGCCAGGCTTCAGAAGGCAGGCATTAGTCATAGACTCCCCCGATCCCTGCCTTTCTGACAAGGGTGATGCTAGTGTAGAGATCCCACATACAATTATTCAACAATGCTATATCTTTCCCTGATGCCCTTTAGCTCAATATCCTCTTCACCAGACTCTGTGCCTATTACACTTTACTTTTTCAACATTAATATTCCCATTTTATTCCTTAAATTACGCACTAAGAATGATATAAAAGTTATTTCCAGTACATTTTCATTTAAGGATAATGATCACTAATGACTATAAAGCTGAGAGTTCCTCATCTCAAAAAGCCTGAATATAGCTAAAGGAGGTTTTCAGGGTTGGATATTAATGATAAGTATTGAAGATTAGCTTCAACAGGGTATAAGATATTTAGGTATCTAAGTTGTGATACAAACTAAAGTAAAACCTATACTTCTTAATAGTTACAAGGCCAAGTAGTGCTTATAAAAAATACCATTTCTTTGTATTTCTCAATATCTATACAAAAAATTTTATCAGTAGGTTTGTGTGTGTGTGTGTGTGTGTGTGTGTGTGTGTGTGTAATAGCAATTTAAATGCCTAAATGCCAGAGATGGTCTAAGTTACAGGTACATATTAGTTAAACTATTAATTCTTACCTTACATTTGTCAAGTTTATAATATCGCTTTGAAATCTTTTTTTTTTTTTTTTTGTGTGTGTGTGTGTGTGTGTGTGTGTGTGTGTGTGTGTGTAAGAGCTTATCCCTTTATCATTTCTCATAAAGCTCACAATCTTCTTCCTTTCTCTTCTCTTCAATATCTGTGCTACAATCCCCCACGGCCCTTGCAAAAGTGCATGATGAACAATTGCTATCATCTTCCTCTTTTCAGCTTTTTGTTTACCTCTTCTGGTTATGCTTTTTCTGGGTAGTTAATGCCTTATTTTGGACAAGATTTGGGTTGGGGTATCTTTTATGGATCCACCATCAACATATATATGAGTTTATTTGTGGTAAAGAAAGCAGAGCAGCAAGCAGTCAGATGTGGAAGCTGAGCTCACCTCCTCAGCAATAAATGGAGAGCAAGTGGGACAAGCCAATACACTCTCATAGCCACCCCCAGTGTCTTGCTCTGGCAAGCCACACACTTTAAAGATCCCATGGCGTCTCCCTCCGTAATTGGTTTGAAGTATCCTCACTTGGGCCCTTCTGCTTGTGAATCTTGAATTCTGTGGATTGTATCCTGGTTATGTTTACTTTTATTAGCTAATATCCACTTATTAGTGAATACATTCTATGTATGTCCAGGGAGAAGAAAGCAGAGGGCAGTGGGAGGAAGAAACCTGGGTGGGAGAGGGGAGAGGCAGGCAGGAAGCTTACATTTACTAGTCTGAGCCTCCACCACCAACACACATATATCAGCAGACCTCCTGGTGCGGCCTCAGTTAGAGAAAAAGCACCTAACCCTTGAAAGACTTGAGACCCTAGGGAGCAGGAAGGCCTGGCAGGGTATTGAGATTTGTGATGAAGTGGGGACACCCTCTTGGAAACTGGATAGGGGGAATGGGATGAGGAAGTGTCAGAGTGAAAACAGGAGGAGGATAATGACTAGATTGTATAAAAAGATTAAAGATAACAATAATTTTTGAAAATCCCATAGCATCACTGAAACAGTGCCACCAACTGATGGCTAAATCTTCAAATACATGATCTTGTAGTGAACATTTTTTATAAAGTACCACATTACTAAGCTACATTTTAATGGTATTTTAAGGATCAGTTCTGTGAAAGAAATATTTTATCTAACACTCAATTGTTAATTGAATATTTCATACATCAGCTATTTGGCTGGAATCTTCACTCTCTATAGAGATGTCAGTTCTCATCCTTTCATTTTCCGATGGTAGATATATGGCTAATTTCCTCATTCATAGAGCAGCAATATGTAGGATTAGCAGACATTTGTCAATAGATTGGTTGTGCTAATACAATATTCTAGACTCACAAACATAGATTAGTGGATGGCTATATAAAATTTATATACTTCCCACCCATGGATTTTTTTTTTTATAGAGATCATTTTGTAAGTAAAATTGGACTGAGTTTTAGAATTCTAGTTTCACTACGAGACATCAGACATCAACTTTGAGTGTTACCTGGTGGAAGATTTGCTTTTTAACTCAATCTTAAAACTTTATATATCTTACATTACTGAAGGTTGTTGGATACAGAACTTCATATGCCTCTCATTGGAAATGTATTGCTTGACATTCTCTGAAACTAGATGCATTTCAAATCATTTTGGCTGTACTTGCTTATACCATCATGACACTAATCTTTAAATAATAATCTAATCTCATATTCTCCATGTCTTTCAGAAAGTAGATAATTTAAATTTAAAAAATCTAGAAGATAAATATACAATTACAGCTGAAATTATGGTAAAATGCCAAGTTGCCAAGTGTATCATGTATTTTCTCAGTCACACAACCAATGACTGAATCTTATGAACATCATACCTGATATCCTATGTCATTATATGGATAGTAGCATGCCTACAGGAATATTCACATATGAGTAAATGTATAGCATGGTGTTCAATCCACTTGCCTTTGATCACTTTTCAAACAGCTTATTAATATTCCACTCTTTAAACATATCACATTTTGTTTATCATTTATTATTTGATGGAGCTCTAAGTGCCTTCCCATTTCTGGCCATTCTGAATTCAGCAGCAATCAGGACGTATAAATAATCTTGGTCTTGCTAGTGAGCTCTCTGTTTCTGTCCACAAACTGATGGTAATGTCCCATTCCTGAAGACAATACCTTTATAATTCATAGGACAGGGAAGTTGACTTGGTTCCTAACTAGAGAATTCACCCCTACTAAATTGTGTTCATAGTACTGGAATTTACTTGGGATGCTACCAGAGAAGAAATTTAAATAGCAACAATGAACCATTCAATCTATAACTGTGAACTGTCTATATGGTATAATAGCACAAAAGTAGCACAAAATTTGATGGAATAATCAACAATTTTCTGATTGAAGTTAAGGACAACTCCCTGAGATGGAACACATCTGACACTGACTGCATTGTCAAGAATCTAGGAATAGTTAGCCTGTGGATCAAGTAGAAACCCCAATATTATTGTTTTTCTAAAGAAATGTAGCAATACAGTGATGCCTCAAGGCCTTCTGGTATACTCAAAGATCAGTACCTTGCTAAGCCATCATCAGAACATCCATAATATATAGGAACAAATAAAGAGAGCCACAACTGTGCAATATGCAAAGAGTGAGAGAACATGGTAGACTCAGAATTAATAGAGCTGTCTCCATCAAACTTCTCCAGTTAGGGTTCAGGGAACTTTGTAGAAAAGAAGACAGAAATATTGTTACCATGTAGAAATGGAGTATACCAATGAAATAACCCCTCCAAAACAATTTTTTTTCTTTTTGTTTGTCACTCCTTCCTTCCAATCCTTTGGTATTGACCTTTATTCCACTGTCTCAATTACAATTCTAGTATCAGGCATGAGAAATACCTCTTAAACCCCTGGTGAGGGTAGTCCAAATGACTCCGCAAACAATAAAACCTATTGTTGTTGCCTATGCTTGACACTCCTATGTGAGATAAAGATATTATGCACTTAAATGCAGGATTCAGGAGATTCAACCTAAATGTAACCTGAAAGCCTTATTTATTCCTGAAATCTAGCTAATATGGTGGTAGAAGAAAATGCACAGAGATAAGAAAGAGAAGCTTTCAATAATCCTACACATCTGTGATGCCTATGAGCTACAAAATGTCCAGCAAGACAATTTATCTTTAAGGGTGAGAGTGGAGAGTTGCACCTATAACTGAGTGGTAAGCAACAGTTGTTAAATTGGACCTAAGAGAGCTAAGAGGAAAGAATGGACCATCCGGAGACTACCCCACCTGGGGATCCATCCCATAATCAGCCACCAAACTCAGACACTATTGCATATGCCAGCAAGATTTTGCTGAAATGACCCTGATATAGCTGTCTCTTGTGAGGCTATGCCAGTGCCTGGCAAATACAGAAGTGGATGCTCTTAGTCAGCTATTGGATAGAACACAGGGCCCCCAATGGAGGAGCTAGAGAAAGTATCCAAGGAGCTGAAGGGGTCTTCAACCCTATAGGTGGAACAACAATATGAACTAACCTGTACCCCCAGAGGTCATGTCTCTAGCTGCATATGTAGCAGAAGATGGCCTAGTTGGAAGAAAGGCCCTTTGGTCTTATAAACTTTATATGCCCCAGTACAAGGGAACACAGGGCCAAGAAATGGGAGTGAATGGGTAGGGGAGCAGGGTGGGAGGAGGGTATGGGGAACTTTCAGGATAGCATTTGAAATGTAAATAAAGAAAATTTCTAATAAAAAACTAAAATGTATTCACAAGTGAAAATAAATAAATACATACATACATACATACATACATAAATAAATAAATAAATAAATAAATAAATAAATAAATGTGTTTCAAAAATCAATTCAACCCTGCCCAACAAATAAAATCAAGTTTGGTATGAGAAATGTAACCAAATACCTAGGACTCATAAGGTTATGATCTTTAGAAGAATCTAATACTGCCCCTTTTCTAGACAAGAAAATTTCCTAACAGTATTCTAAAGTTATTCTTTTAATCACTAGTAAGAGTATCTTTAATCCAATTCAAGGAAATTTTTTCTTGCAGTAAACAGAGATCATTACAGAAAATTACAACTAGATACAACAATCATCTTACCTTGGTTGGGGAATCCATTGACAACTGAAATATCTACAAAAGAACACCTACACCCAATTTTCAGAAAACTTCCAAAACAGCAGATAAATGATCATAAAATCCAGAGGAACATGGCATATGTGATGAGAATATAATCTCTAGAAATGACACAGAGTTTCACACAAGTACCTTAAATTGCACGACTAACTAAATACCTTCACAAGAACAATATCAAAGGACATTCAACTACTGAAGGGAAAATAGCATCGAGTTTTAGCCATAGACAAATAACTATATGCCTATGGAAGAGGGACAGTTAAAGTCATCTAGGAATGCCTCCAACAAGCTAATAATAGAAGCCAGTCCTGAAATAAATACATTCAAACACCAAAAATGGACTACAAATATAGTATGTATATAGTTATGAGAATATATATATATATATATATATATGCACATATATGCATATAAATATATATATAGACATATAGGTACATGTGTGGTATGTATATGTGTTTATAAAAATAATTAAAAAATTGATCATCAATTCAAGAGGAAGTAAGAAGGGACATGGAAGGTCTTAGATGGAGAAAGAGAAATTGAAAGTGTGATTCAATTATATTTTCATTTAAAATATTTAGAGTAGTTTAATAAGGCTTACTTTATAGTATATATTGCTGTCGAATAGAAAAGGTCCTAAAGATAAAAAAAAAAAATGGCACCAAAGGTAAATATGCCCAGTACATCTGATAATATAGTTTATTATGAAGGTAGACTGCACATCCAATGGCAAAGTGAATTCATATGATATAAAAATGGAAATTTAGTTTAGAACACTGAAAGGAATCATTTGAAAATAAATCATTTAAATTATTTCATTTTTAAAAGAATTAGTATTCAATTCTCTTATTCATTTTATAAATTAATCTTCACCTTCCTGGGCAATACATACACACACACACACACACACACACACACACACACACACAATGTATGTTTACACATATATATTATGTATGTATGTAACACACAGATATATATATATATATATATATATATATATATATATATATAGATATAGATATAGATATAGATATAGATATATATATATATATATATATATATATATATATATTCTTCTTAAGGATTTCCCTTCCATGTATATCATAACAAAACAGGGTTTTCATTTGATACTTCTCTAAGATTTTTACCAAAAGTGTTAAGTAAATCATATAGAATCAATTAAGTATTATTTGCTTGGATGTGTTGCACTCATTACTGTGATGTGCTTAATTTGGTGAACATATAACAACTCTATTGTCCTGTGGATGGAGTTTATTTAATAAGAGTCTTACTAATCGTAAGCAATATGCCCCCGGGTGGTTTCGTTGGATATTAAGATGTAGGATCCTTTTATTTCCCCAATTTTTATTAGATATTTTCTTCATTTACATTTCAAATGCTATCCCAAAAGTCCCCTATACCCTCCCCCATCCCCTGCCCTGCTCCCCTACCCCTCCACTCCCACATCATGGCCCTGTCATTCCCCTGTACTGGGGCATATAAAGTTTGCATGATCAAGGGACCTCTCTTCCCAATGATGGCCAACTTAGCCATCTTCTGCTACATATGCAGCTATAGACACGGGCTCTGGGGGTACTGGTTAGTTCATATTGTTCTTCCACGTATAAGGCTGAAGACCCCTTCAGATCCTTTGTACTTTCTCTAGCTCCTCCATTGGGAACCCTGTGTTCCATCTAAAAGCTGACTGTGAGCATCCACTTCTGTATTTGCCAGGCACTGGCATAGCCTCACACAAGACAGCTACATCAGGGCCCTTTCAGCAATATCTTGCTGGTGTATGCAAGAGTGTCTGAGTTTGGTGGCTGATTATGGGATGGATCCCCTGCTGCAGCAGTCACTGGTTGGTCCATCCTTTTGTCTCAGCTGAATACTTGATCTTTGTAACTCCTTCAATGTGTGTTTTGTTCATAATTCTAAGAAGGGGTGAACTGTCTACACTTTGGTCTTCATTCTTCTTGAGTTTCATGTGTTTTGCAAATTGTATCTTGGGTAATCTAAGTTTCTGGGCTAATATCCACTTATCAGTGAGTACATGTTATGTGAGTTCTTTTGTGATTGGGTTACCTCACTCAGGATGACACCCTCCAGATCCATCCATTTGCCTAGGAATTTCATAACTTCATTGTTTTTAATAGCTGAGTAGTACTAGTTTCTTTTTAATCATTTAAGCCTATAGCTGAGATTATTTGTGTTAAAGGAAAATTTGCTAACAAGGGCAATTTAAAGTAAGTATAATCAACTAATTGCTGACAGTTATAGGAACAACTTAATAAAAGTATTGTCTTCCTGCCTGTTATAACACCTTTCAAGTTTAGAATTTTCTGTCTAATTTTGAATTATTATGGGATATGTGATGATTTTTTAGATGGAGCATTATTTCGTCTATATTTTCAAAGTATTCTACTTGTTCCCATGTGACTTTCCAATATTTTTATATCATAAATTTAAACAAAAGTTTAATTTTCTTAATAGTATTGGGTTTTTACCAGTCAAATGATCTTACCAGTATTTTATCCTTTATTTTCCCTAAACCTTCTATCTTCTAAATCTTGTGTTTGCTTTCAAGTATCTACATTCTTCAAATTTATAAAGTTATATAAATTTAAAGGTAATAATATTGCAAATCACTTCAAAAAGCACACCCTATACATTTACACTATATTTAAGAAAATAATCCCTTTTACAATAATGACAAAAAGAATAAACTCTTAAAAGTAAGCTTTCTTAGAGTATGGAAGATATATACCCTGCAACTAGAAATTTCTGAAGAAAGCTAAGGGGCATAAATAAATGCTAGGACATTTTGTTTTCACACTTTAAAGTAATTGAATATTGTTAAAGTATAAAAAATATAAAAAATTATTTTCAGATTCAATGACATTATTACCAAAGTCCCCACTGCATTTATCCTACAAATAAAAAAGAAAAGTACATAGCTTCCAGAAAGAGGTCAAGTATTCAAAGAAATTGTGAATAAAAGTCATAATTGCACATCATTTTAAGAAATATTATAAAACTATAATAGCCAAGTTGTTGTTGGCATGAAAATAGCATACAAATGACTATAACAAAATGGAAATTGAGTTAACTAAAAAAGAATTTACATCATGTATAAATATTTGATCATCAGCAAAAGACCTAATAAGAAGAAAAGGGTACACAGATAGTACCAGAAACCGGGATATTTACATGCCAAAGGATAAAATTAAGCCTCTGATTACATTCTATTAAGTAAGTCTCAAAAGATATTGAAGACAAACGATACTGAACCTGGAAAACATTGCAAATGCTTGATATCTGATATTTCCAAAATAAGGATAAGTTCTAAGCAAGCCTGGGCAAAAACAATACAAAACAAAACAAGAACAACAACAACAAAAAAAAAACTGCTCTGCAAAGGAGTCAAAAGTACAAAAACATATATTCGTGACATATGTATATGACTGTAGTTACACAGAGGGTTCATAGCATCATTGATCATCACATATTTGCAAATCA
The DNA here is from genome assembly GCA_902729485.2 of Mus minutoides. NCBI lineage: Eukaryota > Metazoa > Chordata > Mammalia > Rodentia > Muridae > Mus > Mus minutoides. The sequence continues at coordinate 372,330 of LR750126.1, forward strand.
AAATGACCCTGAAGCATATTACTATCTTTGAAGATCAAAATAAACAAGTTCCGAGGGATAACAGTATGCTTGAAGTTGTGTAGGAAAGGGAAGACTTATGTTCTTTTTATATTGATGTTATTTGTGTAAATGTTAGGGCAAATAGCACAGCAGTTTTTCAAAATTAAAAATAGTATCACTACAAAATCCATTATCACAAATCCTGAGTAGTAATCAAACTGAAAGGAAGATGCATGAACAACATTACTATTCCTTAGTGGATTTTTGTGTTTCTCATAGTCATCTAGACACTAAAACAACCCACAAATCACAAGATAGGTGAGCATAGCAGTTTGTTTTTAAATGTACAGTTGAATATTAGTCAGCTGCAATCAAGAAATTATGTTATCTGTGTAAATATGAATGGTATTAGATGATAAACTACTAGATGAACTAAGCAGGTCATAGAAGAAGAAACAATGCTTGGTAGGCTTTTATGGTAAATCTGAATATAGCAACACAGACAAGGGCAGAGTAGTATTTGTGAGGAAGTGAGGTAAGGGAAATTTTAGTAAACCAGTACACTCTCAGCTGTAAATGGTGACTACACTATAGAGATTGGCTTTACCAAACAATGGCTCCAGTTAACAACAGTCCAAACAACTGTAGATATCTTCTAGGACCTGCACTAGAGGAGTCAAGTCAAAATTCCAGCATCGACAGACCAGGGCATCTGAGTCCCCACCCCTGGTAAGGGAGGTTTGTTCTGAGGGCTGTTACTCTCCTTTTGGAACCTGGGTACTAGCAGGTATTCCATAACTCCATGAATGGTCCTACATACATGAGCATATGGACAGAACTATTGTTAACAACAGCAAAAGAGAACAGAATTTTGGGAGGAGATGAATTGGGGAGGGCAGAAGATGGAGTTGGAAGAAGTATGAATAGATATGCTCAAGATGTTTATGAAAATGTAAATGTATGAAATAAATCTATGAAATAAATATATGAAATTTTCTAAAATGAAGTGAAAACATTGTCTTTTCCTGCTCCGAGACACCCATAGCTGTCCTGGGAGGTCTGCAATCTTCTTTCCCTTGTTGATCTTCTTCATCAGACCTGCAGATCCTGAGCCATATACCTTGGATTCCCTTCCCTCACCTGCTTTCCCTAATAGTGAACTCCTCTGGGGGTAAACCAGTTACCACGGGAAATATGCTATTCCCAGTAGAACACAAGTATCAGACCTCTTAGACCAGCTTCATCAGATCTGTAGATTGTGAAGCATACAGGTTAGATGCCCTTGACCTACCCATCTTCTCTGCTCACTAAGTCTTCTGGCACATCCCAAACGTCCCTGGGTGACCTGGCAATCTCTATAAACCTCCATTCTCCTACCACCTCTTTGACTATCTTCATCAAACCTGTAAATCATGAAATATATAGCACTGAAGGTCCAGAACCAGAGAGCTCAAGGGTTCCCATCAGAAGCCTACCACACAGAGGACCATCAAGGGTAAGTCCCCACCCAATGTTTTCCACAACAGGAACACCAACCAGTGACCAAAACCTTCCAGATGGCTAAAGGCTCTCAAAAGATCACAATTAACAAAAAACACAATATGAAATCTTCAGAGTATAGCTACTCTAATACAACAAGCCTAGACTATTCTAACACAAATGAAGCATAAAAAAATAACCTTAAAATCAATCTATAAAGTTGATAGAGGTCTTTAAAGAGGAAGTAGCAAATCCCTTAAAGAAATTTAGGAAAATGTAATCAAACAGGTAGATGTCTTTAAAGAGGAAACAAAGAAACCCAATAAAATAGTACAGGGAAAAAAATTAAATAGGTGTGGAAAATAAAACTGTTCAAGACCTGAAAATTGTATGTAAGCAAACACACACACACACACACACACACACACACACACACACACACACACGTGCGCGAACACACAAAGGGAATCTTGTATATGTAAAATCTAGGGAAGAGAACAAGAACAATACATGGAAGCATCACCATCAGAATAAAGAAGATGGAAGAGAGAAGCTAGGCCAAAAAAAAAAACAAACAAACAAACAAACAAAAAAAAAAAAACAAGAGAAGAAATTGATACATCAGTCAAAGAAAATGTTAAATCTAAAAATATTCTGACACAGAACATTAAAGAAATCTGGGATACCATAAAAACCTATCCTAAGAATAATAGGAATAGAAGAAGGTAAAGATTCCCAGCTCCAAGGACCAGATAATATTTTCAATAAAATTGTAGAAGAAAACTTTCCCTAGCCAGGCAGTGGTGGTGCACACCTGTAATCCCAGCACTTGGGAGGCAGAGGCAAGAAGATTTCTGAGTTCCAGCCCAGCCTGGTCTACAGAGTGAGTTCCAGGAAAGCCAAGGCTATACAGAGAAACCCTGTTTCAGAAAACAACAATAACAACAACAAAAACAAAACAAAACAAAGCAAAAAACCAGAAACTTTCCCAACTTGAAGTAAAAGGTACCTATAAAAATACTTATAGAACAATAATTAGATTGGACCAAAAAAGAAAGTCCTCCTGCCACATAATAATCAGAAGATAAATTCTACAGATCAAAGAAAGAATATTAAAAGTGGCAAGGATAAAAGGCCAGGTAGAATACAAAGGCAGAGCAAACACAATTATACTCAAATTCTCAAGAGAGAATCATAAAGCTAGGAGGGCCTAGACAAATATATTGCAACTTCTAAAAAACCATAGATGCCTACCTGAACTACTATACTCAACAAATCTTTTAATCACCATAGATAGAGAAAATAAGATATTTCAAAACAAATCCAAATTTAAACAACATCTATTCACAAATACAGCACTACAGAAAAAAACTAGAAGGAAATTCAAAACACAAGGAAGATAACTACATCCAAGAATAAACAGGAAATAATTCTATACATACTATCAAATACAAGGGAAGCACATGTAAACAAACACACAATAACATCACCAACATCAAAATAACAGGAATTAACAATACCTGGTCATTAATACCTCTCAACATTAATGAACTCAATTCTCCAATAAAAGGACACAGACTAACAGAATGGATATGAAAACAAGATCCATCCATCATTCCACTGTATCCAAGAAACATACCTCAGCAATAAAGATAGATAAATTACCTTAGAGTAAATGTACCCAAGACACAAGCTGGAGTAACCATTCTAATATCTAATAAAATAGACTTTCAACCAAAACTAATCAAAAGAGACAGGGAAGTACTCTTTACATTCATCAAAGGAAAAGCTATCTACCAAGATAATATCTCAATTCTTAATACCTAAGCCCCAAACACAAGGACATCCACATTTGTAAAAGAAGCATGGAGAAAGGTTAATTTCCACATTGAACTGCACACATTAATAGTGGGATACTTCAATACACCACTGTTACTAAATGATAGGTCATCCAGACAAAAAATAAACAGAAATAATGAAACTAACAGACAGTATAAATTGAATGGACTCACCAGACATCTGCAAAATATCCCCCACAACACAAAATAATATATCTTCTTCACAGCACCTCATGGATCCTTCTACAAAATTAAATATGAATTTGGTCACAAATCAAGCCTCAACAGATAAAAAAGAATTGAAATAATACCTTATATCTTATCAGACCACCAAGGATTAAAACTGGACTTTAGTACAACAGAAATATGCAAAATCTTGCACACCCATAGAAATGGAACAATTCCCTAGTGAATGATCTCTGTGTCAGGAAAGAAATGTGCAAAGAAATTAAACACTTTCTAGAATTCACTGAAAATGAAGGTACAACATATATAATTTTTTGGGACACAATGAAAGTATTAAAGAGTAAAGTTTATAACACTAAGTGCCTCCATAACAAATTAGAAATTTCTCATACCAGCAATTTAAAAGTACACCTGAAAGATAAAAATAAAATAAAATAGAAGAAGAAAAAGGAGGAAGGGGAGGAGGAGAATGAGAAGGAGAAGAAGGAGAAGGAGAAGGAGAAGGAGAAGGAGAAGGAGAGGAAGAGGAAGAGGAAGAAGAAGAAGAAGAAAAAGAAGAAGAAGAAGAAGAAGAAGAAGAAGAAGAAGAAGAAGAAGAAGAAGAAATTTGCTATTTAAAAACCACAAAAAATAAATAAATAAAAGCACAAAACAAAACAAAACAAAAAAAAACAAAAAAACAAAAAACAAAACAAACAAACAAAAAACGGAAGAAACCCAGTGCTGGATTTCTAGCAGACTTTCAAAGAGGAGCTGATCCACCATATAAACAACCTGAAAGAAAAAAAAAAAGAAAAGAAAAGAAAGAAAGAAAGAAAGAAAGAAAGAAAGAAAGAAAGAAAGAAAACACACACACACAGGATATCTCATCCACTGCTGAAAAAGGCTTTGATAAAATCCAACATATCTTTATGCTAAAAGTCTTAGAGTGAAAGGAAAGATATTCACTTCTTCCTTTTCTCTCTCTCTCTCTTTTTTTTTTTCTGCCTGTGGAAACTAGTTGCTTATGGTGGTGCTTTCTTGAGGCAGTTCAAAATCCAGTTTGAGGACAAAAAAAAAAAAAAAAAAAAAAAAAAAAGACTTACTTGAGTCAAAAGTATGAGTCCTTCTTAGGATATCAATACGCCAACATAACCCTGTATTACCTAAGATTTAATAATAAGCAATTTAAACTTCTCTTCTTTTAGATTCACCATTTTTATACAGGGACTATTTTGAGAAAATCATACTTTGATGTATCAAGCAATCCCTTAGTGAAAGTTCTCTCGTGTCTTATCAATTCACCACTAATTTAACTACATGAGCTGATGTAACTAGGTCACAAGTAGAAATGTCCCTTTTCTGTTGGATTCAGGGCCAAATGTTTAGTGCTACTGACAGAACTTAATCTCAAATTGTGGCCAACTTCGAATACAAGCCAAGCATCTCTTAGCCCCGAACTTCTCTCTGTAGCATACTTTTTCGTAATAACATACTTTGTACACCTCCCTGTTACATCTCCGAATTGACATAGAAGCAGAGAAGGGCAACTCATGAGCCATCTCTATACCCAGAAGAAGATTAAGTGGAGACAAGCAAAAGAAAATCTACCCCCTAATTCAGAAGGAAAAGGAGTCTGCTCTTTAGGAGAAAGCTCAGAGTGTGACTTACCACCACTGTTTAGGAGGAGCTGACCACACAACCAGTAAACAGAAGAGGAAATCACTCAAAAATTTTTTATCAGGTGAAATGAAAGCATAAAATACTACTCAGCTATTAGAAACAATGAATATATGAAATTCCTAGGCAAATGGATGGATCTGGAGGATGTCATCCTGAGCGAGGTAACCCAATCACAAAAGAACTCACATAACATGTACTCACTGATATGTGGATACTAGCCCAGAAGCCTAGACTACCCAGGATACAACTTACTAAACACATGAATCTCAAGAAGATTGA